>OU015492.1:193060559-193300175 GCA_907164885.2 Dolomedes plantarius | reverse complement strand
TTAAAGATAATTATTTTCTCATGATTCTCCTGACAAGAGTAATTGAAAATCTGGAAAGTGAGTTATTTATATTATCATATGAATTTTCCCGTTAAGTAAATACACTAAAACTTAAAGTTACACTTAAACTAAAACATTAAGTAAATACTATTAAACTAAATTAGAAAAAATAGAAAAATGAATAAATTGCATGATGCGATTCCTTTCAGAATTATTCATTTCATGTGGGCCCAGAAATAAATTATATTCTATTTTCCCTTCATGTAGAAACGTTAGGTTTTAATTGAAATATATATATATATATATATATATATATATATATATATATATATATATATATAAATAAAAACAAACAGAGGATACATCCATTGATACAAACATAGAAATATAAACAAATGTGGAGGAACACTTATTTATTTTAGCGCTTTTGAAATTTATCAATAAGTGACCATGAACAAAGGAGTTAAAAGTAAAGCGTGTTTCAATTTTTTCAACTATTAAACTTTAGTAAAAAGCTATGCCCGAAAAATAAATATCGCGAAAAGCTGAAACATCTGAAAGATAATTCTCAGGAGCTCCTTATTTAATAATTCTGTAAGTAACTGAAGCGAAAGATAAAGTATTTAAAACACAAATACATTTTCTTAAAAATGCTTTTATCTTTTAAACGCGAATACTTTCTAAAACTCATGCTTCTTAACATCTTTATATAGGGTAGACTAAAGGAAAGTGTGACTAAAGGAAAGTGTGAAAGGAAAGTGTAAGGAAAGCATTGCTTTCCTTCACACCCAGCATTACTTAAATACCCAGCATTTTGCGTTTGTGACAGTAGATGGTGTGAAGTGCTAGTGACCTGTTTGAACGTATTAAAGCAAGGTGACTATGTACGGCCGTGACATGGATTCGACCAAATATTCCGAGCGAGCAGTTATTCAATTTTTGACGGCAGAAGATGTTAGTGAAGTCGAAATTTATCGTCGAAATTTATCGTCGTCAGCCTGGATGTGTATAGGCAATGGCGTTTGTCCCAGTGGACAGTATTCAGATGGTTTTCAAAATTTCGTAATTGGCGTGTAAGCACGGGACAGTGAGACCTGCTCAAGCAGTCTTGGCCATCACCACGAAATCCAGTGCCATGGACTAGAATCGCTGCGGTGTCTTCCACTGGGACGTTCTTTACCATTCATCCCCCCCCCCATAGTCCCGACTTATCACTCTGCAAAAATCACATTTTCCCACTGAAAAAGGCTTTTAAGGACCAATGGTTTACGAACGATGTAAAGGTCCAACACATAGTTCAAGACTATCTTCGGCACAATTACAGACATTCATTGCTCAGAGTATCCAAAAGCCACTAAGCGGTCACTTTCTTGAACCGGCACGACGAATTTGTGTTGTGGATGTAT
Source organism: Dolomedes plantarius (assembly GCA_907164885.2). NCBI lineage: Eukaryota > Metazoa > Arthropoda > Arachnida > Araneae > Dolomedidae > Dolomedes > Dolomedes plantarius. The sequence goes on along the minus strand of OU015492.1, from coordinate 193,298,769 downwards.
AGCTCATGTACCACTATTACTTTCTTTATATCCCTCTATTCAAACCAGTAAACAATTACAGAAAAAAATCGAAAAGTCTGTCATTCATTTGGACCCGTCTTATACTACATCACAAAACACATATTTAAAAAAAATCAGACTGAAATGCAACTCATAAATAAACATTTATGTTGGGTACAAGGACAAAAAGGACCTCAGTACTCATATGTAGCATTTAAATAAAGACAATTCTAGAATTTCATTTATTAGGCTGAAAGGTTTTAATTCTTCACCGCTGTATCACCTCTAATTTTCCCTTCAAGAAATAGGATATTCCATTTAAGTACCGTAAACTGTTAAATCTGAAGAAAATAAATTAATATACTTTATCTCCTTGAATATGAATGCAAAATCAGGATAAAGTAATCATTTCAGATTTTATAGCTATATGCATTGCTAAATGAATTTTTAAATGTATGCAAATCGTGGTCATCAAATGTAGGGTAAGTATTCAGTGAAATTCGATAGGCAAATAAATAATAGTTGTTCCTTTACTCATTTATCCTTTCCAAATCTGCATGAAATCAGTCCTTAAGAGAAAGTTGTAATTAAGTGCGTTGCATTTTTTAATAAAGAAGATTTATTTTGCTCTTATTTTATCAAATGTCATTATCTAAATGGATCTTTCGCTCTAGTGACTTTAGAGAAAAAGACTTTGTCCTCAATAAATGAAAATGATTAAGAAACTGTCCCTGATCCAAATTCATTTGAAAACATTCAGTCAAAGACTTATTATAAATGCATGTTGAATTTGATTTATTTGAATATATTTTACATTTTTGACTAAAATTATGCTTCGTGCGTGTGTACTTCTAAATCAGTGATAAGTAAACAAATGCATTATTTATAGTAAACGGCACCGATTTACTTTATAATTAGTTTTTAACTGCATATTCGTTAAAACTTCTTTCTTTAATATAGTTTCTTCAGTAAAATATATAATGCCACTCTTGGATAGAAATGTTTACCAACAAATAACGATTATAAATACCGAAACTTTAAATGAAGTATATTATGAAATCAAAGAAATTTTTTTAACCAACATATGTTTTAGCAGATGTATACGACAACTGGTTTCCAACTAATTGATAAAGTTCTTCATCAAACAGAGGAAAATTAAGTGGTATTTTTTCTAAGGATAATTCAGAAATGGAGACAATCATAACTACTGCTCCTCGGGAATATGAAGAACTATATTAATTAATTCGGATCAAATTTCCTCTATTATTCTTTAATGCAAATTAGGAAGTTGTGTGTTCCGGTTACAGATTTTTCGCAATTTTCATGTAACAACAAATAACGTATAATGAGGTTATTCAAACACACTGAAAAATACAAATAACAAGTATAAAAATATTTCAACTTATGTAATGTGTACTTTGAATTTATAATTTTACATTTTTAACACATTTTATAACTTTAAATTCTTTTTTACTGTAAAACAGCATACACTGATATAAATAATTATGTGCAGAGCTAAACAATCTGTTGGTTAATTTCCTGTCTTAACCAACATTACAGGCTTAGCGGCCTATGTATACATGAAAAGAAAGGATGCTTATTTCCTGAGAAATGCGACCTGGTTTTGAAAATTAACACATTCCTGATAAGGGATAAAATGAAAATGTATACGAATTTGTTGTTTATTGACAATTGGTAAATGTGAAACCATCTAAGTGGTTATCGATTAAATTCTTAAAACATATAAGATATTGAGAGATCATCATACTATATATATATATATATATATATATATATATATATATAATATATATATATATATTATATATATATTATATAATATTATATTATATATATATATTATATAATATATATTATATATATAATATTATATTATATATTATATATATATATATATATATATAATATATATATATATGTATATATATTATATATATATATTTATATATATATATATATATATATATTATATATATATATGTTATATATATATATATATATCTATATAGTACTATATATATTATGTACATATATATACATATATTATATATATATATATATATTATTATATATAATGTATATATATATATTGTACTTATATATATATATGTGCATATATATATATATATATATAATATATATATATATATATATATAATATATTATGTACATATATAATATATATGTACATATATATATATATGTACATATTATATATATATATATAATATATATATTATATTATAATATATATATATATATATATATATGTGTGTGTGTGTATGTGTGTATGTATAAACATTTACATGAAAATTCATATAAATATTTTATTCTTATGTTAATTAAATAAATTGCAGTTATATTAAAGGGATATGTCCGTAGTGGTTAGAAAGTCACCTGTAATTATATTAAAAAATTTTTTGCTAAAAGCATTGAAGAGTTTGCCTTATGTTTTTGTTCATTGAATAGGTATAAATTTCTAAAAAAAATAGAGATCCTTACGTTAGTATCGCAAAAAATATATTCCCCGCTCAAACAATTATATGAATAAATGAATGCATGGTCTTCATGCACCCAAGATGGGAGTTAAAACTGACAGAAGAAACCTGTTTTAAAAAATACTATAAGTGCAGTAAAATGTCGGACAAAGGCAGGGATTTGTCCTGAATGGATAATAAAAATTTTTCTGCCCATCACGGAAGCATATTTGAAAAGAATCTTGCAATTTTTCACCATTCAAAATTCAATAAAAAGCCTTGAGGGGAATATAAAATTCCATACGATGCCGATACTATTGATAGGAAAAAGTTGAATATTTCGTATTCTGCTTTCTTTTTTTGATTTTGATTTTTCACATTATTATATTGCTGGAGGCAATTCAAATTCTACTGATACTGGGGAAATAAACATGGTATTTAACCACCAATATTATTACAGTACAGTTATCACGCACATTCCGCAAAATGACTTCTTTCATTTTAAGGAGTTTTTTATTTATATTCCGTATTTGCTCTCTATATTTGCTAAATCTAAGTTTATATGTTTTTTAACTGTAGCATTTTTTTCAGATAATTACTAAAAGAATATTATCACAATATTCTATTACTTATCATCATCTAATATTTATATAACTATATGTATTTTTGTTTAATGAGTACTGTGAACTATAAACAATTGCACGAATATATCAACAAAGCAAATTTTCTATGCTATAAAATCATAAAGCTTATCTCATTCATGTGTTTTAAATATGCAGTAATATCATTCATTCGTCGTTATTTTAAAGGTAAAAGAAGAATGCTACGCTTATGGTACGAAACCCGTCTAATTAAAAGGTACATACTCTACGTATGTTTGCTTTCATTGGAAAATTTCTAATGAAATATGTTAAAATATTTTGATATAAGGGGGCACATTTTTCTTCACAAAAACTCAGTGTCAATACATATATGAAAATCCATCTTTCAATTGATACTACTTGGCATTAGATGGAAATTATCCTACTGTATGTATTGTACTGTAGGACAGGTCAGTAAAGAATTGACAATATAAAATTTGATCCACTCTTGACACAATTTCAAATCTTTAAAAGCTGTAATATAGATATTATAACTGCCTATACGAATAATATCATCCAGAAAGAGTGAAAATTATCAAACGCGGCCAACTGCAAAAGTCAGATTTGGCATTCTCGTCTTGTCCCCTCATAGGGAGCAATGTTGGCTGATTTAAATGGTGGTCCCATAATAAAATAGCCAACAAGATTTCACAGTGTTCATGGACGAATGTCGTCAAAGTATCTGCTTGCATTGGGGAGAAAACAGTATGCGGAAGTCGGCTCTTTCGTTTTTGGGTTCTGTAAAGTTTGATGGCTACGTACTACAGACCAGAGAATGAAAGTTAGAAATAGATCAGAAATATATATAGAAATAGATCATACAGATCAATCTATATCACGAATGATTGTTAGAAATAAAAAGTATGGCAATGTTACTATATGACAATACTCTTTGCGAAAAATAAAAGTTCATGTAAGTTACCAGATCAGCAAAACAAGCGATTGCGTGCGATGACTCTCCGTAACACACGTAGCCGAATACTTTGAGGGTAATTGTATCTAATGTGTAGCTCTTTTGATCTCTATAAGGCCTTTTTGAGTCCTCTACTACTCAATCGAAGAAAGAAGGATTCCCCCAAATTATTAGAGGTCAAATTTCTAAGCATTGGGGAAATGTGGAGTAAACTGCGACACTGGTATTTCTGATATGACTTCGTTTGAATACAACTAAATAGTTCTTAACAGTACTTCCAGCATTTTATGGCCCTTCCTTAAGTTAGATGCTGTCTTCATAATATGTCTCGCATGATATGATTACTCTCTACGGGCTTTCGACAAAATTGGATCAAAAACCTACACTAAAAACAATATCTATTTCGTTTTAATTAAATAATAATTCTGAACGTGTCTTCAGGACAGAGTTTCAAAAGCACAAAACCATTTCTAAACATCAGCAAAGATGGGTTCTCAGAACAATGGGGGCATATTCCAGAAGTTCTTTTATGCAACGTGAAAGAGAGGACTACGTCATTTGTTGACACGTCGGCTATAAAAAAATGATATATTCGGGGACATTTGAATGCCTGTCAATTTATGGGTCTGATATTGGATGTACTTTGGAATATACCGGGTGGTTATAATTTAACTTCCCCAATAAACGGCATCCTACAGCGCAAACGGGTGAACGGAATGCAACGAAATTTCGTATATGAGCTATACACGAGATGCGCTCACGTTTTTTCGAGAAAAAAAAATTAGTTAAAAAATGTCCCCCAGAAGGCGCTTTTCATAGAAAAACATCAAATTAACAAAATAAAAGACCAAAATGGAATACATAAACAATTGGAAACATTTATTTCAATAGTTTTTGATCACCTGTCATCGAACCACATTAAATAAAGGTAAGGAATAAATAACAGTACGCCTTTGGTGTTTGTGAAAAAAGACAGTTGAGTTTGCAGAACAGTACAGATTATGACGAAATGAGCAGTTGTCAATCGTGTCAGGAGCATTCAGGAAAGGTGCTCAATCTGACCACGTCAGTCACCTGCAAAGTTTGAAGGCGATGGACAGTGTGTTTTCAACAGCAGATCGTAACGGGATCAACTGTGATGCTTCACACATGAAGCGTGATGTAAGGAAAACATTAACCTTTCTTTACATTGTCCTGGAAACGATTAACAACTAGCTCCTCTTGTGACATTACGTCATAATCTGTACCTGTTTCTGCAAACTCAACTGTTTTTTTTCTTCTCAAACAGCAAAGGTGTTACTGTATATTATTTCCTTACCTTTATTTAATGTGGTTCGATGACAAGACTATCAAAGAGCTATCGGTGAGAGCATGTTATAATGCAGAAATTGTTAGATTCAGTGATAAAAAACTAGTCAATAAAATGTTATATTGTTTCTGTATTCCGTTTTTGGTCATTTATTGTGTTAAATTTCATATTTTTTCCCGAAAAGGCGCCCTCTGGTGGACATTTCTGAACTAATTTTTTTTTTTCGAAATTCCGTGAGCGCAATCTCGTGTATAGCCCATATACAAAATTTCGTTGCATTCCGTTCACCCCCTTTGAGCTGTACGAGGCGGTTTATAGGGGGAAGTTTAATTTAACCACCCGGTATATTAAAATACTCTCATTGGGTTGTATTTTTATTCCAAATCCACACTTTCAGGGGGGTTTTTGTCCTTTACAAAGTATGAGTTTTTTTACTTGTTTTTTGTTACAGAAAAGCCCAGATAGGCGACAATACATTGCTACACGGAAGATACACTATATTTAAATTATTGTTAATGTAAAAGTAAATTTAAAAATTACAAACAATAAAATTCTAACAATATTTCTCTCTCACTGCATTACATATATTATATGTATTTTGCATATATTTACGTATTTTTATATGTAAATGTTAGAGGTTTTTCTAAGATTTTATCTCTTTATTTAGGTTTCGTTCATATTAACAGTATTTTGCTCAGTAACAACGTTTTCTCTCTTTATAAACACGAACACATAAAAGGGTTTCAGTACACTATATTGTTACATGTTCACAGCATTAAACGGCTTACGATAAGTACTACAATTCGATAAACACGGAGTTCATTTAATTTTTTAAAAGACATCTTGCAGGGAAATGAAACATGAAATAGTAAGCGAAGTTGGATTTTGTATAAACATAACATACCAATAACATTACAAATTTCGGTTCTTCAATATTGTATAAAAAAGAATTTTTAAAATGCAAGGTATTTTACTTCTGAATATATACATACGAACACTCATTAACAAAATAATTTTGAGAATTTCTCTCCTAACGAGATATATATGTTTCTAATTTTAAATTGTTTTTCTCACTGCTTAAATCACCGTGAATGAAATTTTAAAGAGTTAAATTTTAATTAAGAAAATATTAATTGCAATATTCTAAAAATTTATTTAGAAATTCAGAAATATTAAACATCTAAGCTTAATTTTTCTTTATGATTTTGAGATTATTTTTAAATTCTTTAAACACTATTACGTCAACTAGTTTTTTTTAAATTTAAGCATTATTTATCTTATTAAAAAGAGCGATAGATAACTGTCGCTGAATTTAATAAATTGGAAGGAATAATTTCTAATATTTTCTTATGGTTTTTGCATTACACATAGACAGTCTATACCAAACCATACATATATATAAAAATCAATAAAATTTCTATTTTATATATGTATTAATGGGAATAAACAATCAGTAACATATACGGAATAACAATCCTCATATTAAATGGCTATGAACAATTATTGTCAGCTAAGCTGCTCTTAATAAATAATGAAAACAGATGGTGTGTCCATTTCTTTAAAGAATAAAAAATTATGAAATGTTTATTTTTATAGGGGTATACAATTGGCAAGTTTTAGAAATATTAAAAGTTATTTAGATAAGTTATAGAAAAGTGTAGTGCTTACATAAAGTAGACTGTAACGTAATTAAAATAAAAAACAACTTAAAATTAACTAGAGTTCGTAGTATAGAAAAAATGCATGTCATTATTAACAGGGGAAAAACTTAACTTCTTTTGTTTATAACTTAAATAGTAAAGGACATATTACCGATATTTTAACTTAATCCAACCCCTTACTTTGCGTAATGATGTTAGAAGACGGTGAAAGGATTGCTACACATAATCCTTTTACAAACTTTCCAGAGTTTAGCACATTTCTAATTACTTGAAGCAGTTATTACCTTCCCTTTCATAAAACATTTGATTAGGGGGGGAACTCTTCGATGAAGCACGTTATCGTACTGACAAAATATGACGGTGCATGATCAAGGGACTCATGCTGCATTAACGACAATCGATTTAAGATTGTTATCTTTAATCTTAAAATATGACATTTAAACTAATGTAATACTTTGTTTGTAGATGTCAAATGTAGTTATACGAAATAGTTATTAAATGCCACACACACACACATATATATAATATATAATATATATCTTATATATATATATATATATATATATATATATATATATAGTTAGTACTTAATCATCTAATTTTGATTGTTATGGCACATATTCTTATCCATGATTAATTAATATCATGAGGATAAATTAATTTAGCCCAGATATATAACTAAACTATGAATGTTCGAAATAGTTAGTTACACGCAGATAGCAGTTCGTTGTATGAAAAGATAAAACTATGCAAGCTTGTTAAAAATGGGTTAAATGAATTTAAACGGAAATTCGTCTTATCAAAGGTACATATAATATAACACAATTAATTTCAATTTTAATTGTTCGTTCACGTTTGTTTGCCCCTCAGCAATTAGTATTCGAGAAAATAGTAAGGAAAGACGAATTTCTTAAAAATTACGGTGGACGATGAAAACTAATGACTGAAATTTTTAATCCTGCTAAAGGCTTTAATTAAATAAATATTTAACACTATGTATCTTTTGTGTACATGAATTAAGGGAATTTCAGATGTAATTATGGTATAAAACGGACTCATCTGATAAGTGTATTGTTTAATTTTTTGTGAGTTGGTAGAAAGAGAGGAAATTAGCGTATGCGATACACATTTTTCTCTAATATTGTACATTATAATTCAAGGTGAAGCGAGTATCACTGACATCTTTTGCATCGTTCCCAATTAATATATGCATTTTTTCATGATCGTTTTAACCCCTTTGAGGGGGCGCAATTTTATTATTGTAATTTTTTTGAAAAAAAAGGTAATAATGAGGTATAATGGTCCTACAGATAAAAGAAATGTGATTAAAAAAAATTTATTTCAATGTATTTCAATGTCGTAAGGGGGCGGCGTTCTCGCTGTGCGAACACCATTTAAAGCGCACAAATAGAAAGAAATAAACTATTTTTTTAAGAAGTAAATGACCATGTCAGTATTCGTTGAGGCATGTTTATAAAATCTAGTGGAAAAAATTAAAACATTTTAGGTTTTAATCCTTAAATAATTGAAAATAAAACCAGTATGAAACAGCGTTAACTTGCATTCATTGTGTTCAAATTAAATAAGCAGACAAACGTCTGGTGCTGCCATTTATTATCAGTTTAAAGATGTAAAAGTATTTTACAACCTTTAATTGAAAAAAAAATTGACATTTTTTAGGTTAAAAAAAATGTCTAGAAAATGTGTTCGCACAGTGAGGGACGGCGGCCCCTCAAAGGGTTAAAATATTATAGCAGATTATATATTTCACGATTTATTTATATTTGTTTAAGCTTTTTACTTTAATCCAAACAAATTTCAAGAATAAAGAGGCTGCCTCTGAAAAAGGCAAACTTAAAACGTTTAGCTGTCCAAGGAGACTGAAACTGCTTTGCCCAGTGATAATTTAGAATACAACACATCAAATATTTAAAATCCAGATTGTTGGTGAACTTAAATTACCGAAGATATACTGTTCAATAAAAATGTGATTATTGGAAATATTAGCTCAGCTAAAATAAATATGTAACATAAAAAAATGTACGCTGCATATTTTTAAATTGTACAGCATGCGACGCAACTTTCTCACATACCGTGTATTTCTTACCTTAATAAACTGTTTACATGAAAATTCGACGTAAAATTGGAGTGGGTCTTATGGTCCTATGGTCTTATGGTCTTATGGTTATATATATTATATATATATATATATATATATATATATATACTAGCGGCCCGTCCCGACTTTGTCCCGGGTTGAACAAAATATTTATACCAATAAATTTCCAGTTGATAGCCAATAATTGTAAATCTTTTTTCACCTTATAATAACCTAAATAATACCTAAATTAATTTTAAGTTAGTTAATAATTAAAATAATTTTTTAAAAGAAAAAGGCGTTGCCGGAGAACGGCTAGGTTCGAACCGCTAGCGTCAGAAAAGAAGCCCACCGCGATAGCCACCACGCTAAGGACGGTTGACAATCTTCGGAACAAAAAGCGGTAGAAGACAGTAGCAGAAACAATGGAGATTGTGTATTATTAAGCCCCTAATCTTATTTCTACTGATCAGATATACATAATATATAGCCTATGTCCATCTGGAATAATGTACCTTTCAAACAGTGAAAGAATTTTCAAATAGGTGCAGTGGTTCTGGAGATTACCCTCCACGTACAAAATCGCTCTCTCTTATATATAAGTATAGATATATATATATAATCTTTAGTAAGTAAGAAATTGAGAATCTTTATATACCTAACAAAATACAAAATATTATTTTCTAAAAACCCTCCCATAAATTGAGGTGTGTACCATGGTCCCAAAATTCGGTATATAGATTTGAATTTTCTTCATTTATAGAGGATAGTCTATTTAAAGATTTAAAAAACTTTGAGAATATAAAGTGTACAAGTTTTTAAATGTACTAATGATATAGAATTAAATCACCAATCGGGTAAACTTTACTTAGTTAGAAAAATAAATCCATGTATTAAAAAGTATTTTATTTCTTTAAAAACACTGTAGATTTTAGAGTAGATAATTTATTTATTACTAATTGCTTCAAAAGTATTTCTTACAAAAAGGCTTGTGTAAAATACAATTTATTTCAAGGAACGAAAAAACTGTGTTCTATACAAATAAGAATCCTTGTGCAAAAGTTAGAAATGGTAAAAATAATAAAATATGTCTGCTGAGAAGATTGATCTTACTACTTAATATCATTTTTTTTAATTCCGAAATTGATAAGAATCGTCATCATTCACGTGATCCCCACATTCCCGTATCTAAAGACGTCATGAATTTAAGCAATCATTCATTAGTTCTAATCTAAGAGTTTTTTGCACCAGTATTCTCATATCACTAAGGCCTTCAGAAGAGAATTAAAGAATTTTAATAAAATTGTTTGATTTATTTCTTCATTTAAGGTAACCTTTTTTGGTGATTAAGATACTAGATGCTGAAAGCAAAGTCATAGTTAAACATTGTGTCTCATACGTTAAAAGACAGAATATTCCTGAACTTAATGGGAGTCGGAAAAGAAAGTTCTGAAAATAGGGTCGTTTTAGTGTTAATGACCAGAATATAATAACACACACACACTATATATATATATATATATATATATATATATATATATATATATATATATATATATATATATAAATAAAAGAGCTCGTTTGCTTGTTTGTCCGCTATAGAATCATAGACTGTTTCACCCAGCCGGGACCAAATTCGGCACAGTTAATATTTAGGACCCGAGAAATTTAAATCAGGAAAAACGAAATTTGGGGCTCAATTAGTTTGTTTAAAATTAATTTTTTAATGATTTTTGTGCCTTTAATAGGTGCGCGACCACCTGTAGAGTCCCTTCACCACAATCAGCTGCGTTAAGAGAGCTGGTTTGGGGGGTGAAGGGGGGTGGGTCAAATTCCAATGTGCGGAGGAAGAGGGTTGGGAATGACCTTTTGTCCCTGGCTCCCCAAAAAAACACAACTGGCCAGATGAACATGAAGAGCGGGGGTGCAGCCCAGTATTTTTTTGATGGAATGCATGAAAAATTTTATATCTATATATCTACCCGGGCAACGCCGGGCAATAATGCTAGTATATATATATATATATATATATATATATATATATATATATATATACAGTGTGGTTATAAAAAAACTTTGACGATATATGGACCTCTAGTGACCATTCCGTTCAATCGATTGTGTAGAGATTTCATCTATAGTTATTCAGAGGTTTGAGCTCCGGATTCTGTGAACGGCAACAAAGTGGCGTTCACGGTTACGGTTATAGATATAGAAACTCGAAATTTTCAAATTGCAACGCCCACTTTTTCCCGATGCAAAATGCGCAGCGCATGCGAAAACCCTGAAGAGCGTTGGAACGGTACATTTATCACAAAAAAACGGACGCGTTATGCACGCACTAAAAACATCTCTGAGAACGGCCAACAAAAACAGGATGATGGCACGCATGTCGAAAATGAGTAATCCAAATAAAAGTTTTCTTTTTTTCCGATCTGTGTTGTCATCAGTGATTGGTGTCTACATGTTTTTTTTCTACATATGCCTGTGTCATATGTAAATCTCCTCCGTACGCCTCGATCGTGTTTTTGTATGCCGTTCGCAGAGCTGTTTTTTGTGCGTTCTTAATGCGTCCGTTTTTAGCGATACACGTAACGTTCCAATGCTATTTTGGGTTTTCGCATCCGCTGAGTATTTTACGACGAGAAGAAGTGGGCGTTGCCTTTCGAAAATTTAGAGTTTCTGTACCTATAACCGTAACCGTGAGCGCCACTTTGTTGCCGTTTACAAAATCCCGATCTCATACCTCTGTATAACTATATTTGAAACTTCATCTCGATTGGTATAACGGAACGGCCGCTAGAGGTCCATATATCGGCAGAGTTTTTTTATGATCCCACTGTATATAGATAAGGAATTTTAGATGCAAACAATTTTGATGTATACAATTTTATTATAAAAAAATTGTAAATAAAACTATTAAAATTATATTGTTTAAAATTCTGAAGAGTGCATCGTTGCATAAGGGAAATATGATGGTCTAAATGATTAGCTCTATTTTTATAGAAAATATTTGGAATGAGAACTTATTATATACATTATGTTACCCATTTGGTGTCTTTTAATTAGTTGTTTCTAAACACTTAACAATGTGTAACTTAAACAATATTTAGGTAATAATAATAATAGTATTGCTTAATAATAAGTTAAAAGGATACGCTGAACGGAATTACAACTTAAAGCACAATTATAATTCAACTTCAACTACATGTTTTTTTGGAGCAGTAAGTGAAATTATATTCCAAAATTAACTAACTGCCTAATTTTTAACCTAAAAGGAATCATGTTTTACTCAAGAATGTTTCATCTAGTTTAGAATATATACTTAGTGAGAAAATTATTGGTAACTTTTTTAGTTTTCGTGTAATCTTTTCGTTCAGTTTCTCCTTTCCGAGCTAGAACTAAAAAAACTTTTTTGAGTGCTAAGTAAACATTGTAGGGTTATAATTAATTAAAAGTAAACTCATTTTTTAGCTAAATCGTTTATTTACTATACATATATTGAAAAACATTGCGTTTCCAATAATATTTCGTTTTTTATTGATTATGACACGCGATATATGTAATCACAAAGTTATTATTCGCGTTAACATTAAATTTGTAAATCCATCAGGAACAGTGGACACAGTATTGTTAGAGAACAATCGATGCAATAATGTTAAAGCAGCTTTGAGGCTACAATGGTCCTTCAGATTGACAGAAATATACCCCCAGAACGATTTTTTTTCTCTTTCAGAAAATAATTCTGCAACTCATGAGCTTTAAATTTAAAAAAAAAAAAGTATGTTGATCCGATCATTATTAACCGAGTTATAAGTATTTTTTTTCAAACGTAAACAATGGAAATGTTAGTCAAATTAAAGTTTTAAACGCCATTTTCTCAAAAAAAGTTTTCATGTCGTTTCGGTAAGTTCAAAATGTTCCATGCGTCATAATTTTTCTTGAATTTTCATAAAATTTCAAAAAATGATTATTTATATATGTTAGAATAAAACTTAGTAATCAATTCATTATATTTTTACTAACTTTTATTATAACTATATAAAGCAAGATTAAGAGAGAAAATTAGATATCTGAGACAAAAATTAATGCGCATGGGGCATTTTTGAATAGATTAATTAACAAACTGATTTTAATTAATATCTTAATTAATTACATTCTGATTTATTTTTTAATTTAGAATCTCCATGTCTAAACAAAACTGTATAAGTATACAAAATTTCATAGCAATTGGTTAATAAATAAAAAAAAAAATTTTATGGTCCATTGTCACCTTAAGTTGAGAGTTTATAGTTTTCATACCTTATCAAAAGAAATGTACAGAAATACACGGGATTTTTTTTTTTCAATGACGAACAATTTTATTGCCAGAATTGTTACATTTGTCATCAGCAGGTGGCACTATAATGGCCCCTCAGCTGCTACCTGCCACTATTTAAACAGATCCGCTGGCTGGTAAAATTCGAACATTTTTCTGTCACAGGCGAGCGTTATGCAGCGTTTTTAACTCTCTCAGGGACAAGAAGCTCCACCGTTTGCACGATGCAGATTTTTCCCCGGTTGTTTTTTTAACCTAAAGAATTTTGAAAAAAATTCCAATTAAAGGTTGCAAAAGGTTTTTACTTCTTTAAACTGATAACAGGTGGCAGTACTAATAATTTTTCTGTTCATTTAACTGGAATACATTGAATGCAAGTGAAAAAGAGACTAGATTTAGGCGTTTGCACTCTGCAAACGGCGCCCCTGAAAGCCTTAACAGACACCATCATTCCCTACTTGCAAGAGTCGCAAGCGCTCCGTAGTGTAATATTTATGCAAGATGAAGCCCTTCGGCACGTCACAGGTCCTATCCAGTACCTGCTTCAATCGGCATTTGACGATGACCGTGTCCCCAATGGCTCTTTCCCGCATGAATGGCCACTGAGGTCTCCATATCTTCCATCTTGTGACATTTAGTTATGGGCCTACTTGAAGGCACAAGTGTGCAAAGGTCGGACGATATATTGGCCATATTGAAAGAAGTTACTTGTCATCATGTAGAAGGAATCACATCTGAAACACTCTTCGATGCTGTGCGGAGTATCGTGCCACGTCTGACGGTCATTCTCTTGAAGGACGGCTCTCTTGAAGTCCTAGCTGCGTTGCGAACTGTGCTGCAGCACTGTACAAACAACAGACATAACCGAAGCCATACCTGTCGGTGACAGATGTAACTGTTCTGCCGATAAAATTTTTCGTTATTAAAACAAAATCCTATGTCTTTATATACATTTCTTTGAAAACCGTATCGTGCTGCTTCATATATTTTTCCAATTTTCACTTGTTCTGTGAATTTTGGATCACCCTGCATATATATATATACATATATATATATATATATATATATATATATATATATATATATATATATATATGTCATAGCAAAATAAAAAAAAAAATTCAGTAACTGCATAGCTATATAGGAGTTGATATGTCATATACGTACATTTTGCACTACTAGAATCGAGATAGATATTATCCCAAGACCCTGAACCTAAAACATTCAGATATATTTACTATATGAAGATTACATTGTTCATATTAATATCTAAAGTAAAATTTTCGCGTACAAGATAGAAATATTCTTCAAAATCCAATGTATATTGAGGGCGAGATAACATTAAGAGAAAGTAATCAGGAGAGGTTTCATGGTTACCAGATGTAACGTGATCCACATAAGTGAGAATGATGAAATGAAGTAGACGTTTATTGTCAGCATGTATCTCCAAATATCAGATTCAAAAAAATCCAATCTAGAAAAAAAAATTTAATGCAAATTTAGGAATTATAAAAAAAAAAGTGTCGCATACGTATAGTTAAAGTGGATAAAGACGTTTTATTAAAATCCGAAATCTAAAATCCGATGTAATTGCATCGGATTAACGGAAGAAAAACAATCTCAAATCCTTAAGCTAATTTGGGAACTTTTTTGCCTTTGGTTGCAGATGTACATTTGTCTGTCATCCTATCTCAGTACTAAAATTATATTTATTTTTATTCAGTAAATGGAATGATAGAGCTATTAAAATTCAAAAACTTTCCATGATTCTAACAAAAAAAATATTTAATAGTGTACATTCTGCAATATCTTTTTAGTGTGATGTTGATTGTTATTTTTTATTTCTGTCTTGAATTTTAAGGAGCTGTAATTTTTACCCTCTTTAGCTAACACCACAAATATGATCTCAGTTACACGTACGAAAACTTTCATGCTATATGACCTTTGAAAGAAGAGATAGTCATGTTCCCCCATCTGTAGGGATTAAAACGGCCAGATCTTTCATTACAGTAAAAAATGACAAACTATATTTTACATGAAACATTAACTTTGAATACGGTTGATCGTCTTTAATACGCAGAATAAACCGTGACTCAATTGTATGCTTGACAAATTAAAAGTTGGAGAAACAATTATGTTAATCTGTCATCAGTTGTTTATTGTAGGCACCGCAAGTAGGAATTAAATGACACGCCGTTAAGATTTTATGCAATACTATCTGATTCCCGAACGAAGTACATTCGAAGTACATTAAAAGAAGTACATGCTACGAAGTACATACAAATTAAATACAACGATTAATGTATGCTATTAATGCCAAAAAAATATTTAAAAAAATAGTAACAGATATTTTTATAGACAAAATAATGTAACAGAAAATATTCAAATTAAATACAACGGCCAATGAATGCAATTGATTTGTATGTTTAATATCCATAAAACATTCTAATTTGAATTAAATTCTGAAAAAAAATTCCATCTCAATTAGTATAGTTGTAAAATTTTATCTTTTACTGTATTTTAATATTTTTTGTCAATTTATTTCGTTATTATGCACGTGATGCAAAATTAATTTGAAGTGTCACAAAAAGAAAAGAAACCACGTAATCAGCATTTAATATCTAAACTTCTAAAAATTAATCTTTAAAAATTCACCAAAAATCAAAAAATGGAGGTCCAGATTCGAAAGTGATTTAATTTTAAAGGAAATTGTACGATATTTCCCGTGATATAAATTTTATACCCATCAGATTATTATTTTAACTGCAAACTGCAAAGAATGTTACAAAAACAGCTTAAAAATTTAATTAATAAAAAATCCAAGAAGAATATTTCAAAAATCTTTCTTAGTACACCCCTACACTATAAGAAGAATCGCCCTGCAAAATTTCAGCCCTTTAGGTCCAGTGGTTTGGTTTGTGCGTTTTCTGTCAGACAGGCAGTCACTCAGTACGGAACTGTTTTATATATAGATACGAAGTACTGAGGTTTTTTATGTCCTTGTACCCAACGAAAATGTTTATTTAATGAGTTGCTACTTCAGGCTGATTTTTTCATTAAATATGTGTTTTTGTGATGTAGTATAAGGAGGCCCAAATGAAAGTCAGACTTTTGGAAATTTTCCTGTAATGGTTTACTGGTTTGAATATGGGAATATAAAGGGAGTAATACTGGTACATGGGCTACACATCCACTACCCACACTTACTCTTGTCGATTCAAGCAAGTGACCTATCGCTTAGTAGATTTTGGATACTCGGAGTAATGAATGTCCGTGATAGTTCTGCCAAAGAAGTCTTGAACGATGTCACGGAACTGTTATTATACTATATTATATATATATATATATATATATATATATATAGATTATATATATATATATATTTATAAAAAATCGAAAGGTATATTTATTTTTTTTGGATAATATCCAATCGTCTGCTGCATTAGAAAGAAAAAGAATATTTTTTTTTGTCTATTTAGTTGTTATGCACGTGACGATAAATTTATTTAAAGTACCAGAAAAAGAAATCACGTGATCAGCATTTAATAAATTAAATTCTAAAAATTAATCTTTAAAACTTCACCAAAAATCAGGAAATGGAGGTAAAAATTCGAAAAAAATTTCATTTTGAAGGAATTTTTATGATCTTTCTCGTGATATAAATTTATAACCCTCAATGTATTATTTTAAATGCAAACGTAAAAAAGTTTAAAAAACAGCTTAAAATTTAATTAAAAAAAATCTAAGAAGAATTTTTTAAAAATCTTTCTTAGTGCACCCCTACACTATTAGAAGAATCGCCATGCAAAATTTCAGCCCTTTAGGTCCAGCGGTTTGGTTCTGTGCGTTGTATGTCAGTCAGTCAGTGAATAAATGAGTCAGTTACGGAACTGTTTTATATATATATATATATATATATATATATATATATATATAACTTTGAAAGAAAAGATACAGTCACCTTTCCCGTTTGGAAAGGTTTAAAAGGGCCATATATTCCATAAAAGTAAACACACACACACACACACATAGACTGTCTGAGATAGAGGTACAGCAAGAGCACTGAACATCTACAACATGAAGAAAACACTACGATATGAAGTTAAGTTTATGAATTTTCAGAAACATTCAGAACAAGATAGTCTAGAAATACAGTAATTTTATTTTAATGTTTATCTAGTAGTTGGCTGCAAAGCAAAAATAAAAGTGTTTTCTGCTACTGATGAAAGGAATTTGTGAAAGTCGTGGATCACCAGATTTAGGGCTGTAAGCTATAGGACTGTAAATGAATTTTTTTTCAGTGATTTTGAAAATGAAGAATATATCCTATACATTTCATATATTCACTGATTAGTGTTCTTGACGATTTTATGAAATTAAGCAGTGAATGATTAACAGAATACTTTCAGAATTAAATACATTTAACACCGATCAAATTAATTTGCATTAAGGAAAAATTATTTGGCTAGTAAGGTATTTTAAACTTTTTTCACGTAAAGAAAAATTTCATTGCATTAAAGAATATGAAATAACGAATAAAAATAAAATTCAATTTGGTATAAAGATTTCGCATACTTTAAAATTAAAAAGTAATTAAGTTTATACCCTGAGGAATATTTGTTATTGGAACACATAAAACCAATTTTTTTTTCCGATTACTTGGATATTTTTAATGAAATATTTCTTTCATACACGATATATTTGATAAGTAAACAGTTCTAATTATCTTCTCATGCAATTTTAGGTAATTGCTTTTGAACTTGAGATGCAATTACTTAGTTCAATAAAAAAATCTTTTAAATTATTATTGCGAAGCCATTTTTTTACGTATAATATGCATCTGTATACCAAAATGGGATTTCTGGTAATTTATTAGTTTTTTTAATATTGCTATGATCATGAAATCAAATTAATTTTATGATAAAGTATGCTTAGAAAAAAATCTAGCGTTAAAATATTATTGTTTCTGAAAAAGTTTTTTTTAAATTAAACATAATAGATATTTAATCCTAAGGGTATAAAGAACCATGGAAGCATAACGTAAAATACACATTAAATGAACTTTTATATTCAGTTTAGAAATTAAAATAGATTATTAGCATTCAAAACATTCTTAAATGTTTGAGAGAAAAAAAATTCCGAAAGACAGGTAATAAACGCTTAAAGGGAAGTCGTTTACTGAGTATTACCTAGAGAAACTGTTTCTAACGAAATAGTTATTTTTTCATATCGGAAAAAATTTTGCTGTATTGTAAACTAAGTCTCTTGCGGTGCATGCTTCTCGTATTTTGCAGAAAACAAATATTCGCCTCGAATAATTAAGGCATCTGGAATTTAATAATATCAATTAAATATAATATAAAGACCTGTTTAAAAGATAACGATGTTTAATATATTATTTTTTAAACTACAAGTTGCGAACCTACGAAAAATATTTAATAAACGTCATTAAATTTTTGTATAAGTAAATAAGGTAACTGTTGGCTTAAGCAACAAAACGTTGGTCTGTCAAAATAAAGTTGTCATATTTTGGAGAATCTCTGTCTGGATAAATTAGGAAACTAAAGTCATTTAAACGTTTTTGTTAAAACCTGTGTTGCTTTAATTTATTTGACCATATTCAGGTTTTTAACAAACAGATCTAGTTCTTTAGTTTTTCATCAGTTCAGAGCATTCCATGGGTCAGTCTCTATGAATTAACCCCCGATAAGGCAATCACCCCTAAAGTTCAACATCCTTATAAAGAATTCTAATGAGTGGTTTTAATCGAGTTGCATTTTTTAGAAGTTTCTTGCGGATTTATGAAACTATGTTTTTTTATAAATTAGGAATAGTGTAAAGCCAATATTTATTATCTGACGCTTTGTGAAATAGTAAAGCACTTTACACATTTTCCTTCCTTCTATGAAAATTGTATTAGTTACGGTAAAATGCAATATTACAAGAAGCATAAGGGATAAACATAAAGTGTTGACGGAGGAAAGAAATTACTAAGATACCAAACTTTAAGTGAGCACACCAGAGTCTCCAGGAAAGAAACAATCGAATCTCTGTAGTTGTATAATTGATATAACAAAGAAAGATTCCCAATATAGAAGAGTGCGAAAGGAAGTCCACTTGTTCTGCCTTTATGATAAACCTTGTTCATTAGCAAGAGCAAGATTAGGCTCTTAAGGAATATGCAGACGCTTGTAAGAAAACAACAGCACTTGCAATCAAGCTCACACCTCGTAGACTTGGATTGATTCTGGGTGTTATATAGGCTGTAAAGGAAACAACACACCTGAACTGTCGGTAGAGATTATAAATTGTACGAAATTTGCAATCACGGCAGAATTATTATCTCAATACTTTTTCTGTAATTCTCTGAATTGACTGAATATCCATTTAGTACAATAAAATGAATTAAAACTCTTATTTGGTGCATTATATTTACACAAGAAGAATGCTTTAAGGAAATTAAGAAAAATAAAATATTGACACTTAATAAAGGAGAAAACAAAAGGGTTTTAAGAGTATCTATATATATAAAACGCGTAGGTATGCGGCACAAAAATCGGCGATATTTCTACACTCCGAATGGCAACGGCTGCAACTACCAGATGTAAACATTAGCAGCCGACTGTGTGTGTGTGTGTGTAGTGGTTTGACGATAGCACGCAATTGGTACAATTTAATTGCTGTATTTTACACGTGAATAATTTTAATTTATTCACGAGATAATTTATTTTGTTCCATCGGTTTTCCTAAATGTATGTAAGAGGACAAACTTTTGACAATATATGTTTAGACCTATCAAATCCAGTGTTTAGTCATGGACAATTGTATGTAGGTTTATCTAGAGTCCATTCTTTTGATTCTGTCACTGTAGTATCTCCTATTTCTGAAATACTCAACTGTGTATATCAAGAAGTTTGAGGAATATCATAGTAAAATATTAATAATTGCATTATAATATCTTAATAGTAAGTAAGAGTTAATTGTCTACACTATTTTTAGTAGTACTTGCTGAATTTTTACTCCATTTTATAAGTTAAGAAATTTTTGCAACAATTTTTTATTTGATATGATTAAGTGTAGATATCTGAATTGTGAACAATAGTACATATAGAGAGTGATGTAATCCACACTATATTTTTGTACTTGCTGAATTTTTACTCCTTTATTAATGAAAAAATTTGTCTCTAACAATTTCTTATTTGATGTAATGATAAAGTGTAGATATCTTAATTTTGAAAAATATTACATACAGAGTGGAATGTAATTTTAAAAATCTTTGTTCTTGGGTTTCTCAGTCTTATCTTTAACTCTGTTCTGAAGCTATGGAAATTCATATTTTTTTAATCATGATGTTTTATAATCATCCTTATAGTGGATTTTGCAATGATTATAAATTTTTTGGCTGAGATCGCACTACCACTTAATGATGTATATTTATGATGACAGGTAATAGACATACGTTTCTTTCAGTTGAGTTGTTTTGCAAAAGAAAATATAAAACTAAAAGCGACCATGCTGGTCGCGCAGCGGCTAGTTGTTTAAGAAAGACGTAAAGCAGCATCATTTCTTCATTTCCATATACCGCCTCTTCATTTCCATGTATATTGTTAATTACCAAGAGACACTTTAATATCTCTAAGCGAAGTCCACTGGCGAAAAATCTTGAGTGCATACATTAAACAGACAATGTAAGAAATGTAAATTTTGATAATACATTTCGAGAACATTACGTACACTCATAAAATTTCAAAAAATAGTACTTTACATTAAAACAATTTTTACTAAACTTCATTGCATACATTATAATCTAAGCTTGTTTCAAAACTATCAGATGAGAATATAAAAATAAAAATGATGTACGAATTATGTGATGGAATATCTCCGCTGTTTAAAGGAAAAGAATTGTTTATCCACAATTGCAGTTTCAAAAATGACTCCAGTCCCGTCACGGGATAAAATTTTTATATTATCAGTATTTTAATGCAAGGAATGTAGATCTTTGAAGAAATGTCCAACTTTGAATTCATTTGCAATTAGATTTCTAAGATTTCACTCCCATTTTGAAGAGTTTTCTTTCTATTATACCAATATGATTTTTCTCTCCAACAAATCGGGAAGTGATAGACAGTATACTGACCGTTAATTATGTCATCTAAATAAAAGATATAAATGTCGATTAAGAGAAAATTTTATTTTAGCGAAACTAAAAATGAAACATATAAGTCTTTGCATTTGTGTACATTTAGGGTGATGGGCATAAATAATTAAAACTGAAAAGTATTTTAAGTCAGAAAAGTTGAAGAGCATTTTATTCATATTAAAAGAGTCTTTTTTAAAATAGAATTTAATATATATTCGCTTAGATGATACCAATTCTTACAAAATTGCTGAATATTTTATCTGTCTACAATTCATTGGAACAAAACCTTGGAATACTTATTTCTTCTGAACAATTTGTCTTGGGGCATTTTCTTTAACAACAGCAGGGCAAACGAGTGGAACTGCACTTTGTATCTCGTAAACACGTAAGACAATCAAGTTAAGTAGTTAGAAGAGTGTAGAGAAGGAGAGAAAGAAACTTTCCTAATTATGCAAGCAGGCACTCAGAAAACTTTTTCTCCTAACAAAAGAACTTGAACGTGATATATTTTACCCATTTCTAGGGCAATAATTTCTTAAAATTACGTAAACTAATATCTTATTTCAGAATATCTAAATTTGAAACTGATACTGGAATATGTTCTGTGATATTAATGTTTTACTCATGGAAGAGTGAGGATGATTACTTTGAAATTTGTAAGACTCTATCCATGAACTCAAGAACACAAAATTTAAATTAGTAGCATGCTAATGGCAGTAGTAATGATTCAGTATTTTCAAAAGTTATTTTAAGAAGCAATTACAGTTGCAAATGTTTTAAGTTTGCGGAATTTTTGAAAATTATTGAAGGAAATTGTAGGTATTTCTTTTCTCTTCGAATCGCCAGAAAAATTTGCATGATAAGGAAAACTTTGTCCATAACTTTCGAGAAGAAAAAAATGCATTAAGATTTTATCTGAGTGTAATCAATTATATTAAAGGCCTCAGTTGGAAGTTTATCAGACGCATGTTCACATGCCTTTATATTATCATACAGAATATAACTAGAAAAATTTACTTTACTATATAGGCAGCAAATAATGATACAATAATTTCGACATATTTATAGTATAACACGATACAATTTGATTCATACTACAATGATGATGATATATAATACGCTTCAATTTTTGTCAAAATACATTTATGATGGGGAATGTGCAATCTACAGATCTCTTAGAACAAATATTCGTGAGTCGATTTATAGTATACATTCATTAAGACCATTTCTGTCATAATTTGACGTACAATTCAAATTACAAAAGCATTTTATTCCCAATTGTATTAAAATGAAAGATATTAAATTCCTGACTTATCGAAAAGCATCCTATTTTATTTTTTTACCAACTTACAATTAAATTTCCTTCTTAATTTGTTTTACACCCACCGAATTGAAAAATAATACAATGTTTCTATTCGGAAACGTTTGTAGTGCAGGAAATGAAAGAATTTCTATTTTTCGAAAACTTTAACACATCAAATTAGTAAGGAGTTTTCGTATAACATGCAGTATATATTCTTCTGAAACATATATGCAATATAACTATGTTCCCTTGAAACAATGTTTCCCCAATGCTAATGAACTGTATATGGAAATTTACTTGTAAAATTGTTTACATTCAAGACAACTTATAATCGCTTAAATTGTCGCAGCAACATAATAGAGATTGGCTAGTTATTCCAGTTTGCATTAATTAAAATTTGGTTAAAAATTCTAAAAATAATTTACCACACCTAAGTATATATAAACACTTAATTTTTTTCATTATTTCCATACAGACCTTAAAGGATGAAAGTGTCTAAATTATTATTTTTCATTTTACATCAAGAATAAAATTCACTGAAACACTTTCATACTTTAACAATTTTAGCTTAACTTTTAATTTACATAAAGTGCAAACTTACACGTCTGTTTAACCCAGTTCCCGTGATTCATTTATTTCGTTTATATACCAGATAAAGAATTCATTAAACATAAATTATTTATAGAGGTAAAAGCTTAATTTAAAAAATGAATAACGTTAAAAAAGCTTATATAAAATTTTAAGCATAACGGAATTTTCATATTTCAAGCAAATTTAGATGGTGCTCTGAACGAAAATGAATTTATGAATAAAATGGCGACTTTAGTGAAAAAAAATTCACTTCAATGGATAATTCTTTAAACTCCATTATACACATTAATTAACATTTATCTATATATTGCACACTTTATATGCTATCCTAAAACAACATATCTGT
Organism: Dolomedes plantarius; assembly: GCA_907164885.2. Lineage (NCBI taxonomy): Eukaryota > Metazoa > Arthropoda > Arachnida > Araneae > Dolomedidae > Dolomedes > Dolomedes plantarius. The sequence goes on along the minus strand of OU015492.1, from coordinate 193,274,951 downwards.
GAATCTGCTCTTTATTGTTTTCACACAATAATAAAGATCTTTAAGTGTTCGAAATTGAAAATACAATTATTTCTTGAAATGTCTATCTTGAGGTAAATTCTATCTTGAAATTGTAATCTTTATCTAATTATACGAAATATGCTTTCACATTGATTAAGACTTAGCTTTACATATTTTTTTTGCTTTATGGGGATTAATTTGTTTATAAATGTAAATAAAAGTCAGGGTCTGCAAATAACTTTGTTACGTAGAAGACTTTTCGTTAAATTGAAACTTCTCTGTAATTAATGGGACCTGCCTATTAAACTTTCAGTTCATAAATAACTAGTACTCTATATATTGAAAGCCTAAATTTTTAATTCTTTCATGCAATTTCCCCCCTTTTATTTTCAATTTGCTATTCTTCCCGTGCGAAGCTGAAACTGAATATGTTTGAAACAGGATTCCAACAGCTCCAGTTTCACTTTTATCGTACTATATAAAATTTTTCTCTCGCTTCTGCTGTAGTTTCGCAGTTAATTATATCTGCATTGCCTTTCGCCGAACGCACTGCCTTTGAAGTGACGGAAAACTGTAATATACGAACAAAGCTTTATCTTACAGTAAATGCGTATGAAACTGAATGCTAGCCTTGCAGGAAGCGAAGCCTGTTTGATGTTACTCAGCGAACCGGATATAATTAGATGCAGTTTGAGTCAAGTGACGTTTACTGCAAGAATTACTGGTTTTCCTATAGCGAAATTTATTTCGATACGGAAAATGTTTAAGGAAATAAGCGGAATTTCAGTCTGGAGGATGAAGTTATATTTTACATTCAGGAATAATTAGTGAGTCTTAGTTTGCGTGAAGAATTTCAATTACTGGAAGAATGCAAACAATGATGATTAGTCTAAAATAGAGATTAAACTCTAAGTATTTTAAACTGTATACATAAATTTTAAGAATGAGATCCACACAAAATTTATAACACATGCTATAATGTTCTGTCGGCTTAGCATTATTTATTTTATGACCCTTTCTTATTCCTATAAATTTTGTACATAACACGTAAATAAAAGACAATGAAATTTATTGTAGGTATACTAAAAATCTCGTATAAATATAGACAATGTTAGATTCTGAGTTTGTTGATAATTCAGTTAAGAAAAACAATAGATTATATCTATGGAGGTGTGGTTGTATGCCTATGGCAAATCATGTTGTCAAGGTACTTATATTCTTTAAATTTATATTTTTCGATATTATAACTTAAGCAATACATTAGTTGAAAAATGTCTTTGTCCAGTTATTTACATAATGAAAGGCTGCTATTTTTACTTCCGATAATATTTGTCCAAATTTAAAGCATGTTTTGATATGAGATGCCCCTGTGACAATGGTGGTACATCATATGAAGTTCCTTGGGCATGATGGTTTTTCTCCATATTTGTAAGCATATGGTACTCTACGATTATGACAATGCTTCGCTGAAATCAAGTCAGGGGTTACTGAATTATATTCGTTTAAAAATATGTTATTTCAAATAGATACCATTTGGGGATTTTTTAAGTTTGTACTTCTATTTAATCTACTTTAACACAAATATAAAGTTCTAATATTCTATTTGGCGAGAAATCATGACAAAAAAGTGAATGGTAGCTTACCGGATATGTAGACAAATTAATAATATTTAATAGTGCATTCCTCACTATTTTGAGAGTTTTGACACAAGATACATTAAGTTAAAATACAACTTCTATCATCTAACGGTTGAATGAGAACACTTTTTTAGAAAAAAAAAATCCAGAAAAAAGCCTTGGCCCATACGAGAACTTAAAGCAAGAAAATATTAGGTTTCTTCTCTCAATCACAAATCAACCAAATATATAATATAAAAACTCTTTGTTGCGCTGAAAGAAGATCTAGTTTTCAAAATTATGATGAATAATCGATTTCAATTTAGTTATCTTTTGCTTGCTAGAAAACACTGAAATATTTATTGCAAAATAAAACTTTTCCATCCAATAGTGAAAATAGAACGAATTATTAATAACAAATGGAATATGAACGGAAAAGGACGAGTGACGGATGCTCTTGATATAGTAAATATTTAATAAGTTTTTCTACATTTTTACCTTTCAGATTTTCGTGAAGTAATAGCTTGAGGAAAAAAAATCAAGAATAATTGTTTAAATTATCCGAATTCCCCCAAAATATTGGTCCAATGACCTGATTAATTAATTGAGTAATTAATTGAAAAAATATGTTGAGATACATTGTTTACATAAACAGCATAAACATTTAAATTTGAAATTCAAAATGCAATTGAGAAAAATTCAATTAATTCTAAAGTTTCCATGATATGAACCTGTCAAAACAATGTGAAAGAAGTCAATAAATGCTCAAAAGTTGTGACTTAAGTGATGCAGATCCCCAGATCAGGTTTATTGTTATTAGTGGACGTCAGTGATTAGTATTTCTGAGCTTTGAGCTTTTTACTTCAAATGATAATAGTAAATTTACACGATTTCATATAACAAAACCAAAAGCAAAAGAGAAAGTCTTATTTAAGTGTGAGTCAGAGAAAAAAATAAATTCTAAGTAAAAAATAATTATTCTCTTAATTATTCATCTAAACTGGTTTAAATTGTATTTGATTGAAAAGAAAAAATTTTAAAATGAGTTAAAACATTTTACAAAATTTAAGGGGACTCACTACTCTTAAATCTTTAAAACATTCGATTTTTTTAAATAATCTACACTGCTGGCCACTGTAAACGCAACACCCGGAAGGAAACATGCAAATAACATGAAATTTACAACATGCATTAGCGGAGGTGAGATATGCAAATGATTAGAATTTCAGCGCAGACGCTCATCACGCGCGCCTGTGGCGCCACTTCAAAGCGCTATTTAAGGCTTGGAGATTTCGACTAATTTCAAGTTCGGCAATTGTGTTTTTCTTGTGGTTTTTTCAAAAAAAAACGATCAATTATGCCTCGTCGAAAACAGCGATCATCTTTTGATCAAGTATCCGAGTTCGACAAAGGAAGGATAGTGGCCTACCGAGATTGTGGATTCTCTTTCAGGGAAATCGGTAGTCGTGTTGGTCGAAACCAAGCAACTCTAATGCGGATATGGGATCGTTGGATGCAGGAGGGTACGACGGACCGGCGTGTTCGATCGCATCCACCTCAGCGCACCACTTCACGTGATGACAGGCAAATTGTGCGCATGGCAGTGACGGATCGCTCAATCACATCACGAACCATAGCACAGCACATGCAGTCTGTAACGCATCATCCAGTGTCTGCGCGTACCATTCGAAACCGTTTACAGCAGAGTGGTCTGTCCGCAAGACGTCCATTGCTTTGTCTACCCTTGACGCAGAACCACAGACGTCTCCACCGCCAATGGTGCGATGACAGAAGGATGTGGACTGCAGAATGGAATGAAATTGTCTTTACTGATGAGTCACGCTTCTGTCTGCAACACCACGATGGTCGCATTCGAGTCTGGAGACACCGTGAAGAGAGGCTGAACAGCTGCGTTATGCACCGCCACACTGGTCCTGCACCGGGTATTATGGTATGGGGCGGTATTGGATATCACTCTCGCACACCTCTAGTACGCATTGCCGGTACTTTAAACAGCCAGCGCTACATCTCCGATGTGTTCAAGCCAGTTGTCCTTCCTTTCCTTCAGGGCTTGCCCACAGCCATATTTCAACAGGATAATGCGTGACCACACGTGGCACGCATTGTCCAACGGTACTTCGTCAATCGCAAAATTGAATTGCTTCCCTGGCCGCCTCGCTCTCCGGATCTTTCGCCGATGTAAAACATGTGGTCCATGGTTACTCTACAATTGACCCAGATTCCATCCCCAGCTGTCACAGCAGATCAATTTTGGCAACGTGTGGAAGCTGCTTGGTCTGCTGTATCCGAAGAACTCATCCAAAGTCTCTTTGAATCAATGCCGAGGCGTGTGGCAGCGGTGATCTCCAACAATGGCGGCTACTCTGGCTACTGATTTTGGCAGGAACCACACTTCACAGAAGTCTATAAATTTAATCATTTGATACTTGGTCAACATGTTATCTACAAAATAAATTTTGTTGTGATATCTCTCGTCTTTCTTGGTGTTGCAATTTGGGTGGCCAGCAGTGTATGTTAAAGCCGGATCATTTCTGAACAAAATAAAGCAAACAGCATGAAAATATTCCGTTTAGTTCCGGAGATATTGATATTCTAAATATTTAATTACTGATCAAGTTTATGGTAAGAAAAATTTTTAACTCATTTTTCTCAAAATGTAATTTTGCATCATTACGCAACTGATATCTCAAAAACTATGAAACATCATTCCATGAAATTTTTATCACAGCAGAATCATGTTATATTATTGCGTCTGAACTAGAATTAATGCAATCACTGCATATTTTGTTATTTTTTCAGGGGTAAATTAATGCAAAAATTTAAGAAAATTTGAAGTATATTTTGAAAAGTATTTAGAAAATTTAAAAAAAAATTTGATGTTGATTGTTTTAGTTCAATTGTATTTTGAATTATTTATTTTAAATGTGAAACAGGAATTATACATTTAAGTTTAAATTAATTTCATAGTTCAGTGCGCAAGCCAGTATACAATAAAAGTACTTAAAAACAAGGTATATCTCTAGCATTTAAAAAAAATTAATTATTTTGAGTGTTGAATATTTGTTTATTAAAATAAATATATCAATTTATCATATACATAAAATTTGGAAAAATTGGGAGTAAATTGAAATACTAGTTACAAAGAGACAAAAAGTATGAAAATATGCCTTATTTCCTGGACTTAAGATTCGTGGCTCCCCTTAAAGAAGTAATACACAATTTTGAATTTAAAATTAAAATTTGAAACATAAACATGAATTAACAACTAAATGTTTATTTTCGACTAGGTTTGAGTAACAACGTGAGAAAGTAGAACAACCAATAACTTTTTGAATGTCCGTGGTTTAACAATCTCTAATTTTGTCCAGACTTAACTTATCTTGGCCAACACTTTGCTTTAATCCGGCTTTAAACAATCCGCGTAAATTCAGAACGTATCCACTGTGTCAGAACGTCTAATCTTGGCTTCTCTCTCAATTTCCTACATGTATATGATATTTGATTTGCTTTAAGGATCTTAGACAGAATTATTATGCCAAACTTTTAATACATCTCCATTGGTGAGTATCCTTTACATAAATGCTAGTATCTCTTTTCTCAAAAGGTTTCTGAGAGCAGACGGTTATGCATTTCATAAATTATATTTCCTCTATCTCCTTACCTTCATTTTAATCTAGATTATGTATTATCTCATTCTACTAGAGCTAAAATCCTATTCAATGATTTTTTTCACGCGGTTTATGAAATCTCATTTACTAATTTAGATTTCTGAAGTTTCACAGGCCTTTTTAAGCATCATCTGTATCATTTTTCTAACCTATAGCTGAAAGAGCTTTGCTTTATAAATATATCATTTCAAATTTCTTTGGTAATTTCCAATTAATAAGATTGTGTTTCAAAATTATTCAAAATATGTTAAGAATGAAAATCAACAAAACATCATTTCGGTGGTAAAATTAAACTAAGATAATACGAAAACTATAACACATAGCTCCTTAATATTGAAAGTAAACAAAAGCTGAATTTGTGAATTGCCCATAGAGAAAATTCGTACTTATTGCTCTACGGCCTGAGGAAATACTATTAATTTTCGGTTCAAAACTAGTTGCCTTGCATTTACTTTTTATTGTGGATATTATGAAGAAATGTGATCCTGTTTCGCATTTCCCCAGCATTTATGATCAAGTTATGATCCTGAAACCGTTTCTAATTGTACTGTTTGATAATTCATACAACATACGTAAACATTCAACTCATATAAATTCAACAGCTGGATCAAGCAGGATCAGTCTTCAAGTTTCGAATAACAAAGTTGTTTTGCCAAGCCTCCTAGACCAGGAAGAATTTTGACTTTGAGTAAGTCAAAGCCCACACGGATCTGAAATTTAATATGTTGCATTTTGCGGCTTTAAAAAGCATAGACGATTTCAAAGTGAGTTTCTATGAAACACGCAAAACTATAAAACTTCTTTTTGTTACACATTTTATGTAAGCTGTTATACCCTTTCAAATTTTTCGATTATTCAGTTTTCTGAACTCTATTAATTTCTATCCCCAATTTCTGTGGATTCGAAACAGAGACCGGGTCTACGTTTTACGTCCTATTTGTTATGTTTGTTTTATAAATATATTTTTAAATTTGTTTTGAAGACTTGCCCAATGAAACTTCATCTCAGTATAACAAGATTAAGAGATATTGTAATTATAGTATATTAATTGTGGTAAGATATATTAGTTATTTATTTTATGTATGCTACTCAGTTTCTTAAAACTTGTTCTTATTTTCCAAATTCTACATTGTTACCAATCATTTACACAACATGTCATTCGATCTCCGAGAGTAGACAAGAACAGGTGACGTTTTTATTTAAAAGAAGAATATAAGCCTGCAAGTACGATTTATACATGAAAGAAACGAGCTGAAATGTACGCGGGTTTCCCATCTAGTTAGTGAAACGGACGACACGGTAACTTTCAAAGAAAAAAACTGACAATAACTGCGGTCGTTTGGCGAAATCAGGGAGGTCACTGAGGGATAGTACCATATAAGAGCAACGTATATTGCTAAGAGTAAGAATAAATAAGTGGAAGTTATAGTCCAGGAAGATTATTTGAAGAAATATATTTTATTAATAATTACATATTGGATTATTAATAAAATTAATTTTAAATATTTACATCATAATTTTAAGTACCTAATGTCACATTTATAGCATAATTATTAAATTCATTGTAAAAATTTTAAAATTTTAACAATCATGTTCAAAATAATGTTAAATCATGAATTAACAGTGAATAATACTTATAATCCACGCTTCGATATCTTACATAAAAAGACAATAACAATGAGAGAAGAGCGATTAATGTCTGACACAAGCATCTTCTGACGTTACTCTTGCAGTGACATCATCCTGCTAAAAATATTTACCAACTTTTATTTCTATGTGAGATTCCTGTATTCTTGAATTTCATTATTTTATTAATGCATTTTTTAGCGTAGTATTAGCGCCTATATTTGTCAGTATCTTTGGTTTTCTTTTAGCGATCTGTATGAGGTTTAGCATCATATCATTTAATATATTAGGGCAATCCTTCCCCCTTTGTACTTGGTATATATACCAAAAAAGACAACAACATCACCAATAAACTTAGAGAGGAGTGTTTCTGAAAAGTTTGATTTTTCAGATAATCACACTATCAATGCCCTATCTCTATGTGCTATATATTTATCATATCGACTCAATATATTAATATACATAATATAAAAATAATATATATTAGATTATGTGCTAGAGCAATGTACCCTTAAGAATCATCGACCTTTTTTTTACCATACTACGATTGGTAAAAAATAGAAAGAATTAACTTATTAAATGTGACTTTATATCATATAAATTATTAATATTAATTACTATAATAAATATATTTATTTCATCCTATTTATTATTTTAATGATTTATTGAATAAAAAAATATCATTCAAATATATTTAAAGCTGTATGTTTCCTATTCCCATTGTGTATATATATATATATATATATATATATATATATATATATATATATATATATATATATATATATATATATATATACTAGTGTAGTGTCTGCGATGCTACGACCCCCAGCAGAGTGTCTGATAATTTGGCGAATGACCACCAGATCGCGCCTACGTCGGCCAATGATATTCATTCCCTCCCAGCGCTCAAGGAGAGCGAAAAAGAGACTCTCTCTCTCGTTTTTGTACGGCAGCGGACGTTGCATAATATTTTCTATGTTAAGTTTTGTTAAATAAATATAGTTTTTTAATGTGGAAGATATCATCAGTTATCCTCACCGAACACGCTACACCTTCACTAAACTAGTATATAACCCCCGTCAAAAATGACGGAATGTTGATCAGCGTTTTCTTCTCATAAGAGTTTATACGAACAAAAAAAAGCATGAAGATTATATTTTTGAATGTAATGAAGAAAGATTTTAAACATATACTACGATGAATACAGGTACATAATGCTATATAGGTTCCAGAAAAATATAATTTTCCTTTAAGTGTAAAATTCTGCATCAATATTAAATAAATAAAGATACAAAAAGTTAGCCAATTAAATAACACAAACTGTACTAAAACAGCAGTAAACAACAAAACAAAACTAAACTAAATCAAAACTAAACCAAAACTGTTTCAAAAGCGAATGAGTCACCACACAGCAGGCATTGATAAAACGATACTTAAACAGCAGTAAACAACAGTAAAATAAAACAAAAATAATTAGTTTCAAAAGTAAATGACTCACCACACAGCAGGCATTAATTTATAATAATTACATAATAATTAGCAAAGTGAAACACAATTTAATTAACATTAAATTTAAACATTAAAAATGTAGTTATTTAAAGGGAATATGAAAAACCATGGAGTAGAATGAATTCGAAATTCAAGTGAATGACTCAATTGAATAAATGATTCTTTTCAATGGATATTTTAATTTGAAGATATTTTAAAAACTAAACGGTTTTGAGCTAGGGTGTTCACTTGAAATTTTCATATTTTTTAAAAGGCTTTCAAAATATATAACTTTTGTGGTATTATTTTTCAAGAAAAATTTCAGAAAATGGCGTTGCAATGTTAAAATGTTCCCGACTTGGTCCGTCCCGGAATGGTTACCTACATTTTCTACTCTAGGGTTTTCTATATGTAAAGATACATATATATATATATATATATATATATATATATATATATATATATATATATATATATTATTAAAATAATAAATATGATGAAATCAATATATTTATTATAGTAATTAATATTAATAATTTATATGATATACAGTCACATTTAATAAGTTGATTCTTACTTTTTTTACCAATCGTAACATGTTAAGAAAAGGGTCGATGAATTTCAAGGGGACATTGATCTAGCACCTAATCTTATATATATATATATACCGGGTGGCCATAATTATACTGACAGTGCTCACAGTGTTCTGTAGCGCGATCTATTTGCGAGAATGAAACCACATTTTGTAGGAAGATTAAACAAGACGGGGGACGAAGGATTCCGCGAAAAAATAAATTAGTTCCAAAAGTCACCACTAGGGGAATATTTGACGCTGTGTAATAGAAAATGCAGTGTTAACAAATGCAAATTAATACGGAATAAAATTACCTTTTATTATGCACATTTTCTTATTTAGTTCAAGTGCAATATGGCAACACTTTTAAAAAAGCGTAAAATCTACATAAACACCGATAAAGTCTCGTGATCTGCAATACCACGTACGCTGAGCAGAAGAAGAAGTTCTTTATGCAAATTTCACGTTACATCCATTGGCACAGTGCCAGCTGCTTGGGTTTTAAAAGGCAACTTGTTACGTTTCGAATCAATCGGATTGAACGTTTATGTGCAATGTCTCCTTCTTTAGTCGAGCGTGCGTTACTGGTCAAATTCTTTTACCTCAACCAGTGCAACGCGTCAGCCGCTCTTCGTGCTTTTAGAACGCACAAAAAAATGCGTAAAGGTAACGGTCCTGTGTCAGTTAATGGGCTAAAAGCAATGGTTGCGACGTTTGAGAAAACAGGTTCTCTGAAGGTTCAGTCAGGCAGAGGACGAAAACCTATACCACAGGATACAATCGAAGCAGTTGCCACGGCGATTGTTGACAGAGGACCAGATAATATTGCTGCCACCTCTAGCGCTAGTGGATTAGCTAGGAATATGGATATGCCTTACAGTACGGTATGGAAAATCTTACGACAGATTATCAACTTCTATCCGTACAAGATCAGCCGTGTACAGGAGTTAATGTATCCCGACCATGATAAGCGATTGACTTTTGCTCTCACCTTTCTTGCCAAAATGGAGGTGGATGATGCTTGGCCGTGGAAAATCTTATGGGGAGACGAGGCCCACTTTTACCTGCATGGAACTGTGAATACCCAGAACTGCAGAATTTGGGATGACAAATCACCACATGCAGTCACAGAAATTCCCTTACATTCACCAAAGGTAACTGTTTGGTGTGGGTTCACAGCGGAATTTATCGTAGGTCCATTCTTCTATGAGAACATTACCCCGACAGGACCGGAAACCTGTTCTGTTACCGGAGAGAAATATCGCCACATGTTGAACAGCTTTGTCATTCCGGCACTTCAGCAATGACAATGCCTGGGGGAAATCATTTTCATGCATGATGGAGCCCCTCCACACGTTGCTGTACGGGTGCAACAACTGCTACGACAGAAATTCACAACAGAAAAAGTCATTAGCCGCTACTTTCCAACTGCATGGCCACCTGGGTCGCCTGATCTTACCCCATGCGACTTCTGGCTATGGGGTTACCTTAAGTCCAAGGTCTATCAAGGAGTGGTCCAGGACCTGACTACGTTGAAGGATAACATATCACGGACTGTACGGGAGATTCCTGCAGACATGTTACTTTCTGCTGTTGTGCATACTGTGCACAGAATTCAATATGTGGTCCACAACAACGGCAGCTACATTGAACCTCATTTGAATGCAAAATAAAAGGTAATTTCCGCATTGATTTGCATTTGTTAACACTCTATTTTCTACTACACAGCGCCAAATATTCCCCTAGCGGTGACTTTTGGAACTAATTTATTTTTTTCGCGGAATCCTTCGTCCCCCGTCTTGTTTAATCTTCCTACAAAATGTGGCGTCATTCTCGCAAATAGATCGCGCTACAGAACACTGTGAGTACTGTCAGTTTAATTATGGCCACCCGGTATATATATATATATATATATATATATATATATATATATATATATATATATATATATATATATATATATATATATATATATATATATATATATACATATATACTATTAAATTTATTCAATTAGAGTCGAAAGTTAGTTTTTTCTTTTTACAAACGATCAATGTTCAATTCTCGAAAGACCATAAATATTTAGCATGTTTAGTTATTATAATATAAGCATATGTATTTTACGAAGTGGTGAAGAGGAAACAATTTAGATCTTATCTAGCACTGCTATTTTATCCGCTAAAGAAATGGTTCACGTTTTTTTACTATACAGAAATTACCACTTCGGTTGAATCGGGCATGTAAGAAGCAGGTGTCCATATTTTATCATCTGGAATAAGTTTCTTCTCTTGGGTAGGAAGAAGGTAAAATCTTGTTTCCGGATACCTCAAATATTCATGAACATTCTGTTCCGGAGTTCTCCAGCCTTCCCAGCCTCAATCGATACGTCTTCATCTAAAGTTTTCGGGACATGTAAAGAAACAATATTTGTATTGGATTAGGTACGTTAGATTCTTATGTGAATTTACATATATACAGATCCATTGTTTGTGTCTGTTTATTCATTTGATTATTGCATCCCCGAATAGTTTATTCAGTGGTTATCATATTACTGTCTACTGAATTTTATTACATTTTTTGCGAGATACATAGACACAAAGGAAATTGGATGAAACCGAATATATATATCTGAGAGAGACATAGATATAATAAAAAAATATAATATATTTAAATCTTTTAATGGATTGAACGAAACTGAGACAGTACCTTAATCCAAAAGTAGTTACGTTGATGGTTTAGTATTTGTTGTTTAACTTATTTTCCTATATCTTTATAAGATATCATGTACTAAAAAACATTCCTGGATTAAAGTACAAAGTTCTTGCATTTTTTAAGAAAAAAATATACATTTTGTCATTTTGAATGAGCATATCTTATGATTTATTTATTTATAATTTTGTCAAGTTAGTTGAATTTTAAATTCCCTTTCACGCTTGTCTCAATATATGAAACGTTTTAACGGTTGATAATCAATGATATAAAAACGTAGTCTCTATAAAACATTTTTATGTGTTTCAAGTCTAATACAACCTAGCATTTTTGAAAGTTTGAAGCAAAGTTTTTTCTATTTTTTATTTAGGCGTTAGGTTTAAAAAAATTATTGCAGAATACAAGTAATTTTATTTTAAACGCATCCATAAAACCTCTATAGGTGTTCAAAATCAGGCATATAGAAAATTTACAACTTTAGTAACAAAGATTTAAACTATTACTGCAGGGTCTTTATAAGAAATCTTTATCTTACAATTATATAAAAAAAATGAAAGAAAGGTCGTGGTGCAAGAGCACTTCTGACATGGTTTATTTTCTACATATGCTTTTCTCTAACTGTCAAATCTCATGTAAAATACTTGTATAGACTTCTGTTCATCACAATATCATCCATATTACAGGGTATGATACAATGAACAGCACGCGTGTGTTAAAAAATGAGTTTGAAATTGAATAGTGTTAGCTAGGTTAATACCATGTGACCGCAATCCCTGTTGAGAATCTGTTTGTAGATTACAAAGATGCTTCCTATAAAGGAAGCAACCAGGCGACAGCGTAGTATATGAAAGAATAATATTTTTGTAATGCCAATTGTAGAAGAAAAGTGACCGCCAGTGCTTAATAGGGTGGTTCGAAAAAAACTTTTTTTTAAATTTCAGATCGCTAGAGTGCACAAAAGTTGCCATTGGTATAGACGTTAAAAAATCACTAATTATTATTTTTTTATTAATTTGTCTTCTGGTCGCGCAATGCCATCAAAGTTAGCAAAAAATTGTGAAAAACCTAATTTTTCATAATTTTTTAATGCACGTCAGATGGTTTTAATTGCATTCTTATACCATGAAATAACTACTAAAAGTATGTAAAATCAATATATTTGCACTTATTATACATTTGTTTCATATCTTCTGGTCGCGCAACATAGTACAAAATGAGTAAAATTAGTAGTTTTTGCAAAATTTCAAAATTTGACTGTTTAGTACATTTTAATCATACGACTTTTAGAGATGCTATAGTTTAATTCTATTACAATAATATATTTAAAATCCAAGCATATCAGATAAACTTTGATATTCAAGTGGAATTCGTTCGCGCAGCTTCGTCAAAAACAGCAGAGTAGCCTACCTGGACAGAGAGGCGAGGCGTACGTGGCGAATGCCACGCCGTAACGAGTGACCGATACATGACGAGTGACCGATATGGCGTATTGGATCGCGCTACTGCTGCTATTGCTTCAAGTGTACTGCAAGATGTTGGGTTGATTAATTAATCAGATATTTCTTATGTTGTAGACAAGAGTAAAGTCCAAAGAGAAAAAAACTTGTGTGAGAGCTAGTTTGCAAAGTGATATAAGTTTAGAAATTTATGGTCTTTACTTTGATGGACGAAAAGACAAATCATTGTCAATTGAAAAAACTGACAGAAAACACTTTCGCAGAACTTACAAGGAGGAGCATTACTCTTTAATTCAGGATCCAGGCTCCACTTACATAGGACACACTTGTCCTTCTTCAAGCTCAGCAACAGACATAGCCAAAAGCGTCACGTCTTATTTATCAGAAAATGGCTTTTCACTTGACAAATTGGAAGTTGTTGGATGTGACGGTACTGTTATTAATACGGGCTTAAGAAATGGTGTAATTCGACAAATAGAGATACATGTGAGAAGACCTCTACAATGGAGCATTTGTCTTCTCCATTTCAACGAACTGCCATTACGCCACCTTTTCCAACACTTAGATGGAAATACATCAGGCCCAATAGGATATTCCGGACCGATTGGAAAGGCCCTACCTGATTGTGAAAGACTACCAGTTGTTGATTTTAATCCTATTGATTGTGAGATTCCAAAGTTGACAAGCGTATTCTTAGCAAGGACCAATTGTACTTGCTTGAGATATCAGAAGTCATCAAGGCAGGACATTGTTCAGAAGACTTTGTAGTACGTGATCCTGGCCCAATGTCACATTCAAGATGGCTTACTACTGCAAACCGAGTTTTGCGCCTCTACATCAGTGTGTCAAGACCTTCTGAAAATCTGAGAGAAATTGTCACATTCATTCTCAAATGTTATATGCCTACATGGTTTGCCATAAAAATAAACCGCAAATTCACAGATGGGCCTAGACATGTTTACAAAACTATTGAATCTACAAGGTACTTACCAGAAGAGCTGCTTCAAGTTGTTGATCCCGTTTTACAACGGAATGCTTACTTTGACCATCCCGATAATTTACTTTTGGCTATGGTAACTGATGAAAGAAACCATATCCGAGAGATGGGCTTTAAGGGGACTCGGTACCAAAAATCTTTTTTTCTTAAATAATGCCTATATTAAAATTCTGAAATCATATTTAAGTAAGTCTGAATGATACAAAATAATAAAACATTTCAAATTGTTAACATTTTTATAATTTTTTATAAAAATTTGAATGTTTTAAAAAAAATTCAATAATTTTCAAATTCCTACTTCTTTTTTAATTTTTACATTTGGAACTAGATTTTTTTACCACTTGTTCATCATACCTAACTACATAAAACTTCTGAGCAGATTTTAAATAAAATAAGTAGATCAGGGTAAAAAAAAATAAAATGTGGTTGCATATGGAAAAAACGATAGAAAATAGTACTTTTTTAGATTCATAAATTTTTTTAAAAAGTTTTTTCATAGATATCAAAAAACCACTCAGATGTTTTGATACAGTAAGTATCAAGATTAATCAAAAAAAAAAATTAGACCATTTGCATTAGAATTGTAGAAGCCTTAGCATTTCGAAGATGGGGAGAATTTGAAAAATCACAAACTGAGAAAAATGAGTTTAAAGATTTCATTTATAGAAAAACCATATTAAATATAATCTTACTTCATGAAAACTTTTTTGCCAACAATAATAGGATATATTATTTGTTTTCACAACAAAGAATAAAAGCTAGAAACCTTAATTTAAAAAATTGAGATGCATATATCAGCTGTTATCCACTCGTTTACTGCAGTAAAATTATCTTGAAATAGACAAATGCTGTAAATGTACAAAATTTAAGGCATAATATATACTACTTACTTGTTATATATTTATAATAAGATGCACTACTGTCTTAAATCCTAAATAATAATAAACATAAACTATTAATAGCTTAAGATATGAATTTTGAAACCACCAAATTTTAATATTTCAATTTCTAAATTTAATGAACAAGGGTCAATTACTTTCCAATAGATTTAAAAGTAGCCAGCACTATAAGTAATTCCTTCTCTCTTTTTTTCTACAATTTCTCTTTTAGCTTTTGAATTTTTTACAATTTTTCTTACATATTGATATTTAGATGTAGCTCGTCTTTCTTGAAAAGATTGTTTTCGCATATCTAACATTTTTGCAAGTCTTTCTGTATGGCACCCTGACATTATTCCTAGTATTTTATGAACTCCTTTTAATGTAAAACTCACACCTTTGTTATATTCGCAAATTGCTTCTCTAACAGAACGATCTACACGTTTTTTGTACACAAATATGTCTTTGGTACACCTAGACCAAATCATATTATGCAAACTTTCATTTGCATTTTGCGTTTTGCAACTAATGCACTTTTCTAAAAGTTCATTTGATGCTAGTCGTTGGTAAATAGGAAGTATCTTTGGTAAAAATTCTTCTTTAATCGGTGTTCCAATATTTAACTTATGATTTCCTGGTTTTACACCCTTCGAAACTGCAGACTGATAGAAACACCATGAATCAGCCCCACTTGGACATTTGTGGTGCTGAGGTTTTTGGTCAGTTGAAATACTGTGGAACAATGTAGCATATATTGCAGTTTTCATATTATTTACATCACCCTTGTTCTGTAAAATTGCTCTTTGATAGTATTTTGTGAGCTTTTTTATTGTCGTTTCCTTAAGACTACCATGCCCTTTGCCTCCTAAATTGACATCACGAACACGCCAATCTTTAACAGTATTTCGCAAAGCTGTCCCTAATCTCTTACTTACGTGATTTACACATTCTTCCTCTTTAATTTCTACAGAAATATCACAAACAGGAAACAGAAATATCACAAATAGCTGAAGTTTTTTAACCTGATCTATAAGCTTCTTTCACTTCCTTATGAACTTGTTCGAACATATTTTTTGATAAAGTACAAGTTGCAGAGTTCAGCTTTTCAACACACCTCATATAAGTTCATGAAGAAAATGGGGCCATATTCATTGACATACAAAATTTTTCAATAGCAGTATATCCTTTCCCAATATTAGAAAAGGCACTGGCAACTTGAATATTTAAATTAGAACATTCTTGTTTCCTTTTAGTGTCTGATAATACATTTGTGCACTCTAAACAAACAAGTTCTAAATTTCTGTAAAAACCAACTGCACTGCTACAGTCTAATTTGAGAGATATGTTTCCACAATCTACACATTTCACATTCGAAAACAAATTGCACAGTTCAACAGTATTTACAAAAATATATTCAACATTAATATTTTCTGTTTCTATTTGATTACAAGATTGAAAATTCTGCAATCGAGCACAACTGTTTCATGACATGCTTGTGTTCATGCAACGTGATTCTGCACTGCTATCACTTATTACGTTACCTTCGGTTTTTTTCCATCTTTTATTATTATTTTCTGTTGCAAGAACAGATTTTCTTTTCCTTCTAGACATGATTTCAGAAGAACCCACAAAATAAATAAAAATGAACGAAGCTTCCACTTATCTAAACGAACTCGAATTATAAAACGCAATCCATGAAAAAAAACCAGTGTTCAGCACTCGTAAAATGTAAACAAGTTAGCGCTACGGTTGTGGATAATCTAACTTTGAAAGCAGCATCGATATAAAAATAATTATTTTTACAATAAACCAGGGAGACAATCAGATCTCAGCTGTAAACATTGAAGCAGCTGGGATTTAAAGGGACATTTAAAGGGAAAATGAAAGATATGGGTTACGAAAATTAACCATAACTCCTTAAATATTTATCAGAATGACACGAAATTTGGGTGGAATCTTCTAGACATGTGAAGGAATAATTTAGAATAAAAATATGAAATTCGTCAATTTGGTCATTTTTCGACAAAATGAGATGTACCGAGTCCCCTTAAGCGTATCATGAAGGCAAAGCAAGCAATATCTGAAAGTGACTTTATCAGAATCTTTAAACCACCAAACCTAAACTATGAAGCTAAAGACTATACCGAAATTATCAAATGGAACACCAGTACACTGACTCTTCCTCCACTGTTAAGAACATTGACTAATGAAGAGATAAAACAGTATGTGAGCAATGACTTCAATCCTGTTATAATTATAGATGCTTTCCCATGCCATACACAGGCAGTTGAAAGATGCGTTAAGCTAGTGACCGAAGATTAAATTAAAGTGTGTGGACACAGTTCCAGAGACGGCTATATTACAACCACATTACTGTCACGCTCAGCGATGCCAACTTTTTCACACAAATCCGAATTTCGATACTTATCGATAGATAAAGACTAGAAAGGAAACATAAAGAGAGATAAAGCGAAATAAATTTGTATATATTGTAAATAACACACCCTACATTGGATGGTTGGTTTGGTAGGGTATGGGTGGAACTCGAAGTGCAGCCACGTCCCCGTGGTGAGTTCTGGGTCGTTTTGTAAACAAAATGAACGAAGAGCTGCACCAACAATTGAATATTGAAACAAAAAAATTACCAAATATTTACTATTAGAAAATTTCTAAATTATCTGAAAGGAAACATTGTCAAACAACAAAATTGTCAGACAACGATAATGGTTGCTACCGGCTGCGAGCGCATCGCTGGCATTCGTCACGTACGCCTCGCCTCTCTGTCCAGGTAGGCTACTCTGCTGTTTTTGACGAAGCTGCGAGACCGAATTACACTTGAATATCAAAGTTTATCTTATATGCTTGGATTTTAAATATAATATTCTAATAGAATTAAACTATAGCATCTCTAAAAGTCGTATGATTAAAATGTACTAAACAGTCAAACTTTGAAATTTTGCAAAAACTACTAATTTTACTCATTTTGTACTATGTTGCGCGACCGGAAGATATGAAACAAATGTATAATAAGTGCAAATATATTGAATTTACATACTTTTAGTAGTTAATTCATGGTATAGGAACGCAATTAAAACCATCTGGCGTGCTTAAAAAAATTATGAAAAATTAAGGTTTTTTACAATTTTTTGCTAACTTCGATGGCATTGCGCGACCGGAAGACAAATTAATAAAAAAATAATAATTAGTGCTTTTTTAACGTCTATACCAATGGCAACTTTTCTGCACTCTAGCGATCTGAAATTTAAAAAAAAAGTTTTTTTCGAACCACCCTAGTGCTTAATAATATGTTATGTCTCCAAAATCCGAGAATATTACTAGCAAAATGTATATTTTGATTGAAGAGTTCAAAATTCTTAGACCTTGTCTTTCGACCAGTTCTCCTCATAATGGCAACACAACTTGGCATGTATGAGAAAAAGGCATCTCTTATTTTCTAAGCTGTGTAATAAGAATTATGCCACGTATAAGATGTAGCTTTATTTAAATTATCTGAAGAGGTGTTTCTTTAGTATATGTAATGGGAAAGGCACTTCATATGGCGTTAAAAGTACGGAGATACAGCAGCTAATAAAATCCAAATTTCCATATACGGGTACATTTGTGCTGAATATGCTAAGAACTGTAGTTAATGAACATAGCTAAATCTGAAAATTCCTAAAGGCAAGAATATAAAGTCTCAGAGAAAACTGAACAGTCAGTTAAAAAATAACTTCTATTTTGTCATAATTAGAACTCAATAAAAATTTAAAAAAATTATATAGCAAACAGCAGAAGGTATTAACAATTTAAAATTGTTAATTTACATCATGGAATTTTTTTCATTATTATCTTTTGTAAATGGGTAGTGTGAAAATATTCAGCATCTAACACTCACTTATTAGTTTATAGAAAAAACCATCTTTTAAGAGATTGAAAAAAGTTATCAGTGAAAATGATTAAAGAATGAGGGATATAGCAATGTGTAAAACGACTTGCTTACTGAATTTTCTTTCTCATTATATAAGTATTTTAATTTCTTCTTATATTTGGTATAGCTTAAGAATATTTCATTCGTATAATTCTCTAGATAAGGGCTTGATGATATTAAATAGTTGAGATTAAAACATTTCAAAGCATTTTCTCAAAATATTAACTTTTAAATGGTGAAGAATAAAATGTTATACTTCAAATGATTTTAACAATATATTTAGTGAGTATGGATACTGTAATAACCCCGTGGGGTTATGAGACTATAATCGTATAAAGTACATTTAGCGTCGCGTTGTGACCAATTCGGTTTCAGCAATTGACTCAGAGAAGGGGTCACACTTATTACATATATACACAATTTATTTACACAAATCTATTTACATATCCAATATCTAGCATAATGCTGAATTCGTAATATTATCACTTATATAAATCGTTCAGTATAACAAGTCATCATATACCTCATATCTTTAGCAATGCCGGCCCTTTTGGGCAAGTGGCGAGTATGTAATAAGCAAGGATGAGAAATAAATACTTTAACAAATGTGGTCATCCATGGGGCTGCCGCCACTGTCACTTGATCTCGTATCCACCACTTGTGCTCAAATTGTTCGTATAATACTTTATTTAAGAATAGTCCCTATGCACTAAGACCGTTTTATAGTCCCTATGCACTAAGACCGTCAAAAATAGTTCTATCTCGTCACTGACAGTTCATTGATTGATGATAACTAGGAGTATATCTTGGACGTTGATTTGTGATGATTATGAGTAGGTTGTTCTGCGGGTCGGTCAGCACTGGATGTCGGTCATATGCGCGTTCACCTCGGCACCTCGTAGCAAACTTCGTGCCGGTAATCTCTGATCGTCGGTCTCCTATCTCAGTAGATTCCTTCGCCGTCTCACCGTTGTTGTATAGTTGACGTTGTATCACTTTACGTACTTTCATTGGTTAATCAATTTGCGTCACCTCCAGATTCTTCTTGGTTTCGCAGCAGCTTAGTTAGTTTTTCTCGTTCTTCCGTATGGGGCTCGCGCTGGCATTCAATTTTTATATTATTCGGAATTTTGTCGGCCCTGTAGCAACTTACTTATTTCTCATTGTTTTTAATAAAGGTCTCCCCCGAAAATGCTTCAACACTGGTATATATATTTTCTTTTCTTTTCTATTATTGGCTATTACCTTCTTGGCTTCTCATTCGTTCGCCCCACCCCTTTATTGGAAAGAGGAACGAGCCACCTTGTTCGTAGGTTCCTTCTCAGCTGCCTTTATCGCATTGGCTGCATCTGAAATGTTTCCATGTATTCTAATTAACTCTGACACCTGTCCGTGTCTAGGATATCTTCTCAACGGACAGTCACCTGCTTCTTGACCTTTGACATCAGATTTATTGCTGCTGACTTCTTAATTTTTGATGTTTTATGACCCGTGTTGTTGCACAGTACAACGCCTCTCTCTCTCTGGCTCCCCGAAGCGCGGAACCGTAAATTTGCCTAACAGTTCCGGCTGGGTGGTCTCTACCAATTTAGATAGTCGAATATTCACATCCCGCTTATTACAGATACCACTTATATAAATCAAAGAAATACGTCATTTTTTAAAAGATGATATCACAATTCAATATCAAAGCAACAATTATCTTTATGATAATCTAGACGACATTAAAATAATTTATATATATTCTTAAGCAGTTATGAAATATGGAAGTTCAATTATTATACGAATAATAATTGAACAATAATTGAATAAAAGAACAAATATCAGAACATCTAGACTCCATACGAGAAAATGCTAGTACTTTTCCATTTGTATCAAGAGTTAAATGTTCTTCGTATATGTGAATAAATACTACAACATTCCTTGCTTTGTGTCCTGCGGCCTCAAGAAAGAATTCACCCGTTAATATAATACGAACTATTAGTGCAATGAACCCGTTTGGATTACAAATAGTTCTTTCAGAAGTTCGCAATAGGAAGTAAAAATGACAGCTAGTTTCTAACGTACAGGTATATCCCATCTTTCCGGTGTAGAGGATAGGCCGTAGAGCGTTACTTTATGTTGATAAAAGAACAAATATCAGAACATCTCGACTCCATACGAAAAAATTCTAGTACTTTTCCATTTGTATCAAGAGTTAAATGTTCTTCGTATATGTGAATAAATACTACAACATTCCTTGCTTTGTGTCCTGCGGCCTCAAGAAAGAATTCACCCGTTAATATAATACGAACTATTAGTGCAATGAACCCGTTTGGATTACAAATAGTTCTTTCAAAAGTTCGCAATAGGAAGTAAAAATGACAGCTAGTTTCTAATGTACAGGTATATCCCATCTTTCCGGTGTAGAGTATAGGCCGTAGAGCGTTACTTTATGTTGATAAAAGAACAAATATCAGAACATCTCGACTCCATACGAAAAAATTCTAGTACTTTTCCATTTGTATCAAGAATTAAATGTTCTTCGTATATGTGAATAAATACTACAACATTCCTTGCTTTGTGTCCTGCGGCCTCAAGAAAGAATTCACCCGTTAATATAAGATGAGAGAGAATCTATAGAGTATACAAAGCTCTATTTCATAATCTTGCTGTTCACCACTATGCTCGTGTAAGTACTAACTTATTTAACCAATATTATTTTCGTCAATACACAATCGAAAATGAAATGAAATCTAAATTCGAAATAATAAGTATAGTCCTTTCTACAGAGCATTTGGTTCATTTGCCTCTATGGACAAATCACAAATGCATCCAGTTTATGTATAATCCTCCACAACTTTCACTACGAATTTTGTTGCTC
Source organism: Dolomedes plantarius (assembly GCA_907164885.2). Lineage (NCBI taxonomy): Eukaryota > Metazoa > Arthropoda > Arachnida > Araneae > Dolomedidae > Dolomedes > Dolomedes plantarius. Next base: position 193,253,123 of record OU015492.1, on the reverse strand, counting down.
TAAATCGTGCAAAAAATAATTAAATGTAATTTATAGGTGGCTGAAGATATGAGTTATACTAATTATAATGAGTTACATAAATAACAAGTAACAAATTAATCTTTTTATGAGCATAGTAAATATTTTATTATTATTTTACATTATAATGGCACGCTAAACGTTAATAAGGGACCAGAAATCAATCCTAAAATACAAATCTTGCTCCATTTTGACATTTTTGTGCCAATACTTGTAGATGCTTCGAAAATTGTGATTTGAAAAAAAAAACAGTCTGAGATATTAAACTTCCTTTCTGATATTTATTTACATTTTTACATTTACCTTGACAGAGTTTAAATTAAATTTTTGTGTTAACAAGCATTTAAAAGTATGATACACTAAAATGTCTCAGCAGTAGAAGAAAAAATATCCGGTTTCATAAAATATCAAAAGTTTGGAATGGTGTTTTTAATTTTCATGGTATATATTGAAAAATTAATATCTGTCATTTGTACAAAATTAAAAAATGCATAATTTAATTTTTTTGTTACAAGAAGCTCTAAAAATAATATATTCTATAATAAACAGAGAGAAAATGACTTTTACTTCCGAAACAAATATTTGCTATTTCAATCTTAAGATGGAAATAACATATTATTTAATACCTGTCAAATGGAGTTTTCCTTTAAGTTTCTGTGTTCTTTCATACTTTAAGTTTCTGTCGCAGTAATAACGTATACTTGATATAGTTTGCCGATTTTTTCTTTCTCAGTATATATTAAAGAGGGAAAACTCTTAAATGTAATCTTACGTTACATTACACGGCTGTTCTTTGAAAAATTTGAAAGAAAAATCAAAACTTTCTTTCTAATAAGAAAATTTTGATTTTGGGGATGTTTTATCAAAAACTGAGTACTGACTATTTTCTAAAAAATATTTTTCCTCTGTAAGTGGAGTCTTAAAATAGACAAAATGATTGATTTTTCATATCTGTTCAATATTATGGATATCCGCATGTTTTAAATATGGAAAATTTTAACATTGCCCTTGTTTGTAATTTCCCAAAAGTAAGGAAAAATACAGCTATGTATTTCATTAACGGAGATTGTTACTATTATGAATATTTTCAGTCACCGAAATAAATTCTAGCCATTTAATGAAGCAAAAATTCAGTGTTACTAAATCCCCTTGAAATTCATGGTTAATTATCTATTGATTTTCTTAGATGTGAAACAATATATTTATTCATATGCTCCAAAAATAATATATTATAACAATATACTTTTCACTACTTTCTTTATAATTCACGTACATCATATTTAAGTCATAACAGTACATCCTTTGATTTTTCTGAGTCATTATAAGTTGAAAGTTCTATGTTCTTATATCCATATAGTTTTACCGTAAGTCAGTAATGTAATCGCCAAATTTTAACCCCATGATCGGCATTTAATTATAAGTTTATTATTTCGCTTTCGGATGGCAATACAAAGAGGTTGTTATATAGATATGAAATGTCGACGCGTTTCACATGTAATGAAGCTATCTTGTTGAATAAAACTGTGTTGTGGTAAAGAAACGACTCTTGTTTAAGGAAATAAAGTTCGGACATAGCTAAAGGAGATTTCGCTAATAGTTAGTATAAATATTCGGATGTTTAATACTGAAGCATATAGTTTTGTATGAGGAATCCTCAAATATATGACAAAAAATCTATTCAATCTTGTAACATTCGACAATTTATCCATAAATACACTCCAAATATAACACAATTCCACAAAATAACATTTACTACCTCCTTTAACGTTTATAAATTTTTGTCTCGAATTTTTTGTCTATTCCAATCTCTAGTGTAATCGAAAAGAAAACCGTTTAATTGAATAGTGTAGGATATGTTACGCAATTAGCAGTAAAACCTGGACTCTATTTTCATTTGGTTCACTTGCACTATATAATGGATGTAAGGTTCCATCGTGTATGAAAGAGTTTTATGTTTGCTTGTTTCGTCTAATTTACCTGCATGTTATGTTATATTACTTTAGGAAGGAATTCTTCATGTTATATCAGTTTCAAAGTTTAGTTTAGCGATCCTTTACATGTAATAGAAGACTATAAACGTATTATAAGTACATAATTAAAATAAACTTATTAGAACTACATTGTAATTCATCAAAAAATATTAGTTGAATTTCACTCATTTAAATCAGAAAATACTATGCATATTGAATTTATTTCCAAAGAACGAATAGTTTTTAAAATAATTCCGTTTCTTGTATCTTGTACACAATAAAATATAAATAAAATTTGCTTAGAAATGAGTCCTTATTGCACAAACGGTTCGTCCAATTTATAAACTTGAATTTAATGCCTTGAATTTAGTATGCAAAAAGTGCTTAAATTTCCACTTGAAAAATTTCAGATTTTGAGCTAACCATTAAATAACGAAAGGTAATAAAAAGTGCCACACGTGGAATATTTAAAAATAAAAGAAATGCTCAAGTATTCTTATACCAAAATTTTATTTAGCATATATAATATAACTTATGTTTCTAAATCTTAATTCAATGGCATATGAGAGTGGTTAAATTCGGGAAAAAGTTTGTAGTATGAAAATTTATGGAAGGAAATGAATATCAAGCTTGATATATGCAGTCTGTTTCCAGTATCGTATTTTATTTATCCAAATAAGAATATATTGTATGCATACATTGTAATGAAATATCTTCCTCTAAGACAATCAAATACTAATGTAGTGTTAGTACGTATTCATTTTTTACATCACTATTAATTTACAATTTATCTGAGAGGTACTTTTTAATATTTTTGTATAATCTTGAATGCTTGATAATCACCTAAATTGAATAGTGAAGTACATTCGCAGACAATGAATTGTGCATGTATTAAGTTCTATTAATTTTTTTTTTTTGCAGATTCTTAAAGATTGCAGGGTTTATTGAAATATACAAGATGATTCAAAACGCCCTGTACACAAATTTAGAGGCGGTAGAAAACTCAAAAATAAAACAGAATCACATAGGAATGTATGACCGGAAACGCAAACCTGAGGCTGGAGGGCGCTGTTTACTTAATCGGACCATACCTCTTGCCAACCCCAATGTATGGCCGGAAATATGACATTTTTCTGGAGGAGGTAGAAAACTCAAAAACAAAGCAAAACCACGTAGGAATGTATAACCGGAAACGCATATTTCTGCATCATTGTTTAACCTCTAGGTAATAAGTTTTGCGTTTCCGGTCATACATTCTTATGTGATTCTGATTTGTTTTTGAGTTTTCTACCTCCTCCAGAAAAATTCGATATTTATGGCCATCCAGTGGGGGTTGGTAAGAGGTATGGTCCGATTAACTAAACAGCGCCCTCCAACGTCAGGTTTGCGTTTCCGTTCATACATTCCTATGTGATTCTGTTTTGTTTTTGAATTTTCTACCTCCCCTAAAAGTTTGTACACGGAGTTTTGAATCCCCCTTTATAACATGGTAGACAATACTTTATTCATTGTCAACAGTATTTGAACAGAAATACTTTTGCATTTCTATAACGGATGAAGTGCCTTTTTTAATCAGTTCTTTAGCTTTTTACAGTTTATTGCGGCCCTAGAACTGTGAACGCTTTGTGTGTACATTATATTGTGAATGAATGAAATGATAAAATTTACTATTTATACTAAAATTTTAAAATATAATTCACCTGGTACTGCTATCTAGTACGATCCTGGCCTGTTTGATCTTCAAACCTCCAATAATTAATAAAAATGAATTAATTATAGAAGTCGGTATTTTATCAGTTTTAGGGCATAGAGATACATTAATTGGAAATATATATATAAAATATAAGACTTACATCTTTATGTTCATCACATTCCCTATATTTTAATTATATTCATTATTGTGCATGAGGTTACACTCTTTTTCATTTGGTAGGGATGCTGAAGTATTAGAACTAAATATTGAGCCGCGGAGTAAAAAGGTGACAGCAAAATTACTTTAGTTGAAATTTGAGGTTCAGAACACCGTAACACAATTGTACTGAGATCGTAGAACCACGCATCAAAGATCATAAGTTGTGAGCAAACACGCTAGTTTGCAATTGATAGTGGAAACAGAATCATAAATCACCGTTAATTACTGAAGTAAAATACACGTTGTTAGATTAAGCGGTTACTGATGAGGATTTACGAAGTATCAATCATACGAAGCTCGCGAAGAAAGACGGAATTTTATGTAACTATGTAATTTTGCATGATTGAAAGAAATACTATTAAGTTTTAAATAAATTCTGTTTTATTATGCATGCATGCAAGTTAATCACGGCATAGTAATTTATAGATTTCATATAGCTGTGGGCTTATATGATCTTTTATTGGTTAAAACCGTCTGTAATTCGAATTTTCAGATAATACATCAAATCATAGTTAAATTTATAGGAGGGTTTAATGATAATATGTTATATATATTTTTTATGAAACATTTAGGAATAAGGGACTAATTATTTGTTTACTGCACAATACTTAAACGTCAATTAAAATTATAAAAATCTGAGGAAAATTTTTCATATAGGGTTCATAAATATTTTAGGAAGATATATTAATCAGTGTTTCATATTAGTTAAAGTATAGAGATCCAAAAATTATTGTGATGAATATAATAGCAATAGTTTCCGAATTTGACAATGAAAATCCCTAGTTTGATATTAAACTCCAAAATTTTAAAACAATTGAAGACTTCAGATTTATTTTCTTTTAAGACTATAAAACTTATGTAAGACAAAAACTCTTAAACTCACGGCGCAACAATCCGATGTGGACCAGGGCCGGCGGTACCCATCTCCGCTTTCGTAACCGTGGGCTTGGGGTGACATACAGCATATGTCTCAGTCAGGTGGTCAACCTGACGTGGGACCCCCAGAGTTTAGTTCCCAAGCATGCTTGGTCCTCATTTTATCGACCCACTGAAGGGATGAAAGGCTGAGTCGAACTTGCCCAGTCACAGGGCTGAACCCTGGACCTGTGGGATGGCAAGCTTGATGCTTTTAACCACTACGCCACAGGGCTTCATGTAAGACAAAAGGTCATATAATCTAAAATGCAAAATATATCAAGGTGTTTGCCAAGCAAAACCCAACGGATTCCGATTTCGGAAATGAAAATTCCGTATTTGATATTAAAACTCGACATAAAACAGTTGTAAAATTTTCAGTTTAAAAATGTTTTGGACCAACAATTCACGAAAAAGACTAATTTTATTTATAAAGATTTATAACGAAGTAGATGGCTGTTGGATTCAACAAACTTCTACATAACCTTCTTAGTTAAATTTAAAAAATAAAAAAATTACTGTGCTTCTTACTTGGTGTGCGGGGAAAATTGTTTGATTACTGCCATAAATAAAACCTTGGAGTAAGTATTAATTACTATATTGTCGATGTATATTGCTGAATCATTTAAGAAATATTAAGACTTTCAGTTTAACCAATTTCTTATATTTGGTTTCCTTTAAGAAAAATGCTATTAATACAAGGTCCTCAAGGAATTCGGATTCTACTTTCAAAGCATGAAGAAACCCAGCATGGGCCGTTTGGACTAATTTGAAGTGAAAGCAGAATATGAGGTAGCAATTGAAATCGAACATATACGGTAATAAATATCAGGACTTTAGTTTACGAGGCTAAAATATTGTCTTGAATTTTCTGAAAAGCCAAACCAGGTAGAGAGAGAAACTCAAAACCATGAAAGGGAAGAAAGCGAAAGAAGGTAAAACGAAAGAATGTGGCTATCAGAATGTTTTGAGCGGTAGTAAATTAACGTTTGGTAGATTAATGGTGCATTATTATTAGTAGTAATTCATTATTAACCACTGTTATTTTCTATATATTTTATTATATCCTAAACTTGAGATGCAAACAAACTTTATTACTTACTAGTTGGTACCCGTCAAAACATGACGGCTAGATGGTAAATAAATGTACTAATACACAAATTAAACTCAAATTCCAAATGTAGAAAATCATAATAATGTGCCAAATGTAGAAAATCAAAATTATTTCCAAATGTAGAAAATCATAATAATGTGCAGAAAAAAATTAATGTGTTTAAGCAGCCTCGTACTTAGTATCTAAAGCCAGATTAAAAAATGTAATTGAGCAAGAGCAGAAAGCAATTTTTTTTAATTATAAATCATCGCTAATTAAACAACGGGAAATAAACAATTTCCATCAGGTTTAATCTTATATTTCATAAACATAATTATCATAAAAATAAAAATGGCAGAGAGAGATCTAGAGACTCTTTGAAATAAACGTGTTTATCATTAAACCATGTCACTGAGCATGCGCAGAAACAGAAAGTTTCTAAAGACAGATTTAAACATTCCACTGAGCATGCGCAGAAATCAATTTTTAATTGTAAATTTATCGCTAATTAATAGAAATTGTGGTTACAAAAACCAAATTTGACAAATCTACAGATTACAATCTTTCATTTAAGACCAAAGTGAAGTAAATTGATGCTGTAGTTTTCTCTCACGGACTGCCCAAAAAGTCGGCTTAGTAACTTAAATATATAGATTTTGCTTTTGAACTGCATTTAAATCCCCTTCAACAGTGACCTTATTCATCGACAGTTTAAATTCCAATTAAAGGAAATAGGCAATTTTCTACAACACACTCTACTTGGGGCTTACTTTTAAAATAATTGTGGCAGTTAACATATAATTCGGTAGTTAGAAGAATAGAACTACCACGACTATAGTTTTTAGGACCAGAAGGGTCCGAAAAATGTAATTCTTACCTCTTTTCATAGCAACATTTTACAGCCGTTAATGGTATGATGAAGATAACTAGATGATCTGCTTAAGAAATTTCCTATAAAATAAGTAATTCCTCTAAATATCGCACGGGAACATTATTAGAAACTAAGATAAAACCTCGTATAACCTTACAAAAAGTTTATTAACTGTAAAAACAATTGTTCCGACTTTGAACGCTGAAAATTTTGCTCTAGGACCTACATGAATATTAAAATTTGAAAAGAAACGTTCGAAACTTTACTCTTAATCATTTATAAACAAAGTATGGTTTTACCAGGAAATGATTACATTTTGTAACTTTCATGACAGTTTTTCCAAGATAATGGATCTTTATAACAACCAATTACGGTTGAAAGCGAATCTTGGAAGGCTCTGAATGTAAAATATTTAATTAATTCTGACCGAAATGTCTGTGTGCAAGTACGAAGGGGCTCCTTTTGTTCAGTAATAACTTTACAGGAATTTAGAAACAAATGGTGCACCTCGGTTTTCGTGTAACATAGGCAGTTTAGCATTATGTTTATGACAGGTAGTTTACAGTTTTGCGAAAGGAGAACGCTTTCATTAAAGTGTTTTCAGTGAACTCTTGCAAAATTTTCCGTGAGCTAGAGAATGATACTCCATTTTTTCTTTTTTTTTAAATCCCAGAATACGTATTTGAATTAAAAACCTGAATTATATAAATTTGGAAGTATTTGAATACTATTATAAAACATAATGAGTTTTCTGGGGATTCTTAAACTGAAAAATTAATACTTAAGTAAATAAGATAAAATTCATGCAATTAAAAAATGCTGGAATTTGGACATTTATAAAATAACAGCTTTAAATCCGTTTCATAACTAAGATTGAGATTTTTAAGACAGTATGTAAAAGTCTTGTGGAAGCTCTTCTCTCCCCATTTTTGCTGTCTTATATTTTTAATATATTACGGCAAGAATGGCTGGTACAATATAGCAAGGCTAGACCAATATATAACGTTCATGAAGTAACACTCTAAAATTGAAACTAATTTAAATAGCTTTTTGTCATAAATTAAAAGTTTATTTCCTCCTGTCCACATTGAGTTCTTGGAATTAATGATATTTCTTTCATTGCTATTCATGATATTAATTTTACAAAAAAATATACAGGGTGTTCTGGCTAAAAGTATCCAAAAGTTTTGTCTTATTTTTACGAAACTACCCATAAGAATTTTAAAAATTATTTATAGAAAGAACATCTCACCAAGATTTAATATCAATCATAGATTTAGATCCTAGTATCATAGATTTCAATGGGTGCACCTTTTGAAGCACGGCAAACGTGTAAATGGTTATCCAGTTTTCTCAAAGTGTTTTGTGGCATACCAGAAGGTATTTAACGTATTGTTGAATTATACGCTTCTTCAACGCATCCATAGTTTCAATTTTTTGTTTATACACAACGGATTTAATGATTCCCCAAGCAAAAAAGTCTAATAACGCCTGATATCCTACGAAACACTTGGAGAGAACTGGATTACTATTTAGACGTTAGTCGTGCTACAAAATATGCACACATCGAAATCTATGATGCTAAGATAAAAATCTATGATTGATATTAAAACCTGGTGAGATGCTCTTTCTATTTAAATATTTTTTAAAATATTCTAATGGGTAGTTCCGTAAAAATTAGTCATGATTTTTGGATATCCTTAGCCCTATATTTTTCAAAAGTAATGACGGAGTACAAAAATTTTATACTTGAATTCTTAGCTAATGTATGCTACTTTACGAGGTAATGGGATGGATACTGAATCGAGTTAAAATTAGACAATATTTCTGAGACTACAATTTCTGAATTTACGTTGACGATGTTCAATTTCACCGCAGTTACTACCACATTCTACTGTTAAATTTTTGCATTACAATGAGGCTAATTCGGAACTTAAGTGTTAGAAACATATAATTCCTACAAAATTTTGTTCTGTAGCAATAATTTAAAAATTTTAATTTATTTTATAGAAAATCCTCAACAGTACTATGTAATAAGATATTCACCAAGGTCCAAGCGTTTTCGTAAAAAAAGGAATATTGTAGGACTGGATTAGTTACTTGAAACTGATTAAATCTGACACAGTAGTACTTTAAAAGGGACATAGTGACATAATACACATTACTCAGTGACACAAAAATCTCAAGCTGTGAATATTTATAGAATACCTCAAAACAATAACATATTTCAATGGAAATTTCTGCTTTCTGTTCGCATAAAAAGAACAATTCAAAGTATTTAAATAAATTGAATTGAATGTTTGTCGTATATCGACAATATTCTGTGCCAAAACTTTATACATGTTTAAAATCTAAGAATGTGTTTCACTCTTTTTTTGTATTTCATAAATGCATTTAGAGTTCGAAAGCTATAATTTATACTTATTTTCATTTATCATACGAATTTTTCAACCTCTCTAATACGAGGTCAGTGGCTTTAGGGAGTGTTTCACATTCGCATGTGTTTAACACTCGTGTTGCTAAAACTGACTCTACCTCTCCTAAATTAGCCAATCAGTTTTCCTGTTTTTATGGTTCAAAGGAGAGGGGTATTTATAAGGGGGATGACATATATATTTGTGAATGATGAAAGATGGTCAAAATTCCTACACACACTTATGTAGATGTGATATGTTTTTTTATAGGTTCCTTTGAATATGTTTTTTTAATAAGGCAATTATCATGACTAAACGAAAATTTGTAATGAAACCTGCTTAAAAATTTTTAACCCCATTTTCGTATACGTATAAAATGCACATATACGTTAAAGTTTGTATACTTGTAATTTGCCTTTGGAATTCATTTGAAATGGATTCCTCTTAATGAACTATTCAAATTAAGTATTTTCGATATAACTGAATGAGATACTTGGAATTTCATGATATTTACTTGCAGATTAACCAAGTACATTAAGTTTGCAGTATATTTTTAGAGTTTATTTTTTAATGTAGTGCCAAAGAGGTCCGATTTTAGGTTAAATGTATAATATGAATGAAAACAAATGCATCCATTATCGGGATTGATTCTTTGAATGGAATTCATTTAGAAATATTCAGGATTTAAATTGAAATTATAGTCATTAGATATAAAATATCATATATATATATATATATATATATATATATATATATATCCTTTAATGTTTTATTGCTAAATGATTTATTATGTTTCATGAAAAATGTATGTTGATTTGAAATAAATATCAGATTATGACAGGATATTACATTTTTTCCTGAGATTTAAGACCTTCAAAAACGTTTAATTTCCTCGTTTGAATTCAACACTTTAAAAATAAGAGTCCAAAAATAATACTTATGTATCACTCAGTCGGTTTACTGCGAGTTAAAAACACTAAACCTTTCGTTTTTACCGATGAGTGTTTCTTTTAGGGGTCTGCATCAAAAACAAAGTCGTAAATATCTCTTTTTTAGGCTACCGGAAATTAAGTTTCGATCCAGATATACCGGAAGCGGCTGCGAACTAAAGCAATGTGATCAGCTTAGCTTCAATCGGTTGATTGAACAAACGGAGCAAATGTGTTTGTGAACTTAATCTTAAATTATTCTTTTCGTCTGTAAAAGTCTGGGTTTGATTTATATTAAAAAAAATAGAAAACCTTCTCTAAGTAGTAAAGCATTGCATGTGTCCGAGAAGACATAGATTGAAAACTTGTGATAAGAAAGCTTAATCATTTTTTATCCAATTGAGGAATCTTAGTTCATATGGTTTTGGATATTATGCGATATTTAATTCTCTGCATATTTGTAGGCAATTCAGTTACCTTAAAACAATGGATGCATGCATGGGTTGGAACAAGCAAGGAAGACAAAGCATTGACCTTTAACATACATTTATTTGATAAGGCACAAATTTCAATTAAATTGTAATAGCTATGAATACAATAATCTCTTTCATATTAACATTTTTAACTTTGAGAACCCAGAAGCAGAGGCAAACTATATTGTCAAAGAGGATTTTTAGAGTCTATTGGGGAGGCACTTACTATAGCTGATGTATGCAGCGATGATGGTAGAATCGACGACAGGGACCCAGAATCATCTCAAGTATAGGAACTTCTTAGTGGGATATTGGCACTTCTCCAAGACTCTGAGGCAGGTCTCTATCATCTAAGCCCGTCTGCACACGGAGCAACTCAAAAGAAACTGAAAACTGACTCAAATCACAAACCAGTCCTTGATGAGTCGTAACCTATGTAATTGAATGGAGCCACGCACACGGCGCAACTGGCTACAAACCCGTCCGACGGGTTTGTAGCCGCCGACGGCCTAACTTTGAGGAACGAAGTCTGAGATCGATCTGCTTCTTCTCCAATTCCTTTCGTCCTTGGCGGAGCTGTTGTCCGTTTACAGGGGGGCCATTCTGGCCCACCCCTCATTTTCATTGGGAAGTGGGCTGTTTTTCTTTCAGTGGTTCCTGCCCCAATTGGTTCTTTATTAAACGGCCTCTGTCGCCACTGTCCATAGTCTACGAAGTACCTCCCCCACCATAATTTTATTTTGCAAAACAACTTTGACCCTTCTCATCTGACGTTTTTACTGTGGGCCATAAAATAACGACCATCCATCTTCTAAAATTTAGACTTTAGATCGCTATCACTGGCCACACCGACAGCTATTCTTCTATTATCTATTGGTTTACAAGCCTCTATTTACCCCTGCCTCTGCAGCCTTTATAATAGATTCGTTATTGGCCACACACCGTGGGGTATTATACCATTCCACTTCTACACATATCTCAAAAATGAGCGATGCAATTGTTCAACTGTCTATATTTTTCGTTTTTTTAAATATGCGGAAAATAAAACATAGCTTAAAATTTCCTAATTAGAATTAATATTTTTTAAAAATTTCTTTAACATGATATTTTTGATAAATGTTATTTTCGTGTTGTTTCTCTACTGTAATGTTTTTTTATAACTCAAAACTTTTATTTTATTCCTCAGATTTTCTGGCTGTTTTGTATAATGGTTGTGGCACACCTTGGTTAAGATACTTATTGATGTTATTTCTAATATGTCTATTATATAAATTTTTGCCGCACTACCTAGATATATTTTAAAGGAATATGAAAACTACTGATATATGCGCATTTTAAATTTATAGGAGTAAAACATAACACAGAACTTTTTGAATAAATTAACACAAGTTGTATATTGCTTTGATCAACAGTTTCTTATGAAGATTTGCAGTTATATTCATGTTGTATTTTCATGTTGTATTCAAGTTGTATTCATGGAGTATTATCTAAGCATGTCTTTCTTTACTAATTTATTTCAAGTCTATTCATCTTGGAATTGATCCTTTTTTTTATTTTCCATCTTTACAGGGATATATCTAATATTCCTAGTAAGTAATTTTAGATATATCTGAATAGAAAATTTTCCTTTAAAAATTTTATGTTTTCGTTAAATTCCTTTCAAAAGTTGAAATTTAGAGTAAAACTTTTTTAAAATTTTTCGTAGGGCAGAACTTACCTAGAAAGAATATTTTTCTTTTCATTCAAAGTGGTTAAAAACTTTATTAATTACTTGTTTCCAAAATCCTGTGTATAAAGTATTTTGAAACAATTCTAACTGCAAAAAATTATATGTAAAAATATATTTTACAGAAACTATTCAAACAGTTTCTTAGTTATTGAGCTGAATGTCAAATAAATTAACATGCTGCTTTAAATTTTTCAAACTTGAAACAAATTAGTTTTCCATTTAAAATAGTTAAAAAAAGTTTGTTATTTACTTGCTCAGGATTCCTGCGGGCAAGTACTTAGAAACCCTACCTACGGCAAAAGTGAAAAAAAAGTTTAAAAGTTCTATTAGTTGAACTGATACATCCAAAACTATCATGGTTTAACTTAAATATTTTTTTTGCAGAAAATTTCCGTTTTTTTAGAACTTTTATATAAATAAAGACTTATTTAACGATATTTATGCTATATAACGAACCCTTTTTCAACGAGTTATAATCATTATAAAATGTTCGTAAAGAGAAAACTAAATTTTACATAAGGTTAAAACTTTATAAACCTTGTCTAAAGGTATAATACGCGCATGAACAGACGTTACAGAGTACATGAGCCGTTAGCCCCCAGGATGAGAGAAGGGTATACACGGGGGAAAAAAGAGTATCATTTTATCCCTTGTATATCCTTTAATAATCCCATGAATCCATCTCGAAAATGAGTAATCCCATGAGTAATAATTTTTGATGAATCAGAATCTCATACTTTAAACTTTAGACACGATATGGCGTCACGCCCAATTTCCTGTATATCTGTCTTCCATACAGAAGTTAAAATAATTAGCACTATAAGGTAATTCTAACTTATAAAGCGTTAGGGCCTGTTCACATAGGAGTCCGTTGCGTTGCGTTAAGGAAAATATGACGTTGAGACGAAAATAAACCAATCATAGGCGTTAAAAATGTAATTGCTAATCGTTTAGAGGCATATGATTGGTTTATTTTCGTCTCAACGTCATCTTTTCCTTAACGCAACGCTACGGACTACTATGTGAACAGGCCCTAAGGCTTTATGAGAAATGAACAGCTGAACTGTCTAAGGTTTTACAAAAGGAAATTTATAAAATTAGCATTTAACGTAACGAAGTGTTTCTATAAAACGTGTCTATAGAAATTCACCATCCCTTGTTTTCAGTGCAACAATTCAAAGTAAAATTTTATAATTTCAAATTACTGAATCTCCCTACCAGTTTTATGCTGGGAGTGTTTTCGCTAAACAACAAAAAAGGTGTTTCTATGCCTTCCGGCGCCAGAAGAATTGATTATTTCTAAGGAAATGAAAAGTAATTTGCTGAATCTGGTTGATTCCTTTAAGAATATCAAGGTTTTTAAATTCGTTTCACGCGAATCTTTGTGATTTAATCTTAAGCGTTCTTTAGACGAAAGAAGCTGTTCAAATGAAAATAATTTCGGTTACTTATTCAGTGCACACTACATTCAAGAAGTTCCATAAGTGCGATTTCTTGTATAAAAAAATGTTTCTGTGAAATACTCAGCATATTTCTTTCGTATTCTCAAGCTAAATGTGATTTAACTTTGTCATCAGTAAAGCTTAAAACACACGATTCCCCATTAATGAATTCACAAGAGAGATATTAGTTCAAAGGGCGCAGGTAATTTAAGAGAATAAAAGATTAAATAATGTTACACTTTGAATATTAGTAGATAATTTGATACGATACATAATTAGGTAATAAAGGTTTAAGGAAATAATATAATCTACAATATTAGCATAATTGGGTAAGCAGTTGTATGTCTTTAGAAAAGTTTTATCTAGAATACAGGTGTTTGGCACGATTCTTAATTAATATGGGGTTAATTCAACTGTAGTATATAATGTATAATGCAATGGGGTTAGAAAACCCTCGAATTGTTAAAGTAATGTCATAAAATTCCTCTTGAAAATGGTTCTCAAGTGGTTTTAAAAAACCAGAGGGGAGATATTATTTTAAAGTCTGTGTTTAAGCAGTCCAAAATATCATGATAGAAAATCAGGAAGATGTTTATCCTTGTTTCTATGTTTAATAAATATTTCTGGATGGTACTACCTCTATCTATAGGGGCATTATCATGTTGAAAAGGCAATCTCTTTGCTGGAAATATGTTTACACCATTGGAGATGACGAAGTTATTTATATACAGATATTCCTCGACTTGCAACCGAGATAGGAACTGAGAAATTAGTGGTAGGTTGATTTCGTTGTAAGTCGAGTTTCAAACATAAATTTTTTTTTATGTATGTACATACATATATTTTTTTACTTTCATGCATGCATACTGTAATTTAAAATACATTATACTTTATTTAGAAGACATAAATTATTCTTCACTACTTATTATGTCAGTACAATCCATTGGTTCAGAATTTGCGACAGAAGATAGGTTGCAAGTTTGTTTTTTTTTAAACAAAGTTACCCAAGGTAGTTTGATGGTAGTTGCGTCATGCATTTTTATTATTGCGTCATAAATTTTGTAGTATTGCAGAATGTTGCATTATATTTTTTATTAATTATTTAACACATATTGGTATATACTGTACATTCGAGGACCAATATTTTTTAGAAAAAAAATTAAATAAGTTAATTTTAATTCGGTCGTAAGTGCGAGCGGTCGTTAAATCAAGGAACACCAGTATGTTTGAATTCCTCTTCTAATTCTAAAGAAGAGGGTGCATGCATAACATGAGATGGGGCTGCCCAAACCAAGATAGATCATCCGCCATCTGTTTCACAGACAGAAGTTCTGTGAGTGGTCCTCTGTTCTCCTGAAGGATTCTCCTCTGTGAGTGGAGAATCCTTCTAATTCTCCACTCACAGAGGAGTGGAGAATCAGAGGGATCCACTCCTCTTCCATTCTGTTGTCAGAGGAAGTTAATTTTTTTGGGGTCCAAAAGAATTTTTCAGTGACCACTAAACCAAGATATTCACTCCTTGTAGCCCGGACTTTACTACTGGGTACTCGACATTGAGAAAGCGAGAGAGCTAATTGAGTTTGACAGTTGCAATTGCGATGCGCAATTTAGCTAAAGAATGTCCCACATCCAAGGTTATTCCACACATAGTTCTGAAGATGCAGACTCAGTCTGCAGTTACTTTAAACACATTTGTTTACCTTTTAATCTCACTATCCCCTATTACGAATAAATATTGTAGGGATTTTTATTCCTATTTTGTATTGCTTTAAGGGAACAAGGGACCTTCAATCTCGATCTTCTTTAATGTTCAATATTTTTCTCTATATACCCCATGAACATAATTAATATTCTTTTCTATTGCATTGAAGATACTTATAATTCACAAATTAGTATTTTGTGGAGGAATAGGACCTGCTTATCAAAAAGTTCTTCAAAAATAATAGAATTTTTCAAAAGGCTCCATGCGTATTCATTTTCCTCTGATGTCTTTCAATTTTCTCAGAATTGTTATGTGGAGTGTTTGTCACAAAACTGTGCATAATTCTTTGAAATCACAAATATTTTTCAAATTTATAGATCAAAAAATAAAGTAAAACCATAAAAAAATAACAGACAGAATAGAAAAAAAAATTATTTAAGACGTTAGATTCATATAAAAAAATTAAATGTACATTTATATTTAAATACATATGGTAAACATATAATTCAAAATTTAAGAATTTTAATTAATATATAATGCGCATAGAGCATTTTGAAAAAGTCAGCATATTTAAAATTTTTTTTGAAAAACGGGCATGATTCTTCCAAAAATTTCTTATTTTGAATTCTAAGGGCTTTCAATGTAGTTAAATAGAAAATTAATTATTCTCATTTTCTATATGGAGTTCAAAATTTAAAAAATTCGAATTTGAAGGTCCCTTGTCCCCTTAAATTCCATCCTCTAGATGGCTCTTCTGTTGAGCCAGTGAATGGCTCAAAAATTTACTCTCTTTTGATACCTGAATTATCTAATAATATGCACACCATAATGATTTCAAAAATCAACGACTACCGACGAAGAGTTAAAAACATTTCACACTACAGAGAGGAATTAGAGGAGGGCTGTAAAACAAACTCAGAGTTCTCATAAACAGAGTTTTTATGGTTTTAACTACCGCCTGAATTTTATATTATATTTAAAAAATAGTTTAGTTCATCATTAACGTTTATATTACATAACTTTCTAATATAATGAATTAATATTGCGATTGCGGTTTCCCTTCAATGCACATTATTGAGTTTTAAACCCGTGTAAGATCTTTTAATGTATTAAGTTGTGATGCTGCTAAGGGACTGTGAGAATTTGGGAATACGTTACATTAAAGGCTGTTGTGAAGGATCCACAATTTGGACATTTTGAACTCCTTCCAACTTTATAGCCATTTTGTTCTTCCAACACGATTACGGGGCATAAAACGGCCATATTGGAACTGCACCAATTTTCCAAGAAACATCGCACCCCCTGAATTCCTCAGGACGGGGGAAAGAAATTCCAGGAAATTCAGCGGACTTCCAATTTTCTTGGAAATAAGCGTACCACGTGGGTCAACCATGGGAATGTCAGAACATCCTGCCCTCGAATAAAAATCTCGAAGAGGCAATAAATTTACGTGAATAACTTACCTGGGGAGGAGTTGTAATGAAGATTGTGGGAGCCCCGAGTGTGGGAGAAACGACGTTCGGAGGGAGAGCGAGAGAGCGTTTTGAGGTAGCGAGCTGAGAAGAAAGCCTGGGAAGAAAAGACGCCCCCGTAAAATGGCGAGATGTCCGTCTTCAACCGCCAGCGCCGAATCCTGTTGCCTCCGCCAGTGAAGGGCCACATGATTTTCAGCCCGATGCCTAAAGCCTCCTCCTGTAGAAGTGCCTCAACGATGCCATGCTCTGCTGTTACATCAAAACTCCCCAGGTTGGTCATAATTTCCCCCTTTAAATAGTGCTCATGCCCTTTGAGAGATTACGAGACTTTTATTTCACTCGACCCGTAATGGTTATGCCGCAGGAAGCGGATGAAGTATGCCCTAATTCGGTTAAAAATGTGTATAGCCAAGATCTTAAATATAATATGTAAACCCGACCTTTTCTTGTAAAATATTGTATAATAAATGGAATGTAAAATATTGTAAATAAGAGAATGGAAGGGGGAGTTCACAGCAACTTGGTGGACCCCCGGCTAAACAATTGCCCCACAGAGAGAGTGAAAAAGTTAGTCTCGCTAATTCCCCCAACGCTAGGTTCAAGGCGAAAATGTAACGTGAGGTCGCGGATAGTTGTATTATGCTCTACAACGGAGTGTCAAACAAAGCGAAATTCGAAATCCGTTTTGCGAACGGAGTTGCAGAGTCTAGACATTTATCAAAACCGCAAGCGAACCGCTGCCGGAAGAAAATTACAAAAATCAGGCGAATGGGAAATAGACGCTCAATACTTCTGCTAAGCTATTAAACTTTCTTTACTCGCGCAGAATTTAAAACTTTTTACTTAAAATGTTTTTGGTTCAGTTAGATCAGTAAGTCATGGACAGAACTCTTTGGGAATGGCCACCTAAGGTTTTCTGCCCATTTGCCAATTTACAAGGGAAAACGCGGTTTAAGGGGTTTTATCGTTTTTTCCAGAGGGTCTGATCAACTATCTTGTGTCAACGATAGGCTTTTGAAAACTAAGGTGTACCGAGTAAATAAATTTTTTTCATTTGATTAAGTTTTTTTCTTGACAAAAATAAGTTTTTTTTCTCTCTCTTAACTCTTCGTCTTCTGTTATATTGCTATGAGATATCTATATAATTTTTTTTAGGAAACTTAGCAGGCTTTAGAATTTGCGTCGTGGGTTCATTTGTGCGCATAGTTTAAATTCAATTTGACGATGTTTCAGTGTACAAATCTGATGATAGAGCAAAATTTGGTCCATTTCGTTGGGGAATAAATAAATAAATAAATAAATAAATAAATAAAAAAAGAAAAATTAAAAAAAAATATATATATATATTATTATTAAAATATTAGCGTGTATTGTGTTTTATTATTGTGTTTTATTATTATTATTATCATTATTAATACTATTATTATTGAATGCATGGATAGCACATTATATGTTTCACACAAATGGCAGCGCAAGGAAAAGAGAACATTTTTACTCTCTCCTCAAGTTAAACACATAATGGCGATTATGCACATTTGCCAACGTTTTTGAAAATTTCATCTTCGTTGTACGATTTTAGCGTAGAGATTTCTATTTCTGTAAGATAACCTTTTCTTTACATTTTAATCTCTGATCACAGGTGTTGATCGAGCCACTATTTTGTTATTATTTGTTTTACAGGGTATGCATACCATTTTCTATGATGTTAGTTAATGTTGGTCAGAGTTATTGTAAGCATAAAGAAAACTTTATAAATTTTGAAATTTTTTTTTTAAATCAGTAAAAGTTGCAGCACTATAAGGGGAGATTTTGACCTCCTGAACTTTTACAAGTGATGTCATTCATGATTTTTTACTGCCAGTGTGACTTTTGTGCAGTTGGAGTCTATTTTGCTGAAGCGAATGGAGCCAATCCTTTCTTCAACCCCTACAGACTGTGGCGTGCCAGCACGCCTAGAAAAGGGGGGGGGAGTGATTGTTGTGAAGGATCCACAATTTGGACATTTTGAACTCCTTCCAACTTTATAGCCATTTTGTTCTTCCAACACGATTACGGGGCATAAAACGGCCATATTGGAACTGCACCAATTTTACAAGAAACATCGCACCCTCTGAATTCCTCAGGACGGGGGAAAGAAATTCCAGGAAATTCAACGGACTTCCAATTTTCTTGGAAATAAGCGTACCACGTGGGTCAACCATGGGAATGTCAGAGCATCCTGCCATCGAATAAAAATCTCGAAGAGGCAATAAATTTACGTGAATAACTTACCTGGGGAGGAGTTGTAATGAAGATTGTGGGAGCCCCGAGTGTGGGAGAAACGACGTTCGGAGGGAGAGCGAGAGAGCGTTTTGAGGTAGCTAGCTGCGAAGAAAGCCTGGGAAGAAAAGACGCCCCCGTAAAATGACGAGATGTCCGTCTTCAACCGCCAGCGCCGAATCCTGTTGCCTCCGCCAGTGAAGGGCCACATGATTTTCAGCCCGATGCCTAAAGCCTCCTCCTGTAGAAGTGCCTCAACGATGCCATGCTCTGCTGTTACATCAAAACTCCCCAGGTTGGTCATAATTTCCCCCTTTAAATAGTGCTCATGCCTTTTGAGAGATTACGAGACTTTTATTTCACTCGACCCGTAATGGTTATGCCGCAGGAAGCGGATGAAGTATGCCCTAATTCGGTTAAAAATATGTATAGCCAAGATCTTAAATATAATATGTAAACCCGACCTTTTCTTGTAAAATATTGTATAATAAATGTTGTTATTTTTATTTATAAACGCATAGTTCCCTTTGGAGTTCACCTCCCTAAATTTACACAACGCAAAGGGGTATCTCTGGTACCCCTCATAACAAAGGCATTCAAAAGCATTCACAGGGAGGGAATTTATGATGCACTTGAAAAGAAATGCATGACCAAATTAAAAAATAAAACACATTTTTCTTTCTTCAAAGAGGCTGTTTGGTTAAGACAAAACTGTGATAGCATATTTGACATGCAACAGAAGATGAAATAACACTTTAGGAGAACAAAAAAACATTTCAAAATCTTATGGTCTTCATTTGATTGCACAAATTATTATTATTTCGAATGTAATTCATTAGAAGTAATAATATGTTGAGTTGATTTTCAGTTGGTTCATTAGCAATTTTGGCCCATAAACTTTCGAATATAGACCCTAACTTAACTGTGTTAGTGAGTTATCTGATTATGTGCTTTAATGTATTATTCCACTCAATCTTCAAGGTATAAGTTATCAGATCATGAGCAAAGAAGTATAAAAAAAGTAATATTAGCTATGTAATAATATGTTGGGTTAAAAGGTAAGAAGCCTTTAAACTGGGACCAATGTAGCCATTCAGGTCTCACAAAGAAGTTTTGTGAAAGAGATATAATCAAGACATTGTTGCACTAATATGAAAAATTCTATCTACGAGAAATCAAGCATGCGCTAAAATAATTGCTGAGGCAGCAACATGTTTGTGCTCGGAGATTTTTAAAAGCTATTAATGTGTGTATATATATATATATATATATATATATATATATATATATATATATATATATATATATATATATATATATATATATATATATATATATATGGAATTATGGCAGATGTTGATATGTCATTTTTTCTTCATGTTTTCGGCAAATTAAAAAAGTAACTTTGTTGTGAAATATAAAATCACTCAATTAAATTTTTCAACACAAATATTCTTTAGTTGATACTCATATTCAACCTCGAGCATATGGCTGGTTTTCAATGAAAATTTTCAAATAGGGACAAACACATTCAATTAGGGACCGACTATTACCTCTTTTATACATAACAGCATTTGCCAAAGTGATTAACGTAGTATTATTTCATAATTCCACTATCAGATTTTGCCACATTAAAGAACCAATTTTAAGTGTGATATATCAACTTAAAACATAAAATTTAATTTTTCGGACATATCAACATTTGCTATAACGCCACAGATATATATATATATATATATATATATATACCGAAGAGCCATTACATTATGACCACCTGTTTAATACGACGTAGGACCACCTTTAACCCTTAAAACCACCAACACCCGCATGGTATTGACTCGACAAGGACCTTATAGGTAGTGTATGCTATCTGGTACCAAGCGCCCACCAACGGGTCCTGCAATTCCTGCACAGTGCGAGGTCGTAGCGTGGCAGCACGAATTCGGTTTTCCAGGTGGAACCACAAATATTCTATTGGATCGATGCCAGGAGAATTTGGAGGCCAAGACATGACTTGAAAGTCACTAGAATGTTCTTCGAACCTCTCCCTGACGATTCGACCCTTATGGCATGGTGCATTTTCCTTTTGGTAAACGCCATCAACCGCCAGAAGCACTGTTGCCATGAATGGGTGCACCTGGTCTGCAACAATGTTCACTTAGCACACAGACGTCAGGGAATGTTCTATTGAGATTATGGGTCTTAATGTGCTCCATGAAAACATAGCCCACACCATAATACCGCCGCAACCAGCTTGTCTCCCTCCAACTGTGCATCCGGGAGCCAGGGTTTCCGTTGGAAATCGGCGAATTCGCACGAGCCCGTCGATGTGATGGACAAGAAAACGTCATTCGTCGGACCATGCAACTTTCTTCCATTCTTCTATGGTCCATTTCCGATGTTCCTTGACCATTGCAAGCCCTCCTGGCGATGATGTGCTGTCAGAGCAGAGACGTGCTTCGGCCGCCGGATTCGTAGGCCCATACGCAGCAGTGCACGCTGCACTGTCTGTTGAGAAACACTGTCTGGGTCACCACTGTTCTAGCTGCTGATAATTTCGGATATTGTAGCTCTTCGGTCACGGCGAATAATGCGTAACAGTCTCCGCTCTCCTCTGGAATCAATGCGCCGTGGGCGACACACCGCTGGCCGGCGACTTTCCGTTTCACCACCCATACACCACTTTTAATACGTGCTCACAACGGCTGCACGTTAACAGCTCAACAAACTCGCCGTTTCTGATATCGACGTTCAGAGGTGCAGAGCCATAACGATTTGACCTTTATCGAAGTCTGATAAATCAGCTCCTTTTCCCATTATGTCGCTAATCTATGTTTCGAAAGACAATGTATGGGCCCTTTATATACTCCAAATTCAGCCGCGATCACGCCGTGGTTTTGTTTCTGGGCTAGCTCATTGCTACAGAAGGAGGGTGGTCATAATGTAATGGCTCTTTGGTGTGTATATATATATATATATATATATATATATATATATATATATATATGCGCGTAATATCTAAGTCACAAAAATGACGAAAAGAGCCATATTGGAATAAACTAATTGGGGATATTCTTCATTTAATTGGTTCAAACCCTCCAGCCGCGAGATACGCTGAAAATGTATTCTACTCATTTCATTAATTGCAGCGGGCCACGCTATTATTGCAGTGCATTGAGAGTTTAGAGTATATCAGGTGCGGGAAACGTTATTTTCTCTTAGAATTATTATTATATGAATGTAAGATAATATTTTATTACCTATGCTAGGGAGTATTGCCTCTAAGATAAGCGGATCATTTTATGTGATACACTATATCTGAAAAGCGTATCATTCCGAGATTCAATAACATTGCTTGGAAATATTTTACTTTCTAAATTGTTTATTCTATTAAACACGATATTCACTTCCCGTATGATGCATTTTAATAAATAAAATTACTTCCTTTCTCACGATTTATTTTGATTATTATTTTTTTTGTATTGCTGTATAAGTCTTGTATTGATACTTTTATTCAAAATTAAATTTCGTCCGTGATTTTGTACAGAAAAATATAAAAATCGCTTGGAGTTGGAGAGTAAAGGGAATTGCATAACGTATAATAGAAAACTGCAATGTATATTTTCTTTTTTGAATTTAGCACATTTTTCCGAAGTAAAAAACTGCGCGAAAAATCCTCTAATATTTTATTTCTGTCATTTTTTAAACTGTATGAATCTTCCCATGATATATGAAGTTTTTTAAATAACAAACACGTAGTAAAAAATCATTACGGTATGCCCGGAGAAGGGGTATTAAAATAAATGATCTAAAGCTTTTATCCTGCTTTTATCTAATGATGAGGGATGTTTTCTAAGTAATGGGTTCTATGGTTACTTTCATAGCCAGGATTATAAATATTAGGAATATTGATTATGAGAGCTTTATTAATAGTCGTTTAAAATAACTTCTAATTACAATTTTACTTTATATATGATTTAGTGTTAAACTAATGGGTCATATTTATTCAGTAATGCTTTTGTTAATTTCATCTAAAAATGTAAATACTTCTAAAGAATCAATTTATTATGTGAATGAATTTATTAGATAATAAGAATGTGGTAACTTTGGTTAATGATACAAAATACCATAAATAAGAGGAAAATGTTTTTACCGTTTAGAAAAAGGAGGGTTAAATATTAACGATTTTTATTTAGCCTATCCCATCAATATATTTGAAACAAGTATATTCAAATGAAAAACAAAACAAGGAAGTCTTATAAAATTACAATTTCTTTATTTGATTAATTCGTATTCCGTATTTTTGATACTTAAAATTATCTTGGAAATGTAAGGTAAGTAGAGTATAATTGCATATTTTTTCTCACTTCATTAGATCAATTGAATCTTATACAGGCCGAATTCAGATGCAGGCATATTTTAAATTGCTTTTTTGCATAGTTTGCCTTCTAATGCTTTAGTTAAGGAATATTAGTCATTTAAATGGGGGAAAATTTTATATATAATTTTCATGGTGTACCCAATAGGGAACATTGGCCACTTCTGACTATACTTTTATACTGGGTTCCAAAATGGAATATAGTGATGAGTAGATATAGTAGATATAGTGATGAGTAGATATAGTGATGAGTAGAATATAGTAATGGAATACAGTGATGTGTATAATAGGCAAAGTAGGAAGAATGAATGAAAGATTTATTTTTAAATTTAAGTGCAGATATGAATTAAGTTGAAAATTTATAAATTTAAATGAAAACAATTCATTTTACTTAAACAAAATACCAAAAATTTATGTTTATACATTTATTTCGTGGTACAATGGAGAGCATGTTAGATTCAATTTTTTTCTTACACTCATTGCAAGCTAATATTGCATTTACTGTGCACTGTGCATATATACCTTGTGTTGTTTGTACATGGAAAGGACTATCGCTCTTTCTCTGAGATATAGGGCGGTGAACTTTGGGTCCTGGTTGAGACCCATCCTTTCTTGGTGCAATTCTTAGAAGAGCGATTGTAACCTCTCGGTGAAACTCCAGATGAGTCAGCTTGGTATTTTTTAATGAGTTGCTGAATGTAAAAGCCAACCAGCGACAACAGCCATATTTAATGCATTAACATATAAATTCCACCACAATTTCTTATTGCGAAGCGTGGGGCGGTAGCTGCCTAACATTCTATCTAGGAGGTCAACTCCACCCATTCCAGCATTATACTATTTATGTATTAAATTTGGTTGTTGTATGTCCACTTTCTTCTGATCTTTACGTGAATATCTTTCAGTCGACTGCATTGAGAGATGAGGGAAATAATTTGAAGAAACTGTCACTACAGAATTGTCATTCCAGAGACATAAAAATACCGATCCATCACTTTGGTAATCATATGAATCTCTTCTAGTTATTTCATCTCTTTTCACCTCTTTTGTCCAATCAATGGACATTTTTGAACTCGATGTTCTCGGATAGTTCCAACAGCTTTTATATTTGTACTTGCAAGATCCTTCATCAAATGATTAGTAGTAAAATTTATCAAAAAATATTTCTACTTGAGGAGGGTTTGCAACAACTGTCAGATATTATTTACAACCCTAGTACCAAGAGGGTTCATTATCTCAACCATCATTATCTCAACTTTCAAACAAAAACTCCCAGTACAGGAAATGATGATGTCGCAGAATAGTGGCGACGGTACAATGTTCCCAGTTGGGAACATAAAGATTTAACTAACTACACCAAGTGTATTTCTTTTCAGTTTAATTTAATTTTATATTCTTTTATTAATGTGAACCCTTTTAACTTTGCATACCAGTTTTTAGAAGAATTGGATTATTTTTCTCATTTATATGAATTTTTAAGTTGTGCTGTGTGAAAAATGTGGAAAAAGGCCATTTTTATGATTTTTTACACATTTCCATTTTTATATTTGAAATGTAGTTTCCATTTTAAAACATCAAGGCTATCTTTCTGTTACATCTCCTAATTTTTTCAAGTCAATATTTATGAAATTTAATTTTTAAATAAATTTTCAATTCAATGTTCCCAATTGGGAACATTGGACTGTAAAAGGTTTTAATAGTTTTCCCTTTTGTAGAGAAATATATAATAAACCCTTATTATTTATGGAGAAAAAACTAATAAGATATTATGCTAAATTTATGATCTATAGTTGTCATAATGGATGATATTCTATTTGGTTTTGGTGCACGTACTTCCCAACAAAATTTTAATCATATTTATGAAATTTTTCACTGATGAGAAATCATTTCGATTTTTTTTAAGATATCCATTATAAAATTTCTGCATGTAATATATTTATTATCACATGAGTGCAATTCGTTTTCAAAGCACTGAAAATTATGGAACATTATTGTGAGATATTTCGTGTCATTGATAATCTTCAGACATGAGTCGCGTTTAATAAACGTGGTCCTTGAAATAAGTTTAGAATTTCGTAAAGAATGTGTCCAATAATAGTGAAAGAAAATGAAACAATCAAAGAAAGCAATGAAAGAACATCATATAAACGTTCAAACGTTTCATCTCTTTTGAAAAATAGTCGTGTAATAAGAGAATGAACATAAAAGAGAATGCTTTTGTTTATAGATAATATAAGCACAATGTGAGTATAATATAAGCAAATGGGTAATTACTGCTCGCAAGCTTTATGGAAGTATGAAGCACAGCCTCTTTTATTTGGTATTACAAATTTTTCTTTTCCCATTGTTTCGGATTAAACAAGGAAAGATCCTATAAATCTTAATTAAACAAAACCTATTTAATCTTTAGAAACAATTCTACTAAAACGCCTCATTGACAGACAGGAAATGAAACAATTTAGAAAATTTAATTCTAAAGAGCGTAAATTTTCTCCAAGTAATTGACTTGTCAAGGAATATTTTACTATGAATAAGATATTTGAATAATCAACTTTAGAAACTTAGCTGTATCTTTTTAGATGATAAAACCATTATTTGAGATTTATTAATGTATTATACCTGTTTAAACATCTATAAAAGCTGTTAACAATAAAACAGTTTCATTTGTTTTATAAAGACTGTCAGGCAAGACCGTAAATAGAACTCTGTTACTTTGAAACAAATGCTTGATCCAGTAAGCAACTATAGGGTTAAAGTGAAGTTTTTATTTTGTTTCTATCTTTCTTTTCTCAGCAAGTGATGGAGGGTTATATAAACAGACATACAGATATATATATATATATATATATATATATATATATATATATATATATATATATATATATATATATATATATATATATATATATATACACACATACACTGCTCAAAAACATTAGGGGAGCACATGGTTTTAACGAAATTACGCAAATACTTACATCGATAAGTAACATAGAATAAATCGTCCATAATTTAAAGCCTAGCAGGAAATAGAAGAAGAAAACTTCATAAGAAATTCAAAGTTCATAACTTCAAAAACCAGAAAAAGAACATAAGGGCGGAAATCGGGATGTTGCAGAAACGTCTGTTTCACTGCCTTAACTGTGAAATTCGATTGCTCAGTGATTCTTTTTGAGAAAAGGTGACTTGAAAATGTTTCAACAACGTGATTTAACGGAATCCATGGCATGGCGTGTTATAGGCAGACATGAATCCGGGCAAACACAACGTAGTGTCACGGACGCTGTTGGAGTCGCCAGAAGTGTCATTGCAAGGCTGTGGAATCGATTCCAAGAAACAGGGAATGTTAGACGTCGACCAGGGCAAGGTCGGCCACACGCCGCTACAGCAACTGATGACCGGTATATACTGTTAACAGCTCGTCGAAACAGAACAGGCAATGCTACTCAGCTGCAAAGACTGCTCTTGGCTAGGACGAATGGTGTCCAGCCAAACAGTACGAAATAGGCTTCATCAGGGAGGTCTCTATGCACGTAAGCCAATGGTCTGCATTCCGTCTGCATTCCGTTGGTCACGCCACCCTGCGGCCCGAAGAAGATGGGCTGCTGTACATCGAGATTGGGAGCAACATGTTTGGAGCCAAGTGCTGTTTACAGACGAGTCATGATTCAGTCTGGAGTGTGACACCCGACGTGTTTTGGTATGGAGGGAAAGGAGCACTCGAAATAACCCCATATTCGTTCGTGAAAGGTCACAATACAGACGAGCTGGTTTTATGGTATGGGGTGGAATCAGCATAGGTGGACGTACGGACCTGCATATCATTCGGAATTGTACTTTGACGGCCCGAAGGTATGCAGACGAGATACTAAGACTTCATGTCACATCTTACGCTGCTTCCATTGGAGATTCCTTTGTTTTCCAGCATGATAATTCCCGACCGGATACAGATCGTCTTGTGGAGAAAATGCTTGAAGCTGAAACAATACAGCATATGGAATGGCCAGCGTGCTCTCCTGACCTAAATACAATCGAACATGTTTGGGACATGCTCGGACGACGCATTGCTGCGAGACCAAAGCCTCCTTTTACTCTTCGAGACTCGGAGATTGCACTTCTTGAGGAGTGGAACAGTATTCCCCAAAGTCTTATCGATAAAATCATCGCATCCATGGAAAACAGGTGTACAACAGTCTTAGCTGTTCGAGGAGACCACACGCCATATTAAAAATCTTGCATCATTTCTAAACAATACTTTTTTTATCGTTTACATGTAACCAAATTGTTGCCCCAAATCATCTTTTCATGTTTTTTCCATATTTTCAAAGAATTAAAGCATAATTACAAATTTTTTTACGTCTTTTTTCTGTATTGCGCATTGATACGCGTGTACTATCCATTTTATGTGAATACGTGGCTGTCTCGCTCGGTTTTCTTAACTTCTTTGCTTGCTCCCCTAATCTATTTTAGCAGTATATATATATATATATATATATATATATATATATATATATACATACAGTTCGCTCTCTGTTTAACGACGCTCTACTTAACGACGATCTATATTTAAAGACGATATTTCCCCGTCCCGGCCCCTCCGACGTTATGGGACGTTAAACAGAGAGCCAACTGTATATATATATATGCGTGTGTGTGAATGTATGTGTCTACATATTTATGTAATAATAACGTTCCACCTCTATTAATTAATGCATATTCTGAATTTTCCCGTTAACGTTTCAATAAAGTATATCCCCTATTTCAAATTATGACCTAAAGTTAAACGAATTAACTAGCTAAATTTTCCCTTTCCACACGCGCGCTAAACAGTAAAAGTTGTTTTCAAAACATGATTCAACATCACGAGTTCATCTCGCGCCGTCCGAAAGATCATAGACTTCTGATGCACGTGGTCAGATGGCCACCGATAACCAATTAGAAGTGTTTGCTCCCCTGGTGTCGAATGTCATGAACCCTTCGTATAAGTGAGAGTAAGGGTTTAACGGGGGTTTTCTTGAGTGTCCTTGTTATGTTCCGTGCATGCTTTGTGTCGTCGCCACACTCTTTAGTCCTGTCTTGCCCTATCGCCGCGCGCCGCGTCCCTTCTCCGTCCATCAAGATGTAACGTAGCTAAATACTCTGATAGGTCTGGAATTTACATGTACTTTTATGTGTGCTGTAACAAACTTCAAAACGCCGTCATTGTGTGGCCAAAATAAAGACAGTTCTAAAAATCAATGGAGATTTCTTTCGCCCCGACTACAGAACGAATGCCTACAGCTGCTAGGTAATATATATATATATATATATATATATATATATATATGTGTGTGTGTATATATGTGTGTGTGTATATATATATATATATATATATATATATATATATATATATATATATATATATATATATATATATATATATATATATATATATATATATATATATATATATATGTGTGTGTATATATGTGTGTGTGTATATATATGTGTGTGTGTGTTAGTTTATTATTTAAGTAGATATAACAAAATATATCCTAATTTTATCCAAAAGGAAAGTTACTAGGAGTGGAGTTTTAATATATTTTCATATTAAGATGTAAAGTGCACAACTTCTAAGTTGAAACAAAAAAATTCATATGTATACTAGGGTGGTTCAAAAAAAACCTTTTTTAAAATTTCAGAGTGCACAAAAGTTGCCATTGGTACAGACGTTAAAAAAGCTCTAATTATTATTTTTTTATTAATTTGTCTTCCGGTCGCGCAATGCCATCGAACTTAGCAAAAAATTGTGAAAAACCTTAATTTTTAATAATTTTTTTAAGCACGTCAGATGGTTTTAATTGCGTTCCTATACCATGAATTAACTACTAAAAGTATGTAAAATCAATATATATGCACTTATTATACA
Organism: Dolomedes plantarius; assembly: GCA_907164885.2. Lineage (NCBI taxonomy): Eukaryota > Metazoa > Arthropoda > Arachnida > Araneae > Dolomedidae > Dolomedes > Dolomedes plantarius. The sequence goes on along the minus strand of OU015492.1, from coordinate 193,223,635 downwards.
TCTGTTTCATATCTTCCGGTCGCGCAACATAGTACAAAATGAGTAAAATTAGTAGTTTTTGCAAAATTTCAAAATTTGACTGTTTAGTACATTTTAACCATACGACTTTTAGAGATGCTATAGTTTAATTCTATTACAATAATATATTTAAAATCCAAGCATATCAGATAAACTTTGATATTGAAGTAGAATTCGGTCGCGCAGCTTCGTCAAAAACAGCAGAGTAGCCTACTACCGAGAGGCGAGGCGTACGTGGCGAATGCCGCGCCGTGACGAGTGACCGATACGTGACGAGTGACCGATATGGCGTGTCGGATCGAGCTACGGCTGCTATTGCTTCAATTGTACTGAAAGATGTTGGGTTGATTAATGAATCAGATACAAACTTGTGTGAGAGCTAGTTTGCAAAGTGATATAAGTTTAGAAATTTACGGTGTTTACTTTGATGGACGAAAAGACAATACATAGTCAATTGAAAAACCTGGCAGAAAACACTTCCGCAGAACCTATAAGGAGGAGCATTACTCTTTAATTCAGGATCCAGGATCCACTTACATAGGACACACTTGTCCTTCTTCAACCTCAGCAACCGACATAGCCAAAAACATCACGTCTTATTTATCAGAAAATGGCTTTTTACTTGACAAATTGGAAGTTGTTGGATGTGACGGTATTGTTATTAATACGGGATTAAGAAATGGTGTAATTCGACAGAGATACATGTGGTAAGACCTCTACAATGGAGTATTTGTCTTCTCCATTACAACAAACTACCATTCCGCCACCTTTTCCAACACTTAGATGAAAATATAACAGGCTCAATAGGATATTTCGGACCGATTTAAAGGCCGTACCTGATTGTGAAAGACTACCAGTTGTTGATTTTAATCCTATTGATTGTGAGATTCCGAAGTTGACAAGCGTATTCTTAGCAAGGACCAATTGTACTTGCTTGAGATATCAGAAGTCATCAAGTCGGGGCATTGTTCAGAAGACTTTGTAGTACGTGATCCTGGCCCAATGTCACATTCAAGATGGCTTACTACTGCAAACCGAGTTTTGCGCCTCTACATCAGTGTGTCAAGCTCTTCTGAAAATCTGAGAGAAATTGTCACATTCATTCTCAAATGTTATATGCCTATGTGGTTTGCCATAAAAATAAACCACAAATTCACAGATGGTCCTAGACATGTTTACAAAACTATTGAATCTACAAGGTACTTACCAGAAGAGCTGCTTCAAGTTGTTGATCCCGTTTTACAACGGAATGCTTACTTTGGCCATCCCGATAATTTACTTTTGGCTATGGTAACTGATGAAAGAAACCATATCCGAGAGCTGGGCTTTAAGCGTATCATGAAGGCAAAGGAAGCAATATCTGAAAGTGACTTTATCAGAATCTTTAAACCACCAAATCTAAACTTTGAAGCTAAAGACTATACCGAAATTATCAAATGGAACACCAGTACACTGACTCATCCTCAACTGTTAAGAACATTGACTAATGAAGAGATAAAACAGTATGTGAGCAATGACGTCAAGCCTGTTATAATTATAGATGCTTTCCCATGCCATACACAGGCAGTTGAAAGATGCGTTAAGCTAGTGACCGAAGCTTCAAGTAAAGTGTGTGGACACAGTTCCAGAGACGGCTATATTAGAGCCACATTACTGTCACGCTTAGCGATGCCAACTTTTTCACACAAATCCGAATTTCGATGTTTATCGATAGATAAAGACTAGAAAGGAAACATAAAGAGAGAGAAAGCTAAATAAATTTGTACATATTGTAAATAACACACCCTACATTGGATGGTTGGTTGGGTAGTGTGTGGGTGGAACTCGGAAGTGCAGCCACCTCCCCGTGGTGAGTTCTGGGTCGTTTTGTAAACAAAATGAGCGAAGAGCTGCAGCAACAATTGAATATTGAAACAAAAAAATTACCAAATATTTACTGTTAGAAAATTTCTAAATTATCTGAAAGGAAATATTGTCAAACAACAAAATTGTGAGACAACGATAATGGCTGCTACCGGCTGCGAGCACATCGCTGGCATTCGTCACGTACGCCTCGCCTCTCTGTCCAGGTAGGCTATTCTGCTGTTTTTGACGAAGCTGCGCAACCGAATTTCACTTGAATATCAAATATTATCTTATATGCTTGGATTTTCAATATAATATTCTAATAGAATTAAACTATAGCATCTCTAAAAGTCGTATGGTTAAAATGTACTAAACAGTCAAACTTTGAAATTTTGCAAAAAACTACTAATTTTACTCATTTTGTACTATGTTGCGCGACCGGAAGATATGAAACAAATGTATAATAAGTGCAAATATATTGATTTTACATACTTTTAGTGGTTTATTCATGGTGTAGGAACGCAATTAAAACTATCTGGCGGGCTTAAAAAATTATGAAAAATTAAGGTTTTTCACAATTTTTTGCTAACTTCGATGGCATTGCGCGACCGGAAGACAAATTAATAAAAAAATAATAATTAGTGCTTTTTCAATGTCTATAACAATGGCAACTTTTCTGCACTCTAGCGATCTGAAATTTAAAAAAAGTTTTTTTTCGAACCACCCTAATGTATACAGTTGTTATAACTGGATTTTACTACATGAGTAAGAATACAGTTTTAGATTCACTGTTTCTCCGATATCAAACCAGGAATCGGAGTCTGTCCGAATGGGCCATTACAATGGTAATAACAGTATAACGGCTTAATCAGAAAACAAATGTCGTCATAACGCTTTACTGTAAGGGGACGAACACTTGGAAGAGCTATCGTAATCAGTACATTCAACACATGATACACTTAGGGAAATAACGTGGCTTGAGAGACAGGATGATACGAATTTCCGGCTACTTAACAAACACCAGATATATATTTGTGGTTAAGGATTTGATTGTAGTTCTCGACTAGAAATCGAATCATTGTTGATGGGAGGATAAGCTTTGCAGTACTCGTTTATTTTTGTTCCGATTTATTAGAGGTTATCCCGGAACCTCATTATCTTTCAAAGACAGAAATATTATAAAAAAATTCTTCCCAGCTGTATTAGTTTATTAATTTTTATTGAGGATCTAAAATAAGAAAAGATAATCTTTATTTGTTATTGTTATTCCTCCCAGCTGTGTATTTACTCGTATTGCTAAAGCAATTTTATCTGATTTTTTTTTCCAAAATATGCTTCGCGTAAATTGCAGAACCTCTCATATACTATAAAATAAAATGTTTCTCACAGTTTATTCAGGTCATTGAGAATCTTTTTTTAAGTCAGGAACTGTAAGATATCTTAAATTTGTTAATCTTAAATATGAGTAGGTTTTAAATCAGTTTAAATAGCAGCAAATATGAAATGAAGGTTTCATAGGTTTTAAGAAAAATTTCAACTAATTTCCATTAATTTTAAAACTTTTATATATTAATAAGTACTATTTATTTATATATGCACAGAAGTTTTACCAGATTTGGTAATGTACTTAATTTTTCTATCTTGATAAATCAAATGGCGTCTGAAATAATTTTTGAAAGCTGCTTATTAACTCGAATTATTTGCTGCTAAATTACTATTTATTCACCGTTATACATGATACATTAGTATAAAATGTAGCACTTTGAAATCTACACATTAGAATTATTAGAAACAAATATGAAATGAACTTGTCACTACAAAGCTTGTTTATTATTCACAGAACAAAAATCAGAAACCAGCGTATCGGGAAAACAAAATCCAAATTTGCTTAATGATGAGAAAAATATCCTAGTATCTCATCTGGAATATTCTAACGATAAATATATATATAAGTTTCTCTCTATTTTGAAATTAAGTATGCAATAAATTGTCAAAAAACGAGAGGAAAAGAATCTTACATTCATAAATTCTTATTTAATTGGACATTAAGTGCAAACATTTCAAATAAAAAAAGCCGAGAATTCACGTATTTTATCTGAAAGTCATTTGTATATTTTATGAACTGCTTAGGGCAAAATATTTAAAGCGCTAATTTAGACGAAAAAAAAGTGTTAAAGGCATGTTTCAGAAAATTCGCTGAACTAGGGTATCAAGATGTGGATAGTGTGAGATTAGTTCCTTTTAACAATACAAAAAGGTGGATGAAATATGATGAGTTATAAAATATGTCACGAAATTACATCTTATCTTAACGGAGAATAAAAATACGAACATAAATACTGTGTAGTTAAGTGATAATGCAAATAATAAAACATACGTTAATAAATATGAGAGTTTTTGAAACATGATGCAATAAAACTTATATTACCTTAAGAGTCATTTAACTGAAAAGAATGTTATTTACAAATTCCAGATAATGCTCTCTTAATGCATTCTTTATTATCTTTTTTTGCCGCCCGAAGAACAATAATAAAAATATAGAATTATGTAAATTGGAAATAAAATAATTTATGTCTGATTACTTAATGGGTCTTCATCAATTTTTCTTGTTTGAATAACCCTGACTGACTGAAGCATGGATTTAATGGGATATTAGAAAAAAATATATAGATGAGAATTTCCAGGAATACTTGGACGTGACCAAACAAAGCTGTTTGGCCTAACCACTAGCCATGGACTTCGGTTTCACACTTTTACATTCTCCTGAGAGTGGCATAATCCACAAACTTGCTTTAAAAGATTAATTTTCTCTCTCTAGTGTACTGAGTAGATAGCTTAGTTGGCAGGTTCAGAGCCCTATGGTCATCTTCCGAAACTCGAAGGATAAACTAAATACCGTCAGCTTGAGCTCCAAGATTTAAAAAAGACTCTCTTCCTAATGATTGATGTAAGTCATCTACGTCTTTCCTCTTAGAGGTTAAGCGATCCCGACGCATCAAAACTATAACAAGTGGGAACTAGACAAACGAGAAAGACTCGCATAACCTGTGTTCATCAAACATTGCATTATCACTTTGCCAGCGTAAACTCTGGATTTTCTTGGAATGCTTGATAAATGACGCTCTTCGGACTCAATAGTCTTGCCTAAAGCTCTGCATAATTCCATTTGACGGCGATCTTAGAATGTTTTTAAATTTAGCTTTTAAAAGGAGCTCATGTTTTATGTGTTTGCTCGTTAACCATCAGCTCATAATTTCAAGATTACTTGATAAATAGACATATCCTTGAGTCCTTAAGAATGTATTATATAATGATATTTTTTTCTCGGGCAGTTTTTATCTGTTCGTTCCATAGTATGACATCCACAAACATAATGGATTCTAAAATCATTCTTCCTTCTTATGCACTAGTTATTTAGTCATAATGAAGGGATTTAAAAGTTCCTAAATGGCCTATGTTCGGTAAAAAGTGCAGTGACTCCAATCGCTGTGGATAAACTTTGAATTTTGTCCTTAGGTAAGTATAGATGGGTTCCTTTATAGATTTGATCAGAAGCCCTGTCTTGTGGACATACATTTAGCTCCCTTTCATTTACTCACTTTTTTAGAAGGCATTGAGAAAATTTCAGCAGGTTCACATCTTGTAACAGAGTGCCGCTTTTCAATAGCTTGTCAGTTCTCTAATTTCCCGGAACATTGTGTGTATTGGATCTCGGCGAGATTGCAAATCAACTGTCGTAAGTAGTGAGATATCCTTCTGTTCAATTATTTGCATTTGGGGATCTTCTGACGTTGACATTTTAATCCTGGTTGTTACGATAGATTACCTAAATATTACGACTGTAAAATTGGACCCTTTACTTTTCAACCTCTTTATTACTTTGTTAATGGTTAAGGGCCCTGCTTGAATGACACAGTGAAAACCAGACATTAAGTATATTTCTGTACTGTTTCAAATGATATTCATGGCTTCTCCTACACCCTCTTCACTTTTCGAGCCATTCGTTTAATCATAAGAGGTGCTGCGATGGTTCCATTCGAGGTCATTGTATTCAAGTGTTGGTGAGTTTAGTTAACTTAACTTGTTGAAGATGTTTAACTTGTGTTAAAACTAACAACCTGTCACTGAGGTGTTACGTTGCTCCCACGTACCTAAAAGTCTTTTGCATATTTATGGAGCTGGGACCCAAGTTTTATTATAGTTGTATCTTCCTAAATTCATTTGTTGTCATCTTGGCCTTAGTGGCTCACATTCAAAGATGCTGATTATCACGCAAACAATATTTTTGATTGTTTTCTCTGGCATTTTTAATCATCAAAGATTCATGGAAGATCTAAGATTTTTATTCGCCAAAGCATGAGAGATAGACACCTTTTATGTTTCCCCCGTATGAGTAACAGAAAATCGTCACTATATATTATAATTCTTACACCAGTTTTTTTTTTCTGTGTGTGAGAGTATTTCTTTGTGTATGATTATGGGGAAAATGCATTTTTTACTATCTATAACCAGTAGGCGAGGCCCAGTTATGATCTTTGAGGACAGTCCTCGTGGATCTCATACTCCTCCATACCAATCTGATCATAACCATCCAATTGTTATGTTTTGAGCAAAGCAGGTTGGGAGTTCTTGTGAGAATTCAGTAGTTGATAAGACTGTTCCTTAGGTATAGCCAGCTCAGATGGGATAGAAATATTCCTATTTTCCGCGAGATTTGGTCCATCAGACTCAGGCTCCGATTGCTAGTGCTACAGCAATGCGGTCATCGTCCTACCGGAGTATACAGGAGACTCTCATCTTTCTATTATTTAGATCTCTTGCGGAATATTTTTCATGCAATTTTATCTCTCCTTGCTTGTATGAGGCCAGGAGGACGCTTCGTGAAACTATAAAGTAGATAATGAAAACAGTTGAAAATCAAATAATATTATAATAATTAGAAGATAAAAAGAACTTTTTATATACCATGTTTTAAAATTTTCTGTTAAATCATATAAACTTGACAGTTCTATGTATTAATAAATACTTTTTAAAATTTTTTGATGAATAATCCCATCAACTTGAAAGAAAATGAAGTTAATTGAAAGTTAACTTGCGTTTAACTTTTCTTTCCCTTCCGGTCCGACAGATGGCTGCACTAGTCTACAAAAAAAATTAACTGAAAATGAATTCAAAGCTGCTTAAAAATGGCTAAAAGTATTAGAATAATGCATTGTCCTCGTGTTCTGAGCTATTTTAAAAGTTTCAAATGTCTAGCTAGTCGGGAAGTTACTTAAAAATCGATTGCAAGATTTGTACCGGACAAACACACACACACACAAACAAACAAGAAAGCGAGTTAATAAAAAAGTGGTAAAAAATATGCATGTCGGAATACATCTTCTCAAGTATCACGAGGTATTAATTGCAGGTACTATTAAGGATACAAAACTAGTCTGATCATAAAAAATATGGACTAGGGAAACATGATCATATTATTAAAAATCTTAACTCTGAGGAACACTGTGAATTTCTGAGATCAGTTACGTAAATAAAGACGTGAATTTGACTATAAAAGTATATAAATAAAACATTTAATGAAAAGTAAATGCAAATGTAAGAAATGTGACAATATGGAAACAGGAAGTTGTAAATGGAGAATAAAAATATGTGTTTAGGACTGAAAAAAGAAATATAATGGAGAATTATGAACTGATATCTATACGTAGCTTTATGGAGCGTAAATCATAAATTTAAGGATCATAGAAAGTATTACGTTAAAAACGTAACTAAATCTTAAAATTAATGTATGTAAATTCTTTCAGCATAAAAGCTCATTTCATACAAAATAAATTGAAATGAGAAATTGTAATATGAAATGAAAGCTTACGAAAGTTTTAGAAAGGATAACATTTGATAAAAACAACCAAATAATAAACACTTAAAAACGAAGAAAAAGTTTCTCAAAATAGTAAATTAAGCAATATAAGAAATATCTTGAAAAAACTGAAGGTACAATTGAATTAGATTACAAGAAAAGATGAAAGGTGTTCACAAATCGAAATGTACAAAGTAAAAACAAGAATGTACATACAGATGATAAAAGGAATGTAATAAATCTATATACTACAATCGGAAAACAAACCAATTTGGAGTGCAAATTCAATATTACATGAGGAATAACAATGTAAGATTTTCATTCAAACAACATTATGGAAATGCAAGGTTATAAAAATTAAATTTTTAAAAAAGGATATCGGAACTTTGTGAAAATTAAATAATGCATAATATATAAAAAATATACTGAGAAGCATATAGAATCCCTAAATGTAAATGGAAGGTAAAAATTAGAATTTGAAGAGGTAAACAAAAATAAAATTTAAAAATACAGTCGAGAGGATATAGTCAAGTAAAGCCTGAAAGTATTAATAATGGAAAATGCTAAATGTAAAATGACACATTAAACATAAATATAAAGGAAAAATAAGGATAAGAAATATAGCAAATATCTTAAAAAAGCTTACAGTAACGCAAAATCTTCAGATGTTATCAGAAATTCATATTGTAAATGCGACTAATAATTGAAAACAAGAGAATATAAATGTAAAAGGGGGAGCTAATAATCAGAAACTCTAAGGTATTATGTTAATATTTTTTTCTGTTTGATAATCACTTTTTGGATGTTCACATTCTAATGTAATGCATTCTACATACAATAAATTCTTTAATAATAAAAGGCACTCAACTCTCAAAAGACAAAGAAGAAATGCAGATAATTTTAAATTAAAAGGGAAGACGCTAGAGCACATTACTAGATGCTTGCTTGAGATATAACTGAAGAGTCTGACATTTTTGCATCCAGTAATTATGACAGGAAAGATTAAGATTTGATTTACGAATCTCACTTTCATCAAATAGTCCAGTCAACGAATACTCAAAAGAGTGGTCTAGATGGAAAGTCATAGGGCGGAAGAACTGACTTCAGAACTTTGTTTGAACTATTTAGGAGGTAAACATACTAAAAGTCCCCGGTCCTAGGGGGGGAGCCGAGGAAGGTCCCGTTTTTTGGTTTTTCGCTTATAACTCGAAAACGATCGATCCTACAAAAAAAATGTTTTGCAAAAAATAAAGCTAACAAAATTTTCTACAAAATACATATATATATAAAGTTTATTCGTATCTTCAATAGTTTCTTAGAAATGAGCCGGAGAAAATCGCTAATTTAGGAAAAAATGAATTTTGCCCCTCTTTTTTCGATAAACTTCGCCTCTAGAATTCTTTACCGTCGATTTGAGAGACACACTTTGTGAATGAACTTGTATATCATTGAATTTCCTTCAAAACGAATATATTTAATGTTTCACCTTCATCTATTCAAAAATTAGAGCAATTTTGGGATTTCCTACGAATTTCGAAAAATAAGCCTCAAAGCTGTAGTTTACACTTTTTGCCATTTAAATGGTTATGCTATCCACAAAAATTCTTTGTATGTGGACATGAAACCTCTCGTAATTATGTTTAGTACTTCTATTCTTAAGATGACTGGAAGGAGGGTGAGGGGGATTAATGCAAATAGTATCTAACATGAGCACGTACGCTTTATAATACACGCAGATTATGTTCTTTTATTAAAACATACCTACTGAATTATGCTCTTTGTATATATATGAGCAACATTTTCGACATGTTTGCTTCGTTTTCCTATTTTGTTTTGTTGTGCAATGGATACATCGTTCTTCTTTGGGGGATAATAGAGCTATTTTTTTTTTTTTTTTTGGGGGGGGGGGTTCACAAGCGCATTTTATGCCGGAAGGTGCAAATACCTGATAAATCAGCAGGAGGTGCAGGATTAACAGGATGGTGATTTGGGGTCTGCCCGTCAAAATAGAAATGCACAAGACGTATCTAAAATAACAGCATGGTTTTAAAATCACAATCCCTTCCCTGTTATCAGCGACATAATGTCAATATTTACCGGAGTTGTGGGTGATGGCACAGTCAATTGTCACAATGCTGTCGAGATTGGCAAGCAGGCAATGATGAAAATTGAAGACAACTCGTTTTATGGAATCAAGTTATCTCGTAAAAATATGGCTCTCCCTCTATCATCAATGAATTCTTCAATGAAAATTAATAATGAAAAGGTTCCAGTAGACCCTCTCTTATTATTTCAACGAATTTCAATCAGCAAACAAACCGACGAAGACTTGATAAATTATTTGATAAATGAGTTGGCCCCATTCCCTCTATCTTTCTTCAGTGAAATCGGAATGAGAAAAACTAACAAACCTACTCTTTACACACTTTTCGATCCAACCAAAAAGCCTTGTCTCCTACCAAACTTTGACGTACATAGTTGTTGATGGGGGATTCCTGTTGCACAAAGTGATTTGGCCAAGATCAGCAACAGTTTTCACAATTTGCAAATCTTACGTGAAATTTATCAAGAACCCCTACCTTGGAAAGAGCTGTGCAGTTGTCTTTGATGGATACTCCAACTCAACCAACACCACGAAGACAGCAGAACAGCAATGCCGGTATCGTGTAAACATTTCCGCTGATATTGTTTTCAGTTTGGATACAATAATTAACGCCAAAGAATACCAGTTTCTCTCCAACAAGAACAACAAAATGAGACTGATCTCCATGCTTAGATATAAACTTGAGACTGATGGAATTAACACGCAAGAAGTACCAAGTGATTCTGACTCAACGATTGTGAGAACCGTGATTGAGAAATCGAAAAATAATTCTTTTGTTGCTGTTGTTGGAGAAGATGTAGACTTAGCAGTTCTCCTAATGGCTAACACTCCACATGATAAAGATATCATTTTAATAAAACCTGGCCATGGAAAAGTTCCACCCACTATTTACTCCACACAAGTGTTGCAGCTGCTGGGGCTGCGAGATATACTGTTTCTTCATAACTTAACTGGCTGTGATACAACTTCTGCTGCTTTCAGAAAGAGCAAAGTTGGTTTCTGTAAGCTATATCTGAAACATCTCGATATTCAAGAAGCCTCTGCAGTATTCTCCAGCCCCTAAGATTGTCCAACAGGGAACTGTATGTCTTTTAAGATGGTATGGTGCTAAGTCAAACGAGACCTCTCTTAACCTCTTTCGATACGACACACTTATCAAGTCGGTTTCCAATGTCAAACCAGACATTTCCTCTCTTCCGCCAACTGAGGGTGCAGCTACGCAACATTTGTATCGATGTTACCACCAGGTCCAACTGTGGTTAGGAAAAGAGTTTCCTCCTGAAGGGTGAGGGTGGGAGCGGAAAGAGAATCATCTGTATTCAATACCAACGAAGAACTCACCCGCACCAGATGATATCCTAAATATGATATTTTCCCGGTGCACTAAAGGTTGTACCAGTAGCAAATGTATGTATAGGAGAGCATCGATGAACTGCTCTACTGTTTGCCATAACTGTCATGGGTATTGTACTAACGGTATCCCCGTTTTGGATTTCGAAGTTGAGGACGGGGAAGAAACTGAAACCCTTCCCTTCACTTCAGAAATGGAGGAAGATGCGGAGGAGCCATTCGCAGTAAAAGATGACCCACAACCTCAGGAAATCCCTAGGCCCTCTCGTCCAAAGCGACGCAACGTAATTTACTTACTTTTTAAATGTAATTTTCTTTCTTAAAATTGTTGCGATTAAAGTTGTTTCACCAAATTTACAGTGCCAATTTTTTGTGTACTGTAACCAAATTTTTTAAAAAGTTATCTTACATTTGCATTATATTTATTTAATGTAGTTATGTACCTGTTTTTATTACACTAAAACTTTCTTCCCGAGGTGTTACGAAGGTATTGCACTTTATACAGTGTTTAAACAAATGGTTTAACCATTTAAATGACAAAAAGTGCAAACTACAGATTTGAGGCTTATTTTTCGAAATTTGTAAGAAATCACGAAATTGCTCTAATTTTTGAACATATGAAGGAAAACATTAAATAATATATTCTTTTGAAGAAAATTTAATGCTGTACAATTTTATTCCCAAGGTTTGTCTCTCAGATTGACTGTAAATAATTCCAGAGATGAAGTTTATCGAAAAAAGGGGGGAAAATTAATTTTTTCCTAAATTAAAGAATTTCTCCGGCTCATTTCTCAGAAAATATTGAAGATACGCATAAACTTTATATATGTATTTTGTAGGAAATTTTATCACCTTTATTTCTTGTAAAGAATTTTTTTTGTAGGATCAATCGTTTTCAAGTTATAAGAGAAAACCAAATTATAAGCGAATTTTAGTATGTTTACCTCCTAACTAGTCCAAACAAAGTTCTGAAGTCAGTTATTCCGGCCTATGATTTTCCACCTATAATCATTCGTTGACTGGACTAAAAGCCCTTCAACGAAGCTCTTCAAGGTAGCTAGCTAAATAAGAACCTTGAACAGATAACTGTGGGGACAACTTAATGAAAACATGAATACGTCCATGGCATAAAACATGTCTCAAAAAAAGATAATTGTGAAAAATCAAGGCATTAAACATAAATCTTTTGTCACCGTATAAAACCTACAAATAAAACATATAGGATAAAATTCTTTACTTTGAGGCTTTCAAATGTTTAGAGTCAGCAGCTGTTATCACAATTATTTATCACCAGCATAAAACAGTTGTATCCATCCCCTCCGAATATGAAATGTCCTGCTCCTTAGCTGAAACAAAGAGAAGCAAATGCAAAATTACACCACCAATCGGGTCCCAGAGCAATCAGTTGTGGAATAAGCAAATGGTTATCTAAATGCTCTTGAATTACCCACTGTATCAACCAAACCACGGATGACTTCAAGAAGAATTTTTTATTTTCCAGTTTTCTAACAAAGGTAGTACACCTGACTCAATGGCGTTTAATCTTTCTTACACGGATATCTCGTTACTATAGAAACTCTGTGTTTAGTGGCACTAAGCTGGATTATCCTTGCACATGTTCAAGTCACATAGCGATTAAAGGTGAAGACAACCGTGCTTCGAGGGAGTCCATAATAAAAGGTAAACTTGAGCACTCTTAGTATCCCTGTAATAATGAGAAGTAAAATTACCAATGATAAATAAAATCCACTGAAATTTCACCGCTGTTATGATTACCATATATCGTTTTTCAACGTAATGAAGTACTCTGAATTATGTGTTTCTTTAAACTGGGCTGGAAATGTTGTCATCCGAGCTATTTCAATCGAGGACGTATTCGTTAATTTTTTTTGTGTTTGCCTTTTTTCCAGGCAAAATTGTTTTAGTTTTGAAAGTTTAATAGTTACTTATTATGCTCTGCCTAAAATGTCATACATCACGCGATCTTCGTGGGTGTTAAACTATTGTCATTAATTTCGGGCCTTCATAATTTGTCATCTGACCAATCTTCAAAAGGGGACATTTAGGAGATGTTAAACACCGTATGTGACTATGAAGCAATCTAATCGAAATTCAAATCGCTTACTAAAACCTTTTAGAACATGACTATCAAGGCCTAATTGATCCTATGGTACTCATAATATCTTCCACAGATAGTTTTTTCTATTTATCTTTTCATTAAATTACTTTTCGCAAAGCATCGTTAAATTTTCATAACTAAGTGTCCTAGATTTTAATATTTTATCACTTCCTATTTCTTATCTGGTTGTAGGGCATATATTCATTAATAAAATATCTCGGGTTCCCTTTTTTTTAATGAATGTATGTGAATAAGAAAATATACCGACAGGTTGAATTTTTAATGAAATGATTCCAAAATATTAGAAATGTAACATAAATAAAGTTTTAAATTATTAAAAAGCGTTAATATTTTGTAAGAAAATGGAACTGTGATAAACACATGTTAAATGAAGTGAAAATATATTATATATTCGCGCATGATACTCTTAGAAATTACATAGAATATTTAATGTTGCCTATAAAAATATTACATAAATTCTAATTTTAAGCTAGCTATTTCCTATAAAATAAAAAAAAAATCAACCCTCTTGAGTAAGGCTTCTAAAAATTGAAAGTCTTTCGGATTTGGTAAGTAACTTTATTCTTATCTTAAATAGTAATATAAAGTATTTCCTGGAGCTTTAGTCACCATTAATCAGTATTAAAGCATCGTAAACTTCCTTATGTAAGAAAATTGCTTTTGATTTCGTAATTCTAAGTTGGTGGTGTAATCCTTTAAGACACTTTCCGTACATGAACTTTTGTTGTGCTCAAAGAATTTTCTAACAGGATTCAGATTCCTCATTTCTGGATTATTTATCACTTTTCTCGAGAGTACGAATGCTTATCTCATATCTGCATGTTAAAGATTAAGAATATAGTACAATTTATCCTAAAATAGAAATGATCCGAAATATTTTTAAATTTTATTCAAATAATCTGAAATTTTGACTTTCTATCCTTAAATTGAATTCATTGGCAATTCAATGAATAATTGTTTGTTAGTTGCAAATTAATGTTGCACCATTAATTCGAACTTTTATAACTGCTTTTGAACATGATGATTATGTTTCTAATTATAGCCCAAATAACTATTTTTTTTTCCTGTAACAACATACTTGCTGTAGAATCAAACGTGGTTCTAGCTGTCGTATCAGCTCTTCCACTCAATGAAGAGGCACCATCGGACGAAAGACGTTTATTTTCTTGACAAACACATACACATATATACACATACAAGTAACAAAGTTAAAATATAATCCGCTCACGGCAGACGCTCTATGGAGCTTTGTTATGATACGCTCAGACTATTTGCTAAGAGTATTACCAGCTGACTGAGAATGGCACACAGGGATCGTTACAAAGCCTCCAACCTACGCACTGGGGTTGCTACCTCTTGCTCTTGCAGTTCTCAACTGACCTTTTTACCTCGAGGCAGCTTGAGGGTGCACCCATCGCTCGGGAATTTCAGCCTAGTATTAGGCACAGTCTCTGGCTAAAGATGCCTGATACTACACCTGCAATCTTAACTTGTAGGTACCACTATATACTGATGGCATGCATAGTGTTAATATGCATATTAGCTAGGACTACAGCTAAATTAAAAGAAAATGGTTATTTCCCACCCCAAAATGTCGTTATTTTACACTAATGGCTGTTATGATTGATGTTTTTTCAAATCCGTCTTCATATACGTGTAATAAAGAAGGTCTTTATTCATTACCTTGTATCATCATCTAAGCGGATGTTACAGCAATAATGCAAACATTATTGGAAATATTGCACAAAAACTGCTGAAATAAATTTTAAGTCGACATTACTCTTCTCTTGCATTTTACATTGCGTTGTGTTTAGTGGAAAGAAAATCCCTCTCTGCACTACAATCAGAACTCCGGAGTAAAAAACACCAAGTTGAAGTTGTTCAAGATTTTATTACAACATATTCATACAGCGAACTGACTTCCTTCGCCAATCGAAAAGTGGCATCAAAAAACTAACTAAACCTCTGATAAGTCTTTCGGCTAACTCTTTCATCATAAGGGCTCTACTCTTTCCTCATAAGGTAGGGGTTGCCAGAAATTGTGTGCCTCCAGAAAACCGCCAACAAAAACAAAACTTGTCAAGAAAAGTAGGTCAACACCCACTTTAGTGGCTGGAACATGATGATTGGAAGTGCTGACCCCTCCAGGTAGTAGACATTCCCCCAAAAACCTCCACACAGAAGTGGGATTCGTCAAGAAAAATTAATGATGGCCGGGACTCCTCAAGACGGCAGCAGATGTTCCAGATTGGTGGCCCCTCAGTCATCATAGGCTACAACAAAGCCATTCCCGAAAACGAATGAGAAGGGCCGGAGAGAGGGACAGCAATAGTATATACAATTTTTTTCTACAGCAGACAAAAGTCATCAGGACAAAATCTGGGACTAGAAACCCTTAAAAAATGTCCTGTAATTAATAATATTATAGGCTTAATACAGGTTTTTGAGTAATCCAAAATATTATTCCGTCCGCAGCCTAAGCTTATACGGAAACTTTTGATATCAGGTTGTTCCGACGTTTTTGAGTAAATTATATATTCTGCTTTCTTCTCAAAGAGCAGATTATGAGAATGCCAACACAAATGACAAGGTAAATAAAAGGTCTTGGAAGTTTGACAGAGATTTGCCGGACGTTGCTTATTGGGTAGTTATTCTCTTGCCCTGATCCCGAGGAGGAAAGATGGATATGTTTTAAATATTTGAATGGATCCTATTTCACTGTTAATTGAATGGAATTATGCAAGGTTTATTTTATTCCCTTCCATTAGCATTATTACAGCTCGAAACGATGTTGATCTAAATTGATAATAAAGATACGAGGAATATTAGTAGTACTTCGGTATTTCTTCTAAGAATAATTGCAAGTAACTACTCACAGAATTAGATTTTAGTTTCATATTCTTAGACAATGCAAACTTGTCCACTGTTAGAATTTTTATGATAATCACATGCTAAAGATGCAACTATTATATATATCATAGCCGTTGTCTCTGTATAACACTTCCGGGCTGTACTCATCTTTCAATTGAAGCCCTCAGTAAACAAACGGCCGGTTAGGCTTAATTTCTATTTCAGATGTGGATCAGAATTTTTTCTTACCTAAAAACTGATATCTTCTCCAAATCACGTTTGTTCAGCCTATTTTTCTATAAAACATTCAGAACAAAAAAAATTGGATGTTTTTAGCTGTATAGTTAACAGTTTTTAAAAATATGTTTACTAAATAATGAAAGAGTTTGTTTTTACAACGTGTGGATTAAATGCAATATTGTTAGATAATTCGGGATATTTTTTAACTTTCATATACTTTTTCCATTATGACGTCATTATTAGTATTATGACGTGAAAATGACGGGTTACCTTCTAGTTACGAAATAGGTGGGAAATGATAAAACATAACGGAACCTGATGTATTAGTAATACTGACTCATAATATACTATAAGAATGCAGAAAATGTTACATAGAAATCGTGGTGCTAATGAAAATTTATCACTAGAGAACAGTTTCTCTCTTAGAATGTGATAATAAAGGATCGTGGGAAAGCTACATTTTGCGTTGCGTAAGTGATGGAGTTATTTTTTAAGAAGTGAGTATTTTAGTAAGATAAATTTTGTTGTTCTCCTCTAAATTGTATGGCTCGTATCCTTATACAAACTAGGAGAGGACCAGTCAGTTTCATTGCCAACAGTGGATTACCTATTAAATACTTAGATATAAATTTAAATAATCAAAAGAAAGGAATAGACATATTTGAGCAATTAGTATTCATACTATTTTATATAGAGTTTAACAGACAGAGTATTAAAATGAAAGTTCACTAATAAAGAGGCATTCTCTAAATAATTTAATGGATGTACTGATATTGCTTCAGTATTATGATATAAAAACTTAAAGTTGTTTAAGTCAGTTTTTCTGGTTTTTTTATAAATAAGGGAATTGTGTTAAAAACCCGTTAATTTTTGAGTTTTGATGTAAGCCAAATAAAATTCTCAAAAATACTTAAATTTGTGAAGATATATGATAAATGCACCATACTGCTAAAAGTCATCAGACACAAAGGTCGAAAGAGGAAAGTGCATTTAAAAAAAATCAATACATTGATAGACCAAGCCAAAACGATTGCCTCGATTCTATTAGACAAGATTTCAATCAATTTCTAATATGTATCCGTGGGGATTTGTCTCTTCCTCGATTAAAGACGAAAGAGCTCTTTGTGGTGGGAATTCTTAGTTGGAAACGAAAGCAGCATTGTAGCTAGTCTCATAAGTGTTTGAAAGTACAGAGATTATAAATATAGGTGGGTGAATCTTATTTTTGAGTTTTGATCTTCCAACCAGGCATCGCCAGAGTTCGAAGTTTTCAGTGAGACCAAGATATGCTGATAAAAGCAATAGTCAGCTCCCAAGAAAAACCACATTGTAGGAAGTGCATAATCCTCTAAAATGTTTCTGTATGTCTTAAAAAATCCTAGTTGAAGGCAAAACAATGAAAAGATTCAGGCCTTCCTTGCAGAAACATTACCAGACCATTACAAAGAGCACCTTCCAAATTTAACAGTGGAGACAATGAAGTGGTGAAGTAGACACTTCTTGGGAAAACGCTATATACCCAGGCAATTGGTCATGTTCGAAATGGAATTCATCACTCTTTACTTCTATTGTCCATGAATGATCTTCTACTGCAGTCTGGCACTATTCTGAGTAATGTGGCTATTGTTTGCAGCCGGTCTGCTAAGGTATACGATATAATACAATACCGGACGAATTATACGGGTACTGTTATCAGTTCCTGAGGCTTAGAACAACCCTAAAACGAACGCTGATGCAGTAGAACAGGGCTTACCAACCTTTTTTAGTTGGCGTTCGACTTTTCTGTGATTTTTTATTCGGTGATCGACTAATTCTCATTTTTTGTGGAAAATGAGCAGCTTATCGTCTCTAACATAGTCCATATATTTATGATATTATGGCTCGCAATCGACTAAAATCATGACGAAGATCGACCGTCGATCGCGATCAACCGGTTGGCCACCCCTGCAGTAGAAGACCAATTGTTCTTTCTAGTCGACAGAAATTTTATCTTTCTTCTAATGTGAAATTTGCGCGGCTTTCCAGGTCTATGTTTCACTTGAGTAGTACCGTTATGTTGCCATCTTAGACTGACATCTGCCACATGTGATTTTGGAATGACCATAAGGCAGACAATTGCACTTAAAATCTCCTTATTATTATTTAATATGCTTAATATGCTTTTTATAGACTTAGAATTCTTTATCCTGACCTCTTTGGAAATCCGGGAGTTCGGTGTTGTGAGCTATAGTATATTCTAATGAAAATTTTAAATTCATCTAAATGATCATGTTTATACGTACTACCTTCTACGCACTGTTTATCCTCCTCTGTACATGCGAGACGGACTATATTTGCATATTCAGTGCCTATTCGGTTTTTGCCCATATACATTATAATAAGAATCTACATTTTCAAAAGTAACGGGTGGATTAAAACATTTTCTTTTAAATTCAGTAAGAAGAAAAAATCCAAACTTCGTTATACCTTAAGGTTTTTTCCATCATTTTCTATTTTATAAAACTTTTACTGCTTGAAATAAAATGGATTTAAATATTTCGTCCCCTTTTTCACGAAAGCAAAATCTTGCGTAATAGGCAGAATATTTATACATTGCAACTCTGCATTATAATACTGCTTTTAGCTCATTCTCCGTTATTTTCCCAGAACGAAGAATAAGATAGGTAGGAAAGAGAAAATTGAAACCCACAGCTGTTACACTTGCGCAAAATCCATTAAAATCCTCCCATATCCACGTATGCAAATGAGATAAACTTATTCGCAAGAATCCTTTTATGTAACACATTTCACTTGAGTGAAATAGATATAATATATCTGAAACAGTAAAATACTCTCAAAGGACATAAATCACACCAACAAAGTGCATGTAGCAATTTTGCCTTTCAAGTTATAATACAGTCATCCCTTTACAATTTTTTTTTTGGGGGGAAGCTTAATGTATCATCATTAGGGATCTAAGATATTCATTTTTTCCTTTACTTACAGATTTTATTAGTTTAAAAAAGGTCGAAATATAGAAAGAGCTGATAAAAAACACCTGAGTTTATTTTTTTATAAAAAAGTTAGTGCGTAAAATTAAAAAATTCAAACATTAAAAAATCAAAAAGTTTTGAAAGTGCAGAACGTTACACTTTTGCATAGTTCGTCAGATACGTTATTGATAGCTTTCTGCCCTCCGAGAGTGAAAGCGAACAACTTTATAATGCTGCTGAATTATATATTAAACAAATAATAAGTCTTACGATGGAAACATAATCCATCTTCTTTATTGGATTATTAGACATATTTTATACCTGTAAGAGTATTTACTAATTATTTAGTACCCGAAAATCTTTATAATGTTTTTAAGCTTTACGCTGCAGCAGTATTCTGCAAAACAGCTTTATGCTACTCAAAATATAAATTATACTTAAAACGGTTACATAAACAATGCAATTTATGGAGTAGTTATTTTTAAAAATTTCGATTGGCATAAGAAATAAATAATTTAAAAGAACTAAGAAATAATGAAAAAATTATTTTATCTTTTCTAAACCAATTTTTAGCATATTTTGTAAAAAAGCAATACAAATGATAACCACTTAAATTCTATATTTCTGATAACTAAATTCTGAAGTATTAATAAATATATCTTTCTGTATTTGATAAATCGAACAAAAGAATGTAGTTTTTGATAAGCTGTGTTTTTTAAAATTGCAACACAAATAGTACTATATCTTACGAATGTTTATTAATTTGACTTATGAGTTATTGATATGGTAAATGGTGTCGAGGAGGTATAGCTCAAAGTACACATTTTTTTTGCCCCTTTTAGTGAAATCTTTAAACGCCAATAAGCCTTTTATTATTACCTGAAGTTAAAAGTTAAAATTCCATTCTGAAACCACGATGGCGAATGGCTAGTGTGCTGGCATTCGGAATCAAAGTATGTGGGTTCGAGTCCCACGCTTGGCATGGATGTTTGTAGCCGTTCGGAATCGGCTTTAAGCAGTAGGTCCCGGTCTAATAAGCCCTCGTGTATCAAAAATTAACCGTACCGCTCCAAGTCAAACCAAACCATTCTGAAAATTGTACTATTCATCTATTAGCAACTCTCTGAGCGGCATAGTCAACGTCAGAAACAACTCAGAATTCCTAAGAGCTAGGGCGACTGTGTGTGCCAGTGTTTTTCGTCAAAATAAGACATACTTCAATCATAGTACAAATTCAGCTTTTCTTTTACAATGTTCCATTTATTTTTCCAAAGAGCTGTTGCAAAGATTAAATGATCAAAGTTTAAAGTTGTTGCTTATAACTGGTTCAATTACGTCCTTTGTCGATTCTTTGTTCATTTAGATTTAGTCTATTTATATTATTGGAAAATGATAAAAAAAGATGGATAATTAGTAAAAGTATCTTTTACTAAAAATTCATACAAACTAGTTAATCGTAATGATTGAACAAGAAGACTAATCTACATGTGCTATTAATGGAATGGATAACAAATAAGTTTGCTTCATGGGTGTGTTGAAGTAACATTTCAATGTAAATTGAAAAAAATATAAAAATAGCCTATTAAATAAACGTTGAATGCAGTACTCCCAGGCGTAGAACATAATGGAAGCCAGAGAAAAATGAAAAAATTGTAGTTAAACGAGTCAATACGATACTAAATTGAAAAAAAAATAAAATGATTCCTTTTGAAATTCAAAGCTAAATTATAGTTTTGTAATATGATGGATTGTAACTTTTTGTTATCTAGAGACTGAATATTATGTTTTAACAATTTGTAGTATAAATAGTTTTACTCAGATTTACACTTGATAGTTTTCATTTATTTCTTAATCAATTTCTTGACAAGTATTTTATCTACCATTCGTTTTTGATATTTTAAAGTTTATTCTTATTGACTTCTGAGAGAGACATACACATACCCACAGATATATATTTATATATTATTTAACTCGCATATCATTTTTAGAATACGAATTCCTACGGAACTACGGCTTACAGTGGCTATCAAAGTACACTCATGTCCATAAGTTAAGGATAATTCAGAATCACACGGAAATCGAACTCTAACTTAAAAATTTCACTTGTAGAATTATCACACACATCTTAAAGAATAATATGCAAATTACAGGAAGCCACAAGATGACGCCGATAGAACGTCACAATGACGAGAGTGTAAGAGAGGGGTATATAAGGAGTGGTGGCAAAGAAGTAAAATTGTTCACAAGCGTTCTGTAAGCCGCTCACTGCCATAACGGAATAGTTATGACACAGAGGACGCAAGTGGATGATTTTTTACGTGGTAGAATTATTTGCGCCTGGAATGTGGGCGTACTCAAATGGAAGTATCCGATGAACTTGGAATTGCCCAAAGTGTCATCTCTAGGCTTTGGAAACGATTCCAAGATGATGGAAATGTCAGTAGGCGTTACATTTCAGGTCGACCCCGAGTTACGACGCCGAATGAAGACCGGTATTTGGCAGTAACTGTCAAAAGAAGCAGACGGAGCACAGCATCCGACCTGTCTCGTCAGGTATCTGTAGCCACGGGTACGACAGTTTCAAGACAAACCGTGTACAGACGTTTGGGAAATATTGGTCTATATGCTCGCATGCCTTTCAGATGTGTTCCACTCACGGCAACTCACTGTCGGCAGTGATTAGCCTGGAGTAGAGAACATGCAATGGCTACATTTATCGGGACATCATTCTGGAACAACAGGCACATTTGTCTAGGGGTTCCATGGGCGCAGAATTTGTGTTTATGGATGACAACTCCCGTCCTCACAGAGCAAACATCGTAAACGAATGCCTTCAATGTGAGGATATCACCTGTATGGAATGGCCAGCATTCTCACCTGACTTGAATCCGATTGAACATGTGTGGAACATGGTTGCCGACGAGTCGCAGCCCGTCAACCCCGGTACATGTGTACCGGAACTTGGGAGAGCATTGCTTGCTGAGTGGAGTAATCTTCTCGGAGATCAGCTCGATAATTTGATACTCAGCATGCCTAGGCATTATACGGACTGTATTTTATCGCATGGGAGACATAAAATGTATTTACCTTCATACTGTGGCGAGCACTGCGGCAGCGATTCACAGTTTCGCTGCTCAAAGTAGCTTCGCTGAATTCAGTCCGCTGATCGAATCCTTGGGCAGCCCGGACCATACGCAAATCAGGTACGACGGTGTGCGCTGTGTGTTTTACACGCTGTGTGCGCATCCAGCGGGAGTATAAAGGCAAGCGACAAACCAGCTCCTGATAACCCAGTTCCAGGCGGTAGCTACACGAGACCTCAGCGCCAGATACGGCTCCAGGCAGCAGCTACTTGAAATGCCAGCAGTCATCCTTATGTGTATGTTAAGTTTAGTTTATTTTAATTTCTTTGGTGGGAAATTCATATACCACTCTCTACAATACGAACCATGTAATATTAAGTTTTTGTAAAAGAGATATTTTTTACAATTGCTCCAGGGAGCAAAAATCGTAGTTTTTATTAATGGTATCATACATGCACCATCTTTTTTGTTCTTTATCTTTTGTGTAATAAATGGGTTTTATGAATAAGTCATGTTTGTTTTGTTTCTGAACCTTTATTTGCCGGAGCTGGCATTATCCTTAATTTATGGACGAGTGTAATATCAGGAGATTTTACAGGGGCAAGAAAATTAAGAATGTTGAAATATATAGCTTTAACTCATTATGGGAAAACCAAACCAAAATTGAAATATAACAATAGTATAAGTATTACAATATAAATGTAACAATATAAATATAACAATATAAATATAATAATATATAAATATAACAGTAATATAATTGATCTATTTAAATCTATAAGTTCATCAATATTTTCTTCCTAGAAAATATTGATGAACTTATAGATTCCTTTTCTTTATCTTTATAAAAAATTATTCCTTTTCTTTATCTTTATAAAATATTTTCTTCCTAGAAAATAATTTATAAAGATAAAAAAAAAGAATAATTTTTTGTTTGAATGTTACAAAAAAAAATATAGGAAACTGGTGATTAATACCATAATAGATCATTTTATAACACAAACATGACCGCACATATTAGAAATTTGTCATTGTTATACACATAGCGCCATTAAATAAATTTTGCGAATACAACCATATTTCATTTTCAGTTTCATATGACTGTAAAAATTTTATACCTAGGATTCTGTTAGCGTCTGCATCAGACATTTAAAATGATAAAATTTTGTTAAACTATCCATTTGCACAATAGAGTATATAAGTATTATGCTGAAATATTTTATATTCGGGATTTATTCAAATTTATAAACATGAACCTTTTTTGCCAGTGATAGTGGAATATTTGCTGTAATATTATATTCACTTTTTATTTGTATAGAAATCCTTTGCATTATTTCAGGAAATATAAGTGAAACAAAATACAATTTTAAACTGTTTGAGAGCTCACAATGACTGTGTTTTCTCCTTTTATTATGGATTCATTCATCTTTTGAAGTGTTATGTGAGCAAATATTGGAATATTATCAATTTAAAATTTATTTTTATAACTTCAAAAATATATTTTCATACTCAGCACTATTTTTCATCACCTCCATTTTTTTTCTTATAGATCAGGTTATTGCTTGGGTATTTTTGGTACTTCTTTATTTAAAGGAGGCTTTGGTTTAATTTGTATGTTAATACTTTATATAACTGATTGTTTTTTCATGCATTATGTCATTCTGAATAGTTGAAATTTTCTATATGTTTTATAACATATTACCCCGCCCACATCGAATAGTGGTTAGCACAGCAAATATCCATGGAGTAGGCTCGGGATCGCGTCATTACTGACGCACGAACGTACTTGTACTTTCCTCTCATAAGAAGTATGTTAGTTGACCTGTATTGTGTTCTCATAATAAAGAAACCATCATATTCACACTATATGAGCGAATATCAACAAAGCAAGAACTGCAACGTTAGAAAATTATATAATATTTTGTAAAACATTATTTTAATATACTACTCGTATTTTCAAAATATTGTATCTAGTATGTTGTCATCAAATAAGAAATATACTGTTCATTTCTGAACATAATGGACTATAGTGTAAGCAATAAAGTTTAATAATAAAATTTTCAGGCGCTTTTACATTTTCAACATACTGAAGTGAGTGAAAAGTGTGTTTTAAACAGGTATAATTTAATTATAGTTACGTTAGTAATAAGCACCATGAGCCGGCGCTGAAATCAAGACTTTTAACCCTTCAAACGGGACAGGAGGGTCAGATCCGACCCAGGGGTGTGGTCTTCTTCCGTACTCTACCCTCTCATTGCAAGAGATCAAGTTGATAAGAAACCCGACCAGATAGTCCTACTAGACCCCCCTACTAGATATACGAATAACTAAATACGACTGTCTTTGTTGGAAAAGTTTAATCATGATCCCTAGTCATTTTTAAAAATTTTTATTTTAGATTTTTTTTTTATTTTTATTTTTATTTTGAAGATAAAAAATGTCAGTATATATTATTTTTTTACATTTTTGTGCTCGAAAAGATGGTTTCACTAACTTCTAAAACTAGGTAGACAAAATTTATTATTAGGCCTAACTTTTAAAACATTCTATGTAAATGCCAAAGAGATTTTCTTTTTTTAGCAAAATTACAGTTCATTGGTCTTGTTATTATAGAACAAAAATGCTTATTGTGTATTTATTTCTACCAAAAACCTCATCAAAAAAGAGATCGAGTCGTACCAGATCCGAACGTAACTTCGATTTCATCTCAAACCACTGTATTGTTTGAAGGTTAAGAACCTAGCGGGGCTATGTTGGTGACACCAAAGAAATTGGCATGATGAACTGTCTGACATTTTTGGGACGTATGCCTGTTTGGAAAGAAGCTACCAACATTGGAGAATGAGTTTCATTTTTTAAAGACACACAGCTGCAGATAACAGTAGGGGAACCTGTTGTACATTGGTCCGGATGTACTTTGGTGCTAGCCCGCCACCAGCTCTATATATTTAGGTTTTTTTTTTTTAAAGTGGTAAACATAATTTAAGTATGGGCCACTAGAGCAACTTAATATGCCTGGTATGAAATATCTTTTCATATCACTCTATATGTTAACTGCATCTGTTAAGTATCATGGTTTAAAAGTAAGTATGTTGATATTTTAATACTGTTTTCTCTTGTGATATTAACAGGATTTTAATGAAAAAAGAATGCTATTCTTATGTGAATCACCATTTAGAAAGATATGCCAAAAAATCCTGATTTTAACTTAACAGCCAGGTTGGAGAAACGAACAATTTTTTTGGAGTGAGAACCTGTTATACCTCGGACTGGGGAATTTTTTACGTCGATCCTGGATCCAAGGTACAACTTCCTGCTAGTTAATTCACATTTTATTAGTATTTCTTCTTAATTAGTTATAGATATTGGAAGAGTTATAGAAAACTGTTCATTTAGGACCCAAGAAAAATATGACAATTTATGGAGTATAATTTGATCTATTTGATTTTTTCTCAGACTCCTAATTAAGGGTTAGATTAGGGTGAAATTTATACTTTTGAATTGAGTATGGAAAATAAAAATCAGTAGGACCAAGTTAAAATTTAGACAGACTAAGTTACAACACTGTGTTGTACCCTTGGTCCTGAAGGCCCTTTAATACTAAATTGACCAAAACACATGAAAATATTTCACATGAATAAAAGTAAAATTACAGGTGAACACTTACATTCTGAAGTATCAAGAAAGTAGCATTGATTTATTTTTTATACACTACATGGACGAAAAAAAATAATTAAAATAGTTTCTAGGTACAACAGATTCGCCTAAATGAATCTGCAAAGTAAATGAAACAAATTGGCCTGGAATGGATAGCATTTACCATACAAAAATTACTTTCATGAAATGCAAGAAAAATTTAAAAACATTCATAGCTGAAAAACACTTAATCGATATTTATTCATACCCGAAAAGTATTCTTCACCGTTTATAAGAGACTAGCTGAAAACCCGCATTTCGCTGCGTAGTACATTCAAATTAAATTCAACGGTCAATGTATGCAATTAATGCCAAAAAAAATATATATATATATTTATAATGAATACGACGATCAATATATACAATTGACGTAGGAAAAAAAATATATATTTATAAAAAAATCGTAAGGGATATTTTTATAGACAAAATAATGTCCAATCGTCTGCCGCATTAGCAAGAAAAGAAATATCTTTTTGTCTATTTAGTTGTTATGCACGTGACGATAAATTTATTTAAAGTACCAGGAAAAGAAGTCACGTCATCGGCATTTAATAAATTAAATTCTAAAAATTAATCTTTAAAAATTCACCAAAAATCAGGAAATGGAGGTAAAATTTCGAAAAAAATTTCATTTTGAAGGAATTTTTATTATCTTTCTCGTGATATAAATTTTATAACCCTCAATGTATTATTTTAAATGCAAACGAAAAAAAAGTTTAAAAAACAGCTTAAAAATTTAATTAAAAAAAATCTAAGAAGAATTTTTGAAAAATCTTTCTTAGTGCACCCCTACACTATTAGAAGAATCGCCATGCAAAATTTCAGCCCTTTAGGTCCAGCGGTTTAGTCTGTGCGTTGTATGTCAGTCAATCAGTCAGTCAGGGAATGAATGAGTCAGTTACGGAACTGTTTTATATATATAGATATAATGAGGGGAAAGGACGATCGTAATGTTTCTAACTGTACTGAGCTCTTCTCTCTGATACCGATCATAATAATATTTATATAATATATGTAACAAAAATATGTATTAAATAAATATTTCGACTAATTTCTAATGAGTAATATAGTATATAGTTTATGAACAGAGAACTAGTAAATTATAATTATTACTTTTCCAGGATTAAAAAAAATAATAATAAACTTTCTGTAACAAGGAATCCCTTTAAGCATATTACTGCCTTAAGAAAATTAAAGATATAGATCCTTTGAAAGTATAAATAAAGACTAATTACTCAAAAGCAGAGTTTCAGATGTAATTTCAAAAAGGGGATGGATTATTATTTATATAACTATGTAAAATTCAGAAGGAAGCATAACACTTGAATGTCAGCTTTTTAAATAAACACTTAATTATGTTTTCTGAATATTTTCAGAAAACTGATGTTTATGTTTATATAAATATATCATTGCTCAAATGTTAAGTGCCTGTAAAGTTTGAAATTAATATTTTCTTTTCTTTGTCAAACAATTATTTTTCTTTTAAATTATTCAAAATATTCTCGTGATGTTTAGCCTTGTCTAACGGTAGTGACGGAACCAATTTATATATCTTGTTTTTACTTGACTCTTATAAAATTTATAAAAAATTGTCTTAAAAGCATTGGTAAATTTAATTTTAAATAGAATTTTCTATGCACTGTAGAAAAAGTACTAAATATTTTTCTAATTAGTCAGTATATTTCTCTTTTCTACCTCCGTATATACGATGGAGTGCTTTAGTGAATATTTAACGTAATCACATGAATTAACTGAAGGCAGTTTTAAAGTATAGAAAGGTCGGGAATTTTGTTTCATGTAAGCAGAAATGAAAGTCTGAAATGCACATAAAAATAATGAGAAAACAACTTTTAGTGAGCTGTCTTACTGTATAGGTATTTGTAATTTTTTGTACTTAAATATCAAAGAGCAGAATTCTATTTAGTTGACATCTCAGATAGTTCAGACTTACCTGGAAGATAAACTGTTTTAAAGGTTAATCCTTAATTGTAGGCACTTATAAATTTTAAAATAGCCGTGACTTTTATATCAAGCAAGCAAAATTTAAGTCTTAAATGCACATATAATTAATAAGAAACAACTTTTGGAGAACTGTCTAAATGCATACGCATTTGTTATTTCTTTTATTTAGATATCACAGAGCAGAATTCTACTTAGTTTACATCTTAGATATTTTAAATTAACCTGAAAGATAAATAAAACTCTTTTAAGATGAAATCCTTCATTTGTTTATTTATGCAAAATGTTGAAACATCTATACCTTTTGTCTGAGAAGAAGAAAAATTCATTAGAGTCTTTCCTTAGATATTGTAAACCTCTAAGACTCTAAAAATAACTCACGTTTTGCATCAGACTAGTTATGACCGACAGAAAATGCTAAAATATTTTAGTTCTGTTTAAAATGCAGAAGAAAAAAGTTTCCGGCAAGGCACGAAATAGGATTTCATTACATAGAAAAGGTGAAAAACGCTTGACAGGAATAGTTATTTGGTCTCTGTATGTTTTATTAAATCTTTTTCCGTATTTTTAAATATTCTGTTCCTTCAGCGCTACAGAGTTGTTCCAATTTTATAAATTATTTCAATATTTTGATCGTTAATATATTTTGCTTGAAAAATATTCATATGCATTATACGTATTAGCACTAAAGAACATTTTGCATAAATAATACAGGCATAAACTATTACATAATATAATGATCGCACCTAATAGTTATATATGTTGAATATTCAAAACTGTAATTTTTTCATGCCCATAACAGCGGGAAGAATTCAAAGCATAGACTTAAACCATGTTTGCCTACTTCAAGGTGGATTTTTGAATTTTAGAGCGAACTGAAATTCTTTCATTGATAAAAGACGAGAGAAAAATATATAATTTTATATTTAGTCCTCGTTATTACTTGATCATATTTATTTTTCCGTGGTGACACAATATTCCAGCAATTATACATGTTATATATACTTACTATTATATGTATTATACTATTATACTTATTCTATATGCATACATGTGTGTGTGCGTGTGTGTGTGTAATTGAGTGAGTGAGTGAAAGTAAATTTCAAGTATTTCAAATATTTAAGTCGTTAAAGAAAAGAAAATATTTGTTTTAAGTCTCGACTATTAAGACCAATGCAAATCGAAAAATCCTTTTATACTTGGTAGAATGAATGGATTGTAAATAAATCATCATAGCTATATAAAGTTTAGACAGGATTTCATTTCAATAGTTACTTTTTCAATCCTTTTACCTCCTTTATTTATTTACTAGCTGAAAACCCGCGCTTCGCTACGGAGTACATTGAAATTAAATACAACGGTCAATGTATGCAATTAATTCCAAAAAAAAAATAAATATATATATATATATATATATATATATATATTTATAATAAATAAGACGATCGATGTATACAATTGATGTAAAAAAAAAACATATTTATAAAAAAATCGTAAGGGATATTTTTATAGACAAAATAAAGTCCAATCGTCTGCCGCATTAGCAAGAAAAAAATATTTTTTTGTCTTTTTTTTTTGGCACGTGACGATAAATTTATTTAAAGTACCAGAAAAAGAAATCACGTGATCAGCATTTAATAAATTAAATTCTAAAAATTAATCTTTAAAAATTCACCAAAAATCAGGAAATGGAGTTAAAAATTCAAAAAAAATTTTATTTTGAAGGAATTTTTATGATCTTTCTCGTGATATAAATTTCATAACCCTCAATGTATTATTTTAAATGCAAACGTAAAAAAAGTTTAAAAAACAGCTTAAAAATTTAATTTTAAAAAATCTAAGAAGAATTTTTGAAAAATCTTTCTTAGTGCACCCCTACACTATTAGAAGAATCGCCATGCAAAATTTCAGCCCTTTAGGTCCAGCGGTTTGGTCTGTGCGTTGTATGTCAGTCAGTCAGTGAATGAATGAATGAATGAATGAGTCAGTTACGGAACTGTTTTATATATATAGAAAATACATTTGTTTCGCCGAACGCAGTTATTTTTAATGACCTGCTTATTTTTATACAATGTTATATTATCTGAAATCGTTTGAGCAATGAGCAAAAAAAAAAACAACTAAATAACCACAGAATGAATTCTAACAAATGAATAAACTAACAAATATAAAATATACATAAGATCTTCTATGAAGTATAAAATATGCATAAAAAGACAAATGATTTAAATTAAAAAAAATTATCTAATTTTTTTTACGAGGAGCTTTAAAAGTTTTTATACATTTTGCGTTTAAAAAGAAATTAATTGTATTTAAGGGAATCTCAATTGAGAGAATTGTCTTAAGCTATAGATTATCTCAATTTGTTCAAACTCCGATTGAAAATGTACATTTTAATGTAAAGCATAGCTATTTTAATTTTCTGAACAGTTATACATTTTCAAAAAAAAACGGAAAACTAGCAATTTTAATTACAGATCGGGACCACATTTTTAAAATTTAATGCATGATTTTTCGTTTTATACAAGACATAGGAATTTAAATGAAGGATTTACTGCTGTCACTACAAAGGCAATAAAGTCAAGATGTGAAAGAACACAAATTGTGTTTTATGTTCCAGAAAATCTAAGAAATAACTTTTGTGGCTAATCGGTTGAATCTAAAGGCAGAAAAAAAATGACCAAGCTGTTCTTCAGTATTTGTTATTTCTCGGACATTAAGAGTGTAATATATTTCTTGATTTTCCTATACATTTACAGCAAATGATTCGGTTGAATGTGAAGAAAATAATTTTATTAGATACATTGTGTTTATTAGCTAGAGTTAGATTTTTGCCCATTCACACAATTTAGTAAGGAAAAAAAATGTACGAAATTTGCAAATATATGTTCATTATTGCGTTAATAAAACTATTTAAATATGGAAACACATTTTTCATTCAGTAGTACTTATAATGAATGGAATTATTTCTTTATAACAGCATAATTTTAAAGACATCAATATATTGTATATTGATGACAGGTATGCAAGAGATTTTTTTACTGTGAATTATGCTATTAAAAAACATCTCTTTCTCTGTGAAGTTTAATTTAATTGATTTTAATAATGTAGCGTCAACATCAATAATCCAGATTCTCTCCCATTTTAATTTGTATGCTTGATTTTATGTTTTAGAACAGAGTTTTACGATGCTGTAACTAGAAAATCAACAGTGATGCAAAATAGAGCAATTGTTAATTAAGTACTATTAAGTACTATTTATTAAGAACTATATTTTATAATCTCTACTATCTCTAGATATAGACACACACACACACACACACACATATATATATATATATATATATATAATATATGTATGTATGTATATATATACAGTGGAATCTCGATCGATAGTTTTCGGATCCATCGTTTTTTCGTATGTGTCGTTCATTTTATCCAGTCCCAACGATCATATTGCTTTGTTATGTTTCCGCATGTATCGTTTTCCCGCATTTATCGTTCATTTCAATCGGTCCCTTGAAAAACGATAGATCGAGATTCCACTGTATATATTAATTTATTTATACATATATAGACATTTATATATATACCTATATCTAGAGATAGACATAATATGAAATAGATCATATATAATCTGATCTATATTTTTAAAGTACATAACACTATGGGAATAGAGATGAATGTTAAGAGAAATTTAGCTTAATTTTTTTTTACTATTCTTGAAGACTTAAGACCTTGGAGCTTATAGAAATATATAGATTTACGTTTATTGACAATTGGTACCATTTAAAAGAAGTAATAATTTATATGATATTGATGAATGGTTAAAAAATGTATGAAATAAAATTCAATAATTCGTGACAGAGGATTTTTCTAATTTATAAAGGGTAAATAATGTTGCAAGCTGAAATCATGGCGTTTATGGGTGGGATAATTGCCTGTCATAGAAAAAATTAATTTATTAATTAATAAACGTGAAACAATTAAATATTTTATATCTGAATGTCTCGTTTCAGGCATGTAATGTCAGAAACATGACCCTCCGTAAAAGCTGTTTGGAAGCAGTATCCCTAAGTTTCTAGAACACTTGCCAAAGTACATTTTAGCGGATAGCAAGAACGTTAAAAAAATACTTAAGTATTTTCATCATAAATTGTATAAATGTGTGATAGAAAAATTTCTTGTTTGTATTTAAAAGTTTTTCATAAATAGGAGTTTGATATCCCCAGCAAAATATTTTTTTGTTATTTTTGTTAGTACGAAGTTTTATTTATCCGATCAAATGTTTTCACTATAAATATCTTCTCTCCATTCAATCCAACAAGGTTTTACATATTTTTAACACTATTTTTTTATATATTAGGAAAATATTTTCTACACTGAACTTCTTAAAATATGCTGAGGTAGGTTAACCTATTTCAAAAGAATAATCTCACACACGAGTAGAGATAGAAATGATTAACTTTGAATTATACGAGGGTAAAGTTAACAAAAAATAAATAAATTTAAAGCAATATGAGGAAGAACTATATCTTTTAATTTTACTTATGCTGCCAAGATTATATATATATATATATATATATATATATATCCACATAATATATTATCCTTACTTTTTCAAATAGGGTTATAGTTTGTCATTAGAAAGGATTAAATACAACACTTATGGTAATTCTTATCATATAAACC
This sequence comes from Dolomedes plantarius, assembly GCA_907164885.2. NCBI lineage: Eukaryota > Metazoa > Arthropoda > Arachnida > Araneae > Dolomedidae > Dolomedes > Dolomedes plantarius. The sequence goes on along the minus strand of OU015492.1, from coordinate 193,190,829 downwards.
TTTTAATAGAAAGTAAACTATTTTATTACTTTTAATGTGAAATTTCATGTTTCATTTCATGAATCTTGTTTCGTTACATTTTATTTTATAAATTGTTTGAATATATTCTATATTGTTTTAAAGAAGTATATTACAGTTAATTTTTATGAAATAAAAATTCAACTTCAAATCATGTTCTCTATATGTATCTAATTGTAGAATTTGTCATTAATGTATTCAGAATGCTTTCATATTCATTTACAATTTTGAGTCATTATTTTACTATGTAAGTATAAAAAAGTTTTAATTTCTTCTCATAACGTAATGCCACTGAATTGTGTATGATAATAAATTAGTAAAAATATGTTTATTTAGTAAATCCCAGTAGCTCGCTTCTTTTTGATAATTATTCCTATATTCTAATGACATTTTTAGGAAAAAATTTGCATTTTACTGAAATATTTAAATGACATTCACTTTAAATTTTCTATTTTCTATTAATAAGTTTTTTTCCTTTTAAAGCATATTTAACTTGTAATTATTGTATTATACATGCTATGTCTCGTTGTCTGAAATATTGTTTCACTGCGGATTAATTAAACTTTGCTTTGTATATACTTTCAATAGAAAAATAATTAAGTAGTATGAATTCCTTAGTAGAAGAATACAAAATAATTTTCATTTATATGCTATGTCTCGTTGTCTGAAATATTGTTCCATTGCGGATTAAATAAACTTTGCTTTGTATATACTTTAAACAGAAAAATAATTAAATAGTATGAATTCCTTAGTAGAAGAATGCAAAATAATTTGTTATTAATTTTTCAGTAATACTTTTAGAAAAGCGATCATAATTTTTATATATTTAAAAAAATCAGAACACCATGTTTCTACGTTTCATCTTACTGAATAGAAAGATCTATACTGTTGATTTAGCCATTCTAGCTTTTTTCTTGAAGCTGAAGTTCTTACCATATAAAATATGTACCTTATATAAATTCGCTTTTATTTGGCATAGGAATATTTTGATTCTTGAACTTTTTGAGGAGACCTGTCCATTTTTTAAATACTGTTCCTTTTCGATGTTTCATATTTCGATCATCAGAGAGCTGCTGAGAAATGACACCTCAACCAACAGTTAATCAAAATTTATATCAGCAATGATGAATAATTCATTATTTCCTAAGATCTACTGCTTTTTTTTTACTAAACTAGTGGAAACTAGGAACTATGGTATGATTTCCATATGACTAATGTAATTTTTTTAAGTCAGTAAGGTTTAAATAAAAAAGGACGGTAAATTTTATGTTAGGTAAATTTTATGACGGTAAATTTTATGTTAGGTAAAGGACGGTAAATTTTATGTTATAAAGTGAATTTCAAATATATTTGAACAGTTACTGTGACATTTAAGCTGCCTTTGAATTACTCTGTTTTTGTAGAGCTCAGCCAAACTGTGTGAATTACTATTCGGGTTTATTTTCTTTTTTGAGTATGCAAAAATTATTTTATTGGAAACAGTTTCTGGTCATATACATAAGTTTTAATTTTTCAACCCAGTTCATGTGTACGAGATATTTCTTGACTAAAAAACATACGACATTTAGATGGCATTACGGAGAAATTGAGTATTTCTTGTTACTATAACATCTTAGCTGTCTTTGAATTACTCTGTGTAGAGCTCAAACAAACTTAGTGAATTACTATTCGGGTTTTTTTCATTTTTAAATTGTAGAGTATACAAAAAATTCTTTTATTAGAAACAGTTTCTGGTAATATACATAAGTTTTAATTTTCCAGACCAGTTCATGTGTACGAGATATTTCTTGAGTTAAAAACATATTACTGTCCGATCACAGTACGAAGAACCACGGTTGGCATAGTGCCAAGACGATTCTATTCACGCTGTAGGTAAGGCTGCTGAGGAAGTAGGGGGAAAAGTCTCGTATTCTCTCGACATTCTTTGGAATCGGTTACTAACTGCGCTTGCTTGCTTTTACCTCGTCTGTTATTTTGATTATTATATTAAAATTAATGGATCCTTTACCCAACACAACTGCTTGGAATAAGCCGTTCCGTAGTGATTGTAAACGTATAATACACAATGTAATTAAATTGTGTGATAAAGAAGCACTAGAAGGAAATGTTATTGTTCCACTTTCGCAATCCCTAAAGAGAGCTAGTGAAATGACCGGGATATCAATGTCCAGAGTAAAAAGAATACGCAGAGAAGCAAAGGGTGAAGAAACTTCAAAATTTGAATCCCCGAGGAAACGTCAGAAAAAAAGAACCACCGAAAACGTAGCTTTAGATAATTTTGATTTTGATGTAATCCGAAAATATCCACTTCTATAACACTCCTATTTTTTAAATAGATTTGCTTCTTTCTTTTTATTATTTTGAAATTATTTTTCACATATTCGATCAAAAATAAAGTTTTAAAAAATAACTTTAAAATTGCGAACAAAAAGCAGTCTGAAATACATTCCGTATTTCATAAACAAACACATCCGAAAATATGACGTTTTCCCCTATTTTCTAAGTAGACTAGCTTTTCTTGCGCATGCGTAACAGCTTCCAGGGACCTTGCTTCCGTGGTCGGACAGTACATTTTGAGAGCATTACGGAGAAATTGCGTATACCCCCCCCCAAGTCACCCGTAATAGAAGGTGGAGAGGAATATTGAAATTTGGATCCACTCAATGTAAATTTTGCATACACAGTGAACTGAACATTTATTCTGGGCATATAAAATTGAAATTCCATTTATATTACCTTCAAAGGCTCAGAATTGCTTGTTTCTAAAACTTAAGCGAAATTTTTGTTTGCAATCAAAGCTTCTTTTTATATTGAACGTTGTGAAATAGTAAAGTAGAGAAAAAGAAGGAATGAGAAGATGCAAGTGGGAACTAAAAAGGAGAAAGAAGTCGCATTGATTGAAGAATAAAAAACGTGGTTGGTGTTTCAGAATCGTATGATAATAGCATTTGTGATCTATTTTGATTGATTATCCTTCCCTCTTCTAGACGTTTTTAAAAGAGTTTTACTCAAGATTTGATGGAAATATTACAGGACAATGAAATGTGTCTCCTTTACATATTAATATCGCACGTATCAGGTGTCTGTTCTTAAACAAAATTATAATATATTTACACAACATAACCGTTATGGAGAAGTGAAGGTGATGTATGCATTTCTTATAATATTATATGACTAGCCGTTGCGCGACCAGCATGGTCGCTTTTAGTTTTATATTTTCTTTTGCAAAACAACTCAACTGAAAGTAACATATGTAAGGAATGTTACCATTACCTGTCATCATAAATATACGTTGTCAAACTTTATTCTCTATAAGGCGGATTCTAAAACATCGTAATTTAAAAATGTGAATTTCCATTACTTCTGAACATAATTAAATATAAGACTGAGAAACCCAACAATGATTTTATAAATTGCACCCCTCTCTGTATGTAATTTTTTTCAAAATTAAGATATCTACACTTTATCATTACATCAAATTAAAAATTGTCGGTGAAATTTTTTTTCACTTAAAAATTGGAGTAAAAATTCAGCAAGTACTAAAATATAGCTGGGATTACATCACTCTCTGTATGTACTATTGTTCACAATTCAGATATCTACACTTAATCATATCAAATAATAAATTGTTGGGAAAATGTCTTCACTTATAAAATGGAGTAAAAATTCAGCAAGAACTGAAAAAAGTGTAGAAAATTAACTATTACTGGCTGTCGGTTCTTTATTTCGGTGCGTAAATCCATGTTGACAAACGGTTGCATATTGCGGACGGCCGCTAATGTTTACATCTGGTAGCTGCAGCCGTTGCCATTCGGAGTGTAGAAATATCGTCGATTTTTGTGCCGCATACCTACGCGTTTTATATATATAGATTATATAATATTTTTATTAATGCATAATAATTTTATCTAGATATTTACACAGACCTCTCCCTGCCAATACAATTTACAGTTATTCTCTCGTGAGCGATAGAAATTAAAGGAAATGGAGGCTATTTTTGTGCGAATAAAGGGAAAATTAAGACAGATGAATACCACTGCATTGATTGTGTTGGACTTGAGTCTCATTAGTAGGTTGTAATCCCAATCATTTATTTGCTCAAATACTTCGAAGTAATGCACTTCTTTTCCTGAAACTGTTTGTTAGAATGAATGGAGGGATAAAAGTGTAAAAAATGTGTTGCAAGCAATTAGTTTAGATCACAAAGTGATAATAGATGAAAGAAATTTACTGTATAGATGAATCTATTAGATATCATGTTCTCAGAGGTAATACTGGAAACAACTTATTAGTGCATTTTGGATATTCTTATGTGGGTAGGTGTATAAAGTTATCGGCGTTGTAATGACCGGCTTCCAGCTGAAAAGTATATTAATCTTTACCTCACATAATAATCAGTTTCTTTTTAAGGCCAACGACACATATTGTTATTTATTTGTTATTTAGAATGCTATTATTTTTAGCGTGGGATAACTTTTCTTAAAAGTTTAACATAGATTCATTATTTTCCTTTCCAAATCCAGGTGACAAATTAATGACCACTTACTTGTAGCGGACATCTCCAAACTGGAGTCATAATGCACAAAGCTGCCAAATGGGTGGTGCATAAAGAAAAAAAATATACATATCGAAGCGTACAAGTAGAATTATAACACCCATTTGGCAGGCTTTATGCAATTTGTTAAGGAATTCCTAGTACGGGATTTGTATAAATTTTTTCTGCTGCTCTTAGGACGAAACATAAGCTCAAGGGTACCCGTAAGCTAGAAATTTTATACTTTTGCTTTAAGAACCGCCCATTTGGCAGGCTTTATGCATTTTGTTATCTTGCTCTTTACATTTTGTATTACAGTTGTGATAGATGGTGGTTTTTTCCAAAGAAGGCTGAAAGGATAGTCCTTTGTCAATCACCAGTAAAACTTTACAGATATCCCGCCTTAAGAATTTCATTCCCCTTCACCGTTAAGAACATTAAGGACTATTTTCATATTTTTCGCTTTGTGAATTACGTAGGTCTTCACATGACAGGCATTAATTTTCGTATTCTTTCTAAAGAATAATTCTTTCTTTCGTATTCTTTTCGGATTCTTTCTTTCTCTTTTCGTATTCTTCCTAAGTCAGTTAAACGTCAGGGAGAGGACGAGGATTCTTTCCCCGGTCTCTCGAAATAAAATTGTTAGGCGCAGCTTAGAACAGTCAAACACTAGTAACGGCAATCTAGAAATTGATACTTCCGAAGAAGCTGTAGAAATGGAGACGCATGAAACTGCCGATTCTAAACGTACTCAAAAATACCACATATACTTTGAATCTGGGTCAAATTATAAAAGTTTAATTAACCTTATCAAAACTATCTGTCCAGAAGCCGAGCCAGAGATGGCCGGCACTCTGATACATATAGTCTTCACGAACATCGATAATTGTAAAAATACTCAGAAAATTTTAAGAGACAATAGTATTCAGTTCAGAATAATTGATCCGAGGTCGGAAAGGCCCAAAAAGATCTTAATCAAGGGCTTACCCACCACTACAGAGGGACAGGATATCCATGATGCTCTGACTAGTATTGACATTAAGCCTATTAAAATCGCGTATCTAACTAATAAGAAAACTAGATCTATATTACCGATTTTTATGGCATCCCTCAAACCCTCACCAAATATTGAAAACCTAAGCAAACTAACCAGTATTAATTTTATAGAAATCAAAATAACACCATTCAAAAACTCAGGAACGGCTCAAAGTTACAACTGTCAGAAGTATGGACATGCGAGCACTAGGTGCAAACTTACTACCAAATGTTTACTCTGTAGTGGTAGCCACTAGGCTAGGCTTTGCCCTATTAAGGGAAACCCAGCGCAATTCAAATGTGCCAACTGCGGGGGCAATCACACCGCAAATTACACAAAATGTGCTAGGTACCCCAAAAACATTGCTAAATCCAAAAACGCACCTAACACTAATAAAATTAGTAGTAAGACAGACTCTATTTTCGTACCTGCACCAATCCCAAGTACTTCGGCTCGGAATAAAAGTATCTTAGCTACAAACAACAGTAACTCTCCTGTTTCTGGTGAAACTAATGAGGTTACGGATAACGATAATCAAAACAACTCTTCTTGTGTTCAGGAACCAGTTTACGCTAAGTCCGCTCCTAGAAAGAAAATAAGTATTGAAAAACCAATCTCAAAATACACAGCTCAACCTATGTCTACTCACGATACTAATAATAGCAACAACTACGGCCTCTCCGACTTCGCTGAGATTATTCGCTGAGGCTCGGGCTTCTCCTAGCTACGCTCAAGCCATCCGTGTAACATATTTATGTACTTCGGGCCCCACAAAAGAAAAAAAAAGCCTACAAATGTATTAAATTCAAGTGAATAAATTCCTTTCAATTTTCATTCCCGTCGCTGCCGACAGATGGCAGCACCACTGCACCAGATGATTTGGTTTCTCAGCAGTGAGTGATTTTAGAATGAAAATATCTCTAAAACTATTGAATTAACAGAATAAATGTACGCAGAAAAAAATATCAGTTTTCGAAGCTCTTTCTAAATATGTAACATTTATGTACTTTCATGAGAAAAAAAATTACACCGTTTTCTGTATATTTGTCGGCAATTTTTTTTCGAGGATCGGTTCCCGTCCGGATGAGTTACGGTCACGTGATCTCTCGAATTCCACTTGTCTCTTTATTAGTATAGAATATGTTAAAGATTTTTCGCCAACTTTCTCTATCTCCGAAATTCTACAGCTTCTGAAAAACATTGCCGTGGCTCTTAGAAAGCCCGACGACGAAGTCACTAAAATGCTAAATGTCTGCAAAATTATTTGCGAATATTTTTGCCCCGATCCGGGTTCGAACCCAGATCGAAACACTTCTGCTTAACTCTTTCGTTTTGTTCTTTTTTTCCAAATTTGTTAGAAAATAAAAAATATATATAAAAACTTAAAAAATAAATAAAAATTTAAAAATAAAATTAAAAATAAATAAAAATTTAAACTATTTTAGTTTGCATACTTTTTGTTTTCTGCATTAACGTAATCTTGTATTGATTTACGTCTAACTTATCACGAGCACTGATATAAACTCGATTCTCGAGTTTCACTGATGATTGTTACCATGATGATGTTTATCTTGCTGATTGGAGATAAAGTCTACAGAGACCAATGTACTCCGATTCATACCCACCCACTTGCTGTGACCGTGCTAATCGGATATGCCTGGCAGAAGACTCCATAACAAGGAGGAAACGTAGATCACAAAGCTAACTGTAAGTTGGAGATGTATAATAGGGTGGAACGAAAAAAACTTTTTTTAAATTTTCAATATTCTCTAGTTTTCAAAAGTTGCCTTTTAACAAAATAAAGACGGAAATTAAATATTAGCGTAATTGGTGCATGTTTTCAGTTGGCGCAAGAAGGGCAAACTTTTGGTTTTTTTAAAATTTTTGACAAATTTCGCAATTATTTTGAAATTGAATACACTTGTAGTACAAAAATGTAGCAAAATATGTAATTTAAACATTCTTTTTGCTCAGGAGATCTGCTAAACTGATTATATAATACGTTTTACTTCATAATAGTACACATAAAGGCACTTAAGGACGAGGCACTTAAAAGACACTCGGACATCACGGTGGAATGAAATTTTTTTTTTCAAAATTTCAATATGCTCTAGTTTTCAAAAATTGTCTTTTAAAATTGAAATTAAGAATATAAAATCATTTTGCTCTACTAAAATACTTTTAAGTGCCGCAAAGGGCTTCAAAATGGATATTTTTATGAAAAAGGTGATTATATTTGTATTTTTTGTCTATTTCTTTTATAGTATATTAAAATAATGTATATTTTCTGTAAATAAAATATTCAAAATATGATATTTTGACAGAAAACTTGCATATTCTAAGCATTTCTAATTTTTAGATGCCATAGGAGAACAACTGATTTAGTGGAATTTCGCGATTTTCATCTTATAAATTTTACAGTAGCATATTCTTATAATACACATTGGAATGAAAGAAAAACAATTTTTAATTGACGGACCTTAGTTAAAATAAACAAATCAAACTTATTTAGAAAAATATTAATGTAATGTCTATAAAGGCAAAACGTTATTTAAAAAAAATATTCATGCTTTTCAAAAGTCCATAGTAATCATACATGGTTTCCATTACTTATTTCACTGACACATTGAATTGTTTTATTGTTTCAAATTTTGGAATTATCTTTTGAGAATATATTTTTGTTTTTATCAATGCATCTCTTGCAGAAGTACCACGAACGGACAAGGATGACCTAGTAACTAAATTAACAATCCTTTCTACTACTTGTGTGTGACATGGAATGTTGTTGAAGTTAATGATTTAATTGAACTGCCCCTACGTCACCTATTTTGTTTCCTAGATGTAAAAACTAAAGGTCCAAATGAATTTAGAGGAGAAATAGGTAAACAACTAGAAAACTGCTATGAACTTCCAGTGATTGAATTTTCACCTATTGAAAATGACATTCCATAACTAGAAATTAAGGATAATTTAATTGTGGACCGAAAATATTTGTTAGAAATGTATAATGCAAACTCTGTTGGAAAGTCCTCTTCTGAATTGTCCATGAGAAAACCAGGAAAATTTTGTCATTCACGATGGCTTACATTAGCAAACCGAATACTTCGCTTGTATGAGGGAGCAGAATGTCCTACAAAAAATCTCCGAATACTAACTGAGTACATTTTGAAAGTTTATGCACCAATTTGGTTTAACAGAAAGCTGAAACCATCTTGTATCCGTGGATCGAAGCACTTGTGGCAACTTGTAAGCTATTCATCTTAACTCAATCAGACTCTTAAAATGTAATTTACCCTGTCATTCAAAGAAATGCATACTTTGCCGCTTCTGAAAATCTCCTCCTTTGTATGATATTAGACGATCGCAGTCATGTAAGAGAGCTTGGATTACGCCGGATTCTAAAAGCAAGGGCAGAAAATGAAGGAGGCATCAGAAAAAATTTAGTTCCACGTATAAACATTGATGCCAAGGATTATATTTATATGATTGAATGGAATGATGTTAAAGTAACAGAACATCCTATGACGAGGCATGCTTCTGATGACAAACTAAAACAGTTTATAAAGGAAGCAATAGAATCTGATCACGAGAAATAAATTATTGACTTTAACAACATTCCATGTCACACACAAGTAGTAGAAAGGATTGTTAAATTAGTTACCGGGTCATCCTTGTCCGTTCGTGGTACTTCTGCAAGAGATGCATTGATAAAAGCAAAAATACATTCTCAAAAGATACTGCCAAAATTTGAAACAATAAAACAATTCAATGTGTCAGTAAAATAAGTAATGGAAACCATGTGTGATTACTATTGACTTTTGAAAATCATAAATATTTTTTCAAAATAACGTTTTGCCTTTATAAACATTACATTAATATTTTTCTAAATAAGTGTGATTTGTGTATTTTAACTAAGGTCCGTCAGTTAAAAATTGTTTTTCTTTCATTCCAATGTGTATTATAAGAATATGCTACTGTAATGATGAAAATCACGAAATTCCACAAAATCAGGTGTTCTCTTATGACATCTCAAAATTAGAAATACTTAGAATATGCAAGTTTCCTGTCAAAATATCATATTTTGAATATCTTATTTACAGAAAATATACATTATTTTAATATACTATAAAAGAAATAGACAAAAAATACAAATATAATCACTTTTTCATAAAAATATCCGTTTTTGAAGCCCTTTGCGGCACTTGAAAATATTTTGTAGAGCAAAAAGATTTTATATTCTTAATTTTAATTTTAAAAGACAACTTTTGAAAACTAAAGCATGTTGAAATTCTAAAAAAAAAATTTTTTATTCCACCGTGATGTCCGAGTGTCTTTTAATTGCCTCGTCCTTAAGTGCCTTTATGTGTACTATTTTTATGAAGTAAAACGTATTATATAATCAGTTTAGCAGGTCTCCTGACTGAAAGGAATGTTTAAATTACATATTTTGCTACTTTTTTCTACTACAGGTGTATTCAATTTCAAAATAATTGCGAAATTTTTCAAAAATTTAATAAAAACCAAAAGCATGCCCTTCTTGCGTCAACTGAAAACATGCACCAATTACGCTAATATTTAATTTCCGCCTTTATTTTGTCAAAAGGCAACTTTTGAAAACTAGAGCTTATTGAAATTTTAAAAAAAAGTTTTTTTCGTTCCACCCTAATGTATAATATTGCTGAAAGCTCGTGTTCTACCATGTAATATTTCCCGAATATATGTCTTTTTTTTGGCAAAGACTCTATTGCACAGTGTATTAAAAACTATAAACATAAAATGCTGCCAAGTCGATGCTCCAGCAACATGTAATTTACCAGCTCATGATGCAAACCTGCCGTATTCTTAAGAGTATTTAAAAAAATTTTAGTTTTAAAATATGAAGCAACCTAGTTAAAAATTATTTTGGATACAAGATGGTTTTCCGTATAACTTTTCGATGTCAACCATTTGAAATTCTCTTCATAAATTACTTCAAAGATTTGAATATAACTGAGAAAACATTTTTAAAATCTTGTACCAAGTGCTTGGAAATTAGATTGGCTTTTTAAAGAAATAAACAAATCCTCTGCAAACTGTACATTTTTCTTTATTATATACCTTTATAATAAACGTAGAACAAGTATTTTCGTAATTTTTTTTGCTGTGATATCTGAATCAGTAGACTTCTAAAACGTTTCTGCATGGAAAAGCTTTCGAGTTTTATGGATACATAAGGTTTTGATTCAAGTATTTTGTATAAAAGTGAAAAAAATAAAATAAAATAAAAGTGATAGGTATGCTAAGAAGTCTCATGTAGCTGACATTTCAGGGATATTATCTAAATTCCAACTGAACTTCATTTTCATCTCGGATTTTAAAAAACGTAAAATATCTTTGATAAATAAAATGATAAATTTATAAATGTATTTAATAAAAATATTATAAGTGTATTCGGTGAGAAATGCTTTACTTTTACATATGCTTATATGTTCACCTTTTAATAAGTACGGAAGAATCTTTCAAAAAAACGAAAAACTATGATGTATTTAATTATATCATGGATATTACTATATTGTATTAAAAGGAACTGGCATTTAAGAAACGGCAAGGCTTTACAAATATGATACTATATACATCTTATAGTTTGTAAAATTTTTCTGGAAAATCTTAAAGTCATTAATTTCTCCTTTCCTTTTAAACAATAATCTTAAATGATTTGCAATACTTAAGTTCTTTATAAATTGTGAAATATTAATATTTTAAGTTGATTACTTACATTAAAGACATTTTATAAAGAATTAATCAATGCATAAAAATTTCCTAGCAATGTTAATTTTTTTTAAATTATGGATTTATAATTAATAGATTATAAAATGCAATTAAGTCTAATGCAAAATATAACTTTATTGTTTTTATACAGTTTTGACTGCTTAAATATAAATTAATGTCTGCTTTATATGCCTGTTTGAAAAGAATCTGGTGATTTAATTTTCCAACACAGTTATTTCATTTTTTAAATATAATGTAAAGACTGCATATTAATTAACTGACTTGCATTGACACTTTGTAAACAGCGAAAGTAAGAAAAAGTAGCTAATGATAAATGAGTCCTCTCCTATGTTATAATTAGTACGTGAATGCTATAAATTGATGCAAACTGTAGGAAAGACACACTTTGTAATTAATTAAGACACTGCTTGGCGTCATTAATTTTAAATCATTAAACATCTATTTTCATATTTGAATGAGAATACGTAACTTTAAATTGGCAAAAAAATAATATTTTGCCCTACTCCCCAGAATAGAAATTATGTTTATTTCTCAGGCATAATTTATCACAAGTTTGCGAACGGAGTGCGATATTTAAAAAAAAAAATTATTTTCTATATTTATGATGGACACATATTTCCTGAGGTCAAAGCATTCTATGTTTACTTTTATATATGTATAGTAATGGACGCATGATGATTTTTCTTTATAATGATCGGATTTTGTGACAATTGTTGATGTCTAATACGATAGGATTCTTTAAAGTTTTCCTACGGATTAAAAGAGAAAAATATGTACACCAAAGCCAAATGTAGAACTATTTTTACTAGTGTTCCAGCAGTTAGTAGAATGCAGTTATTTCCTACTAATATTTCACAGGCAAATATTATGAAATACACTGATATCATCACAGATAAAATCAATTGCACTAATATACAATGCTAGTAACATGAAACGTTTGGATAATGAGAGGTTGGACAATAAAAGTTTAATTTTTTGGCTATTTTAAGAAGCTAGTATTTCAATAGTTCAGCTTCCAAAATCCTCTTAATCAAATTTCAATATGCTTGTGATATATTATGGTTGTAATCATTTTATTGAAACTTGTAAATTAAACTCAGACGCATGTCTTTGTTGAAGTAAGGAACTCCCAAACAACATCAAATTCTGTGACTATCTCATTTCCTAAATTAAATTAACCAACTACTATCAACAAAACAGTATGAATAGAATTATAAATAAAATAAAAAAATTGCAACCTAACCTTGATAAAATCTTCTCGAGCACTCCTATAACTGGATTATTTTATGTCTTCAATTGATTACTTTTCTTTCTTTTATTCTATGCTCCAAACTCCAAACTATGCATGTACTTATATTTTACCGTATTTATATCTAACTATATGTATGTTTCTATCTACATATTTGTATTTAATTTATCAAAAATATTAAATTTATATGTAGCATTCCTGCATAAATTTTAACTGCCCATTAATAGCTATTGATTTCAAGTGTCTTAAATAATGCCGAACCAAACATGTGTTTAAAAATAAGTTAATAAATGTATAACATAGAATTCTTAAAAAGGACTTATTCCAGAAAGTAAGATTCTATCAGATTAGTTCATTTCATTTTAAAAAAACAAAATAGGCAAGAAATAGATTTTTATTTTCAATATGCAACCTCAGACGCAGTTTAAAGGGATTGACCTTGCTTATATATATATATATATATATATATATATATATATTAATAATAATATAAGTAGCCACTAATGTTACTTTTTTTCACTGTGATTGGTTTGAAAATGAATTAGTTAGGTTAACTACAAGAACAAATACAGCAAATAAAATTTATTGAACACACTTAAAATCTTCTGTCTGTTGTATTGAAGTAGCAAAATTTTAAACACAATCGAAATAAATTGTTATGGGAGGATTAAATTTTATAATTTAAATTTTTTTTCGGGAAACTGATAATTTAAAAATATATACATTATATTAGAATATCAGTTTCAAGAATAGTATTTTGACTAGTAGAATACGAAATTTTTTTTTGTTCCTCAGAACATCCATTTTTGTATATTTATTTCCGATAACACAGCTTACTTATGATACAGAAATATTTACCGATATTTTCTCAATCGTCCAAATATTTTAGAAAAGATTTAAATTGCTAGATTATTAGTATGAGATTAGACATATTTACTTAAATTACATAATCTATTAATCTACTTGGATTTTCTACTTGAAATTTTATGTTCAGTATTAGTTTAAACTGCTTTAATTCATTAAAAAAACAGAGAAAATATTATGTTGCGTAATTTAGAACTTATAGAAATAAAAGTACCTTTGCTAAAATAAACCCTTTATATTTTTATAGCTAAATTTGCTTATAAATGAAGAAAAATTATTAATAAGATTAAACAATAGTGCCTTTTTCATCCTGAAATAGAATAAATGAAAAACTGTTTGTTGTTGTTGTTGTTGTTGCTAAGCCCCCTGTTCCACAATTTGATACACCATGTCGATGCATCAGCAAATGATTCTCAGTAAGCCTGCTAACAGGGATTCCCAAACAGTTTCACAAAGTGGAGAGGATTCGCAGGATCAGAAGATCAGCACAAAAGGGACAGATTTTGATAGAATTCTCAAAGCTAATACTAATCGTATGGCCATTCCTAAAAGGAGCCAGGACAGTGTGAATGGGTCTCGGATCTCTAAAGCAAGGCCAGACCAGGGCACATGGACTGATGCCAATGATGAGCAGAAGGTTCTTTCCAAAAAATGTGTTAATAAGGATTAGGAAGCTTTACGGTTTCCTATTATCCCCTTATTAGAATTTTTATAAAAAAATTTTATAAACATATCAACAAAAATTTTAAAAGTATGTTTTAACTTATCAAATTTTAAATTAAATATCTTTGATTTCACTAATTCAGAATGTCAATGTTATTAAGTACTGGAATATAACAACGTCTAGAGAATAATGAAAGGATTTCTAAAATGTATTAATTAGTCAGTTTTTACTTTTGCATTAAATAAATGTATTTCCTCTTATGCCGAATGGGTGAAACAGAAATTTAATTATGGAACACATTTTCTCTATTAGTAATGAGTCTTTATAATAATGCTTTGCAAAGTTATTACGATCATTTACGAAAGAATTCAGAAGCGTACTCATATTAACATACATTAAAAACGAACGTGTAAGCAACTTCTTGTGTTCGATACACTGAAGTTGAATTGTAATTGTTGCACTTAATTATTTTAATCTTCCCTAATATGCTGGCAACGAATCAAATTCGTTTAGCACCTCTCTGAGAAAAAAGCTTTTTGTACCAAGATTTAGATTCTTTTATTTTATATTAGAAGTCATTATACATATGTATTTCTGTAAGTTATTCAAAATATAATGCATTTAAAATTTTGGAAATTTTAATTTGGCGTACTCATATTAACATACATTAAAAACGAACGTGTAAGCAACTTCTTCTGTTCGATACACTGAAGTTGAATTGTAATTGTTGCACTTAATTATTTTAATCTTCCCTAATATGCTGGCAACGAATCAAATTCGTTTAGCACCTCTCTGAGAAAAAAGCTTTTTTTACCAAGATTTAGATTCTTTTATTTTATATTAGAAGTCATTATACATATGTATTTCTGTAAGTTATTCAAAATATAATGCATTTAAAATTTTGGAAATTTATATTTGGCTTAAAAGGCATAATATTGTATTCTTTTATCAATATTTATATAATTTAAACTAACTATTTTATATATATATATATATATATATATATATATATATATATATGTAGGAACTCGATCTCGGGCGAGTCCCCACATTTGATAGAAACTGTGGTCGGTGTCTAGGGATTGTTGTTCTCAGTCTTATAGAAACCTTTCCGCTTACTGCACGGCGGAACTAGACTCTCTTATACTCAGAGTAAGACAGTACTCAATTAAAGACAGAGTCACTGCTTAAAACACAAATACTATATATTGACACTTATCGACCATTTACAATTATACAGTATTATTGTAGAAATACGTTGCATATAAAATTACACGTCAGGCCGCACCAGGCCTCCACAATCAAAATGGGTTAAAGTATCCGGCCGTCTGCTGCTTATCAGGAGCCAACGTCATGCCCCCGTCGAGACTGCCTCTCCCGTCGCAGCCCGTCTGCTGCTTTCGGCACCTCTTACCAGGTCGGGACCCAATCTCAGTCTCCTTTCAAATACTTTTCTCCCCGTTGAACTCTCCAAAACCTAGAAGCGCTGTCGTCGCATAGCGTACACGGCGACATATAGCTCATAGCTGGAGCCCTGGGATAATGCAATTCCCATAACTCGGCTGTCCTGACTATGCTGACGTCCTCGGCAGCGTTATGCCTTACCATCATCAGTTTTAGCACACAGAATAGCACAAACGAAACAAAACAATGAAATAAAAAGAAAGTAATGCGTTGTTTACAGTCGGTCATGTCTCTTTTCTGAAAGTCTAGTCGGAGCCAGTAGACTACAGTTCACTGTAATACTTAAACAAAAAACACAAGTACACCACGTTTAAATTACGATGCACAATTAGTCTCTAACCACAACACTTAATTTGTCCAAAACACCAATGAAACACTTGGTCACACCAAGTTTGTGTTTAAATGCGTCACTTAGTCATAACGCTATTGAACATACACTCACGAAAAAAGAACTTCGTCTTCCGTATATCTGTGACACTTAGGGCTAAAATAAGGTCCAAACACAACCCTTGAATACCATATTGCCCTTTACGACATTTAACTGATGACACTTTCTTCTCACACAATTCACGATCACAAGCTGAGCACACTTTTACAGGTGGATTGCCAAAATCTGAAGAAGTTTGAAGTATGATAACGATCACTATTTTGTACTCTTGAGTATATCAGTTCAACACTTTCGAGTCTGGGACGCATTTTGCAGACTCAGAACAAAATTTCACAACCATTTCCAAAGATCCGTCACTCAAACTTCCTGGCATTTCTAATACTGTAGCTTTTTCACTACAGCGCTCCCATTCTTTACGAATCACTCTTCCACTAAAATTTAGTGGCCATTCCAAATTTTTTGCCATTGCGCTACGGTCACATCGTGGCTCACAAGAATCACTTTTTCTTCCTTCTCAGTTTTCAAACCATATGGACTATCGTCTCCCGCTAAAGGAATCTTTTCCGCTCCCTGGGACACTTGGGGTGGTGTCGCAAGTTCGATGACCCCTTTCCATAGCAAGCACTGGAAAATGTGCAAGCCTTTTCTGCGTCTCAACGCTAACTTCGCCCTCAACTTTCGGAGGGGTATCTGCAGAACTTTCTCCCTCGCTCGTAAATTCGGACACGGTTCTCTCGGTGTCACATTTCTGCAGGGCATCGCCGTCTCCGCTGGGGTCAGCGAGGGGTGATTCTGGAAGTTCGATTAACTTTGGGGTGTCGGAACTCGGAGTGTTTACTGATAAACTCATCTTTTCGGCTTGAAAATATTCTCGCTGATCGCCTGAGAGCTTTCCTTCCTCACTTTGTCGATTCACTCCTGCGAGAACAACGTCAGATACACAAAAGTATCTCTCTTGGTGGCGCAAAAAATTCTCTGCACCTTTGTCCATACTGAGTACAGACACACTATCCGAGTTTGTTTTTGGCGCTAACTGTCGTTCTAATCTTAGTATTTCCAGTTCGCGTTCAATCTCAGCCATCTTTCGTTGAAACTCAATCTCCTCGGCTACCATTTTGCGATTAAACGCAATTCTTTCGGCTGCGATTTTCTCCAGCCTTTGTTTCTCAGCTTCTTTTTCAGTCTCAATGGCTTCGAGCTCGTCTATCTCCTCCTTGATCGAATTAAGGAGATTCTCGATGTAAACATCATCACAATCTGATGTTTTAACCAGGGCGATTAATTGCTCAACCTCTGGTTTATCTGGGACCTCTAGGCACAGTTCGTCTACTAAAGTCCCCAGGTCTATTATTCTCGCTTGTTCCAGATATGCCATCTTAGAAATTTTTTCCACTTATGTCAGATTCTGTGTTTTATCCGTTCAATCCGGGACACAATTTCAACTCGGTTTCACAATCTTAAATTACGCAAATGTCACAAATGTCTCACTTAACAGTTCGTACCGTTCGTGGCACTTCACGCTTTCACAAGTTTGTAGCTCGCGTTCACAAAACTTTTAACTCACACAACGTCGCTTCAATGGGTGTCACTCACCGCACTTGGTTGTCACTTTTCCTCTTTCACACTTTGTGGGATCACTTATGCTCCTTCACACTTTGTGGGATCACTTATCCTCCTTCACACTTTGTGGGATCACTTATCGCACTTGGGCGTCACTTATCCTCCTTCACACTTTTAGTAGAATTCGATCTTTTAGGCCAATATTTCACTTTTGTAGAATTTAGATCCGATCCCGATCATTCACTTTTGTAGAATTTTGATCCCATCCGGGCCGGGGGCCCACTATTTGTAGGAACTCGATCTCGGGCGAGTCCCCACTTTTGGTAGAAACTGTGGTCGGTGTCTAGGGATTGTTGTTCTCAGTCTTATAGAAACCTTTCCGCCTACTGCACGGCGGAACTAGACTCTCTTATACTCAGAGTAAGACAGTACTCAATTAAAGGCAGAGTCACTGCTTAAAACACAAACACTATATATTGATACTTATCGACTATTTACAGTTATACAGTATTATTGTAGAAATACGTTGCATATAAAATTACACGTCAGGCCGCACCAGGCCTCCACAATCAAAATGGGTTAAAGTATCCGGCCGTCTGCCGCGATAGGGTTGACTAAGCCGCCGTCTGCTGCTTATCGGGAGCCAACGTCATGCCCCCGTCGAGACTGTCTCTCCCGTCGCAGCTCGTCTGCTGCTTTCGGCACCTCTTACCAGGTCGGGACCCAATTTCAGTCTCCTCTCAAATACTTTTCTCCCCGTTCAACTCTCCAAAATCTAGAAGCGCTGTCGTCGCATAGCGTACACGGTGACATATAGCTCATAGCTGGAGCCCTGAGATAATGCAATTCCCATATATATATATATACAGTGGAATCTCGATCTATCATTTTTCAAAGGACCGACTGAAATGAACGATAAATGCGGGTAAACGATAGATGCGGAAACATAACAAAGCAATATGATCGTTGGGACTGGATAAAATGAACGACACATACGGAAAAACGATGGATCCGAAAACGATCGATCGAGATTCCACTGTATATATATATATATATATATATATATATATATATATATATATATATATATATATATATATACATACATACATACATACATACATACATACATACATACACACACACACACACACATTGGTGAAACACTTGATTCCGAATATCAATCAATTTCTTCTTATATTTCCTTTTCTCCTTTTATCGTTCTGTCAATGTCTCAATGTTATTTCTTTTGCAATTTCAGTAGAATAATGTCACATCCAGCGGTAGAAAGAAGGATGGAAAGTAAGTGATTCACATCCAATCAAAGGCAGCTAGAAGCTGCTTCATGAAAGTATGTGGAAGAGTGTACTTTCAACAATGTGTTGATTCTTTCTATGTTCTACGAAAGTATGTCGAACTGATTAGTTAGTTTTAGATTTAGAAATCATATTGCTAGTATTATTTTGGGATGCAATATCTATGCATTTGTGTTGGCGTCTGTTTTTTTCTGAGAGGTTGTAATAAAACTAAAATTACTGAGGTGCAATACACCATTCATGTAAATATATACAGGTGGTTATGAAAATGATGGAAACACATATCAATATTAGGGGTGTTTATGAAAGTGGTTCGTATTCCTTAAAAAACAAGTCTAGGGACCAGTATGGTTTATAGAAAATAGACAGGTGTGGAAATTATTAGAATAATTGTGAAATTTACAATAAAATCTTGTTGTATTAAGGAAATAATACATTATTTAAAAAAAATATTGATACACTTAATATTTAATGTGCATCCCCCTTGCTTTTTATTAAAGATTCGATACGTCTTGGCATACTTTGTATGAGTTTTTGGAAATTAGATTGTATTTCGTTGTCATGGTACCAAATTTGAATGAGTCTTTCTATCAGACCATTCTTGTTTGTGATGTTGCATTTCTTTAATTTTTTCTTTACAATGGCCCAAATATTCTCTATTAGGTTCATATCTGAACTGTTTCAGGCCATGGTAGAGTTTTTATATTTTTTCATCCAAAAATTTGGTCACAGATTTGGCTTTATGGCACGGAGCTACATCATGAATGAATATGAAATCTCCAATTGGAAACGTCTTTTAATTGTGGAATTAGTCTTTGTTCAAGCACTTTTTATATTGATGCTGGTTCATCATGCCTTCTACAATGTATAAACGTCCAGTACCCTGAGCAGACATTACGCTCCAAACCATTACTTTATTAGGACGTTTAACCATTTGTGCTGTGCAATTAGGGGAAAAGTCTTCGCTGGTACTTCTCCTGACATACTGACTGCTTCTTTCTGATATCGTAGACGTTGATTTATCAGAAAAACATACCTAAAATATAAAAAAATCCTTTAAGGTATGTAATTTGCAGAGAAATATTCTTATAAAGAAATTTTTATGTCATGTTAATCATGTTTGTCTTATGCCAGATATCAAACGTGTAGAGAAATTTCTCAGGATTTCGAAGGCCATCTGATGGTTTCCAAAAGGGATCTATTGTAACCCTGAAAGAGAGATTGACTAGGAAGGACTATGCCGAAGTTTTAACAGACCAGATCTATCGTATGGGGCAAAAAATGTTTCCTGCAGGAGATGGCGTTCTCCCTGATGATAATGTTCCGATCCATACGGCTAGACGTGTCAGGTCGTGGTTTGAGGAACATAAAAACCAATTCAAACATCTTTTCTGGCCCGCACAGTCCCTAAAGCTCAATATAATCGAACTGCTGCGAACATTTTTAGAGAATAGAGTCAGGAATCGATATCCACCAACAGTATCGCTACTAGAACACTGACGATTTATCCCTACAGAATGGTAAAATATTCCCTTAACCTTATTCATGACTTGCATAATTGAATTCATTAGTGAATCCAGGTGGTAATTAATGCCATAGATGGTCCTATGCCATATTAATAAGGAATTTTATTCTATTCCTAAATGTTTCAATTATTTTGATAACCACCACAATATATATTATGGATACATGATTAAACATACAGTTGAATTTGGAGATGGTACAGACATTTGCCTTATATGTACCCTAAAACTATTTTACAGTTTTAGAGAGATGAAGAAAATTTCCTTCATCAGCATAATGAATAATTAAATAATTCCATGGCAAAAATAAATTCGTTACACCCAACAATTTGTGTAGTATAAAATATTGAACTCATAAGTTAATGAGAAAATTTATTTTCCATGCAAGTTGACTGTTAGATAGCTTACCATCCGAATTTTTTTAGAAATGAATATATTAACATACATATATTAATTATCCTAATTCGACATAGTAATTTTAAGGAATTTCGTATACCACCTCCTCGTTTATAGCATAATTTAATGCTCGCGGAGAAAATAAAATTAATAGTGTTACAACAGAATGTGAAGAGTGTAAACATATAATTTAAACTTAAAAAATAAACTAGGGCAAAAGAAAGTCTTTAAGGCATTTACAAAAGAACTATTTTTTCAATTCTAGTACACACAATATTTGATGGCCTAATTTTTTCCAGAAACCAACAAATTAGTCATATACGTTATTTGCTATTATTATGTCGGAGCATAATCCAAAGAAACAACAAGATTGATTGCACTCATGTCACGTGCCATTAATTTTAACGGAGTGCTGGATAATAAACAAAGCATTTTTGAGGAAAACACTTTTTTCATACCTACATTTCGGAAGAATTTGTTTCGCAATTATGAGCTACATAAAATTTCTACAATAAAAGAGTTATTATGAGTTGCAAGTTACTCATTATTTTCTGCAAGCATAGTAAAATTCATTTTATGCCTGTTAAGGTTGAAAGTTTTAACTTCATATTACTGCAGTTTTTTTTCCTAATTGGTTGCACAAAATTATTATCCTAGGATAAGTTTTATTAATATTTTATTTAAGCATGAAAAATATTTCTCTGACCATAAAAACATTAATAACGAAAGTCCCAGTCGTTCAAGTAATTTTGAAAAAATGCTTGTATAAAAAAGTTCAGTCAGCAAGTTTTTTGAAAGTAATATGTTAAGGTCATAATTATTATAATCTACAAGTTAAGTTGTAAGGATTCATAATTTTAATCTAGATTTTGATATAAAATAAATTAAAATTTTAAGATACGCATATGTAGCAGAATTAAAGCGATTTTCTTAAATTATTAAGTACATAAATCTGCTTTTAGTATTTAGAGATATGAAATAGACTAAATAAATCTGATTCATTGGTGCCATTATAAGTAAAGGGAGATGGATTAGCTACCAGAATCGGATGTTACAAATTAGATATCACGAGGAGGCACAGTAGAAAAATATTACTTTTCTTTAGCTATATTAAAATATCAATAAGATAATGATAGGTTCAATATCAAATATTGAAATAGAAAACAGTTTGTCTAATATGCATCTTCAAAATAAATGTGCATTATTATTGTACAGTATTTAATGTAGAATTTGTTTCCATTGAGAATAAAATGTTAAACTCTTAGTAACTTTGAAAAACAAGTTGAAAAAAAAGTTTCATTGAAAATGCATAAGTATTTGAATGAAAAACAAATAATAATTAGACACAAGTTAATCCCTGAAGTCATGGTTTTTGTTTTAAAAAAATGGCAATTCATAACATAATACCTGAAATGATATTAAAATTTGTCACAAAAACGAGAACAATCGGGAAAACCCACATTTCAACAAATTCGTCTTCTCCATCCCGCAAATTTTTCTCACGCATTTGAAGAATATGTATTGTTTGAAAATTTGAAAGGACGACAAAATATGATGTATTTAAATGCCATGTTGAATTGTATAATTTGTGTTCACATTTTTCCTTTGCAGATGTGTGTATGTGCTGCCCAAATATAAACACTGTGACAAAAATTGTCAACCAACACACACACACACACGGTTTGGTTTAGTTTAGTTTGGAGCGGTACGGACAACTTTTCGCTACGTCAGGGCTATTTAGACCGGGACCTAATGTTTAAAACCGATTCCGAATGGCTACAAAAATCCATGCCTATAGTGGAACTCGAACCCACAGGATCTGAACCGAATGCCACAGTGCCCTAACCATTCGGCCATCACCTGCCTACAAACATAGAAGGAATCATCTAGTTGGGATTAAATTTAGTATGTTGAAAGGGTGTCAATTTAGTGTTCATGTAGCTGTTCATCAATCATAGGGTCTTGAATGTTAGAAAACATTATTTAGAAAAAATTGGTATCGTTTAGACTATTTAATGTTTTGAAATGCCGCTTACATTGTAAAGTGAATAGAATCTTGAACTTCCACACAGTGGGCTTGGGTTCAAATCCCGAATAAAAGTTGGACGTTCTTGTATTGTCTCCTCATAGAGAGCAATGATTTCTCACCTAAATGGTGCTCCCATGATAAAGTAGCCAAGAAAGGGCGAATGTCGTCAAAATGCTTGACGCATGTGAAAAAAAAGTCTTGAAATTGCTTGCATGATTATGTTAGACATGATAACTTTAACTAGGATCATTGTTGTAAAGGGTTTCATACTGATCATGAAGGATTTCCTGAGTTTTTCTTTTTTATGCAGAGACATATGTACCGCATTCTTTTGTTAAGAAAATGGCAAAGGCTAAACGCTCTGGTACAGACGTTAGAAAGAACGTTGTTATTGTAGCATGTCGGAAAACAAATAACACTAGCTAATAGGGAATTTGATAAAAAAATATTAAAAAAATGCATTGAATTCTTTTAATTTCCAGGTTCTTGAACTTAACTTTAGTTCTAAAAAATACTGAAGAATGTACAAAACATTAAAAAAATTCTTTGCATTTTTAGGGTTTCAGGATTTTTTCTTATATGTTATACGTTCTTGGTAAACCATCTTCACTGTTGTTTTTTCAAGAACAGATTATTTAAAAATTTTTGGAGATCTTTATATGTTTGCTTATTTGGATCTTTTTCAAATGAAATTATACAATATTTAAAATGATATCAAGTAATGATTCCGTCATCAGCAGTACATTCTTAAGGTTATTTCCATTGTCCGTCATCAGTTAAATGTTGTTATTTAACCAGACATACCGAATAACAGTATGCATTGCCTTGATTACTCATTTCTTATCCATGAGGATAATCACAGACTTGGTGTTTTAATTATCGGAAAAATGTTTTCGTAACATGCATAAATACCGTTGATTTATTTATACTATTATACAAAATTTGTCTCTCTTTTTTATTGTGTTAATACTGTTGTGATCTACAGAATATTTAAATAAATTCATGAAAATAAGATTTCTACCATTTCAAGATTTTATCTAAAAAAAAACATTCCTATTTTATCAGCATTCCTACTTTATAGTTACATTGGTCAATACCTTGAGTAAATGTTCTACACACCATTTCTCTTATCTGTATTTACTCTAGAATATCTAATTCTTCCTAAACAAGCGCTGTAAAGAGCTGCTACGTCAATAGTTTTTTTTTATTATTATTGCGTCTTAGAGATCTAAAAATTACATCTGTAATGTGACACTGTGTAATTAAACTTGAACAACGTCGCATTTTATTTGATGAAGTTCTTTTATTCCGATTGCACTAATTCGACTTTGCGTATCAATGAATTGTTAAGATAAAAAGGGAACATCTCGGGCAAATATGTAACATTTTATAACTTTAGTTATCATATCATATGCTTTGAAAAATCAATATTTTCCTTCTTTTCAGCCAAAATACAATAGGTTTAAAATACCGGGTGCGTCATAAATTCGTGCAAAGTTCAAAAATTCGTAATAAAAGTAATATTACTCTGACAATTTTTCTGTTTGTGCGAATAGGATCAGAGGGACATTGGATTTTTATCCATGTATAAAAAAAAGGTTCCAAAGATAACCGAAAGAGGGCGCTTTTGCGTGACCACATTAATTCTGCATTGCAGGAAAGACATGCGTTACCTTTTGTCACCTTCATGCAGGATGGTGTCCCGCCCCACATTTCATGTGATATCAAGACGTTCCTGTTGGAATCTTTTACTGAAGACCGAGTTCTATAAGTCGCGGTTGTAAGGTTCAGTGGCCCTCATGGTCACCAGATTTGACCCCGGCAAATTTTTAGTTGGGGGGATACTTAAAGTCTGATGTGTACTGAGGCTCCCCAACCACTTTCGGGGAACTGAAAAATGTCATTCGACAGACAGTCTCTGCCATCGATGCTACAATCCGCTGTAATGGGCTTAGTGACGCTCCTCACTTGCCTATTACCTTGTGCTGGTAGTAATGTTGAACATCTGTTACTTTAAAATAAATGCACAGTCTCATGTTATTGTGATCTGTTTGATTTTATGTTTGAGTTTGCCTGATTTGCATAAAACGTCTCAGTATGACGTGTGAGCGCCCTATTTCGGTTACTTTTAGAAACTTATTTTTTTACATGGAAAAAAAAATCCAATGTCCTTCTCATCTTATTGGCGCAAACAGAAAATTTTTCATAGCATTGCTTCTTTTATTATGAATTTTGAACTTTGCACGAAGTTATGATGCACCCTGTATGTTCCATTTTAAAGACTTATTTTTACATGATGTCTACTCAATATTTTGAGTGTTAACAGGAACAAACCACTTCTTAATATCCACAATAAAAACTTTGTTTCTTAATACACACAATAATATAACAATGTCCAGTTATGTGTTTCCCACAATTTTCATGTCAGTAATAATTTTAAATGCTGTTCTTTTTTCCGTTATCCTCACAGATTTATAAGTGATTTTTTTGGCTTTTCAATAGCTCACAGTTAAGTGACGGTTTAAGATATGATCTTGCAAAAATATATATGGGTTTTCAGCACCATCAAGTCTATTTTGCATGTAGAAGAGTAAAAATCAGTCGGTCTCCTTGTGGTGCATCTTGAGTAACTCTAAATATGCAAAGGCTTTTGCCTCCTTGAGGGGTAACAGTTGCGCATTTAAAGCTGATTACACGACACGACTGCTGTCCAGCGCCCCTGTTCCACATTCGAAGTTTAAACTCTGCTTTGTGTACTTTTTTTGGACTTGATCAGATTTATGATGCCTAGTGATAAGAATGGGTGTGTGTGGTACAAATGTTACCAATGATAAATTTTATTTGGTGAGGAAAAATATAAGAAATTAATGATGAGAAATGGAGGATGGCACGTGATATCTGGTGATAATCAAATTAAATTTCCACACCAGCAAAGTTTAGTAAGTAAATTACCATTGCGTTGAGTATTTTTAAATATTGTAAAGATATAGTCATAATGAATTATACTTAACTACTATTGATAAGTATAAACATATGTAGACACAGTCTCTTTACCGTGATGTTGGTAGCACGTGGAGTGGTCGATGCACATCAGCTAAAAAAAACACGTGCATCCGGCTATGAGGGAAGGATGGAGCTAGGCCCACTACGTAGAATCTGATCCACGAGTCGAAGCATAGAAATTTGACGAGGAACCGGACAATTGGACTTCTGAAAGTGACGCACATCTAGATGTAGCTCGGCGATGAACATGATGGACCCAAAGGTCTGGCTAACTCAGGAACATTTGAAGAGCTAGGTGAACGATGCATTTGAATATCTTGGCTCGACACGAAGAAATAAAACTGGCATATTTTAAATTAATTTTATCTATTCATCTAAGACAGCTTGACGAGAATATGGACACAGAAACATACAGGTTAAAGCCAGCAGCCAGTATCACAAAATTTAGTCCGGAGACTAAAAAAAATGAGGGACATCGAAAAATTCTCTCGACAACATGCTCTTAACAAAATGCTCTTAACAAATTCTCTTAACAAAAATGCCAGCCCGCGTCACTGCTAGAGCGTTCTCTTATATACAAAGCATAGCCTGTTCACAGACTAGAGCTCGTAAGCGCTAGTATGCTTCCGCTCTGATAAATAGATCGCATCTCATTTTGCACATATTAATCAAATCAAACTTGTAGGAAGGGATAATTAAATAATTTACAAATGCTAGCTGTAGAAAAAGACTATATTAATAACTAAATAGTAAAAACTGCGATTACATTGTTATTATTATTAGAGAAAACTCTGCGTATGAATACATTCTCTATCTTGCACGTGTTTATCAGTTAAACTACAGTTAAGTGAAGGATTTGAACCGCCATGCGATTTCGAATACGTGAATCGATTCTGTTATTGTTGATATATTTGATTATTGTAGATAATAACAATGTAATTGCTTTAAGAATTCAGCTTTATCTGGAAAATTATAAGTTATATTTTAATCATTAAGTTAACCGAGCAAAGTTAATATTAATACAGCTAGCGAATAATTAATTTAAGAGATGATATAAATTGATGAAGATAAATATAGTAGTTAATTAAAGTTGATATTGATAATTATATTTAATAAATGAAAAGGTAATTAATTTTCTACATAGTGACATTATGTCACACCTAGTATGTTGACAAACGCTTTACACTCGACGCCTTAAGGCTGCTATGTACTAAAAAAAAAATCGTATCTCCCTTTTCCTCTTCTTGCAGACTATTGTGGTGGGAGGAGTCCAGTTCACAGTTCGAGAATCTCCCCCCTTAGGATTGACATTTTGAGGGATTGTAATGGCTCTCTCTCTGTAGGGGATTAAGTGCTGCCCCCAAATTTTTTATTTAAAACATTTTTTGTCACCTATTTACAGGTGCATAAATGCTGATAATCAAATAAAGTTGGTATTGTCAGATAGCCTGAACTTTTCTGCAAATCGCTACAGGATGCATTTTATAAATTTCGTCCACCGAAGAAATTTATGAGCGTTTAAAACACACTATATCAGATTTTTCCCCGAAAAATGAAATTTTAAAATATTAATTGCATTCTTTTAAAAAACGAAAAATGTACAGAAATGTAAAATTTCTTTCTCTATGACGGAGTATAATTTTAAAAAAAAACTTTGAATCCAAGTCGGCAATCCGTGGACAAAATTTTCTCCATAGGTTAACATTGAGGTGAGCGAATCCAATGGGGTTAGTACATAGCAGCCATAAGTTCTTATGCTCAACGGACTTAATGGGCAAACAGACTTTGCATTTGTCAACAAAAATTTGCATGTAAATTTTAATTACCATAATTTTGAGTTGCCATACATGAAATAGAATCAAGTGAATTCTTTACTTTATGGACATTTTGCAAATAGCAACCGTAACTGTAATATTTTCACAATTACTGTTTTTCAAAAATACTTTTTAGCACGTCTCGTTTTTCGAACTACCACTTGATTCTCCCATACAACAAATATAAATTTCAAAGACAGCATCGAATATATTTTGCTTTTCTTTATTATTATTTACCAGTATCTTTAACGTTTACAAATACACTGGTGAAATAAATTAAGAAAATTTGCATATTTTATCGAATTTCCTGAAAAGAACTGAACTGAATGTAAAACCACTGTTTCTAGACAATAATGCAAATCTTGTACGTCAAATACGTAAGCGTGCACGTGTGTGTAGACGGAGCAAGTAGAGAAACAGGCTTTATAAGCGCGCGTAAGTTAAGACGCATTTCGTTCGCTAGTTAACCGATTGCTGCAAAATATCACCAAGAAATTCGCCGAGGTTTGAACCTCGGCGAATTTCTTGGTGATATTTTGCAGCAATCGGTTAATTTCAATTTGTAACAGTAAAAATGAGTAGCCACCAACGTTTAGCTGATAGAATGAGGTGGCGAATTGTGGGGAGGCTAGAAGTAGGACAATCTCAATTTATAGAGAGTTCAATTCAACGCCCAGCGTCGGGTGTAACTTATGAAAACAGTTCCAGGATACCGGATCCATCGAGAGAAAGCCTGGGCAAGGTCGTCTAAGAGCCACGACGTCCAGAGAAGATCGCCATTTGTCGATTATAGCGAGGCATAACAGGAGTGCTACAGCTTCTCAGCTCTCTCGTGACTTGTATGCAGCCACAGGAACCCGTGTATCAAGGGTGACTGTTTCCAAAAGACTTCATGAGAGAGGGTTGTTTGCAAGAAGACCTGCTGTTTGCGTCCCGCTCACTTCTATGAACAGGAGAATCCGTTTATCATGGTGCAGAGAGCAGAGAGATTGGAGTATGGATCAATGGACGACCGTTCTCTTCACTGATGAGTCCCGCTTCAGCCGAAACACCGATTCCCGCCGTACGTTCATATGGAGAGAATCAGGGACCCGCTACTTACCCTCCAATGTCCGAGAAATCGACCATTATGGCAGAGGAGGTTTAATGGTCTGGGCAGGCATCATGTTGGATGGCCGCACACCTCTCCATGTCTTTGAAAGAGGCACTGTGACTGGTGTGAGGTATAGGGATGAGGTCTTGGAGCCCTATGTTCGCCTTTTCAGGGGTGTAGTTGGCCCTGAGTTCATTTTAATGGACGATATCGCGAGGCCACATAGAGCTCTTCTGGTCGACGAATTTCTAGAGAGTGAGGATATTCGCCGTATGGATTGGCCAGCCAGATCTCCAGACCTTAACCTTACAGAGCATGTCTGGGAGGGCAATTGCAACTCGCAACCCCCCTCCGAGAACCATCCAGGAAATGAAAACAGCGTTGCTGAACGAGTGGGACCAATTACCACAGGAAATGATAAACTGCCTTATTTCAAGTATGAAATCACGCTGTGAGACCCGTATATCTGTAAGAGGGGACCATACCCCCTATTATCCCATCTATTATCCCACTTTTTTGTTTATTCTGCATCCGCTGGTTCATATCTTCCGACTCCAACGAGTGTTACGCACGATCTTGAGTGTGTATTACAATTATTGAATGGTTATTTGTTTTGTATTGTATCAATGCATGTACAAATCAAATTTAATTAAAATCGGTACAGTGGTTCTAGAGATAATCGACCAAGTCTGCAAATTCTCTTAATTTCTTATACCAGTGTATATATGTATCATAGATTTCACCCTGATAATTAAGATGTTTCTTAATATTGCACTTAATCTACTACATAGGTAGGTACCCATGCAAACTACTGCTACTACGGTATACACGACAGCTTCAGAAATTTATTTTAATCGTATGTAACTGCACTATACCTCAAATAATCATGCCACACTGTAAATTGTGTTTTGCATTTCTCTGAATACAGATAAGCGGAACTTTAATTATAGGTTGAATAATAAAATATATTCAAAAGTTTGAGAATACATTTTTTCATAAATAGTCTTCTGATAAGTTGTGTCGTAAAAGAACAAATTCTGTCACAATGGACACAGAGAGATTCTATGAAAAGCAGTTTCATTTTAACAAACTCTATCGAGTCACTTTAGATTTCATTTGAAATATCAGAAACGTAAGATATATTTATGAGATAAAACCTTCAAAATATTTTTCATTTTTTTTTCCTAATAGTGCACAGTAAGTTCTTATATATTTCAAAAATCATTTATGTTATTCTCCTTATATTTTATCATGGCTTACATCAGTGGTCAATAGTTTTCAGGCATTATTAATGCAAAATTTACAACGTAAAAAAAGGTTAAAATGTTTCTTTTTTCAGACTTTGAGTTTGGAATGAAATCATCTGATGACTTTTTATGTTTTTTGATACTGTGACGAAAGTTTAACTTTTGCGATCGGAATTTCAATGATTAGATCCACTAAAAACAATTTTAATCTCTTTTAGTATTCATTCTTCAAGTTGTATATTTTTTCACCTTTCCTGTGACATCTAGGTGAATTAATTTACTTATGTTTCGAAAAACAAACTTGTTTCTTTACATGTATCTCATTTCTTTATTTTTTAATTTCTTTATTTTATTTGGGGGGAAGGACTAACTATTTCAATTATGTTCTATAGATAAAGTTATTTTAGTTATTTTACTCTTCCAAATTAAGCATTTTATTATTCCCGGTAAAATATTATACATTCATTCTTAACTAACGGTTGTATGCCTAATTTTTCTAGCAATGCTTATTTTTTGTATAGAGAAAACTTCTGCCATTATTCTTCTAAGTTACTTCAGCATTCTTTAGTTGATGCGTGCCTTAGTTAAAAAAATTGCTAGGATGGAATATTTCAGGGAACAATATGACTTACCATCACCCAGAGTTTTACCTTTACTCGTATTAGAGAACTCCATTATCCCTTCGATTTTCTATTTAAAATTTGAAATCTGAAACTTAGCACTTAACTATGTATGTGATCATAATTTTCAGATAAAACAAGGGGGAAATTTTAATTCACCGTAAACTGAACTATATGTATATACACCATAATTCTCAGCCTGGAAATTTATTGAGGGTCATAATGCAATAAAATAACGAAGAATTTTGGCTGCAGTCATTTTTATTGGTTGTGAAAATATATTGGAGGGAATGTAATAAAATGTGTCTACATACGATTATATATTTTTATGTAAT
Organism: Dolomedes plantarius; assembly: GCA_907164885.2. Taxonomy (NCBI): domain Eukaryota; kingdom Metazoa; phylum Arthropoda; class Arachnida; order Araneae; family Dolomedidae; genus Dolomedes; species Dolomedes plantarius. The sequence goes on along the minus strand of OU015492.1, from coordinate 193,159,907 downwards.
GCCTTGTTTTCCTTTTGTTAGCCATGGTATCTTTAATCCAATAGTAAATTCCAAACACAGTCAACGTTCTAACGTAAATGAAGATCAATTTGTATAGGTATAAGTTAAAACTACTTATTGTTAGTTGGCAATATTAAAACTAGGAACCTTGGAATCATAGAAATTTTGCATTAACGTTCTTTTACATTTATATGCTGACATGACACTTTTCTAACAGCATATACCATCAAAAAAAGGCAGAGAAAAAAATGTGATACATATTTTATTTAAATTATAGATATCTTTTGTTGAGAAGGTAATTCTTGGCCCAAAAAATACCGAGATTTGCCATGGATACGAATCTATGTTCCCATAAATACACGCATAGATACATTTACGCATATTCAGAGAGAATGTAAGCTACAGTTTTCTTCTTTTTGCATCGATGAAACAAGATGAAAATACTTTTTTAATGTCGATAAGAAATCAAAAATCGATATTACTCACTTCAGTTGCACAGATTGCAATCTAAAACAAAATCATTAACAACTAGAAATAAAATTATACTCCCTCGTTCTTTATGCAACGAATTTACATACCACAAAGGGTATTAGAAATAAATCTCTTTCTTTCAAGACATAAATAATCATGTATATTAAGGTAAACGAGCCTAAAAAAGAAACGTCATCAGCGCTAAATCCTACCCGATATCGATTTGCTGACCTTATTGCTGCTGTTACGAGTTATTATCACTATGCTTAATTTAACTGTCCTAAATAATTTTGGGAGGTAATTAACGTGCTTCTAATGAAATTGGATTGCTCGTTAGATAAAATTAAATCTTTTTACGCTCTAGGATACTGTAACATTTAGATAACGAATGAAAACATTGATTTATGCGGCTTGAAATTTTGAATTAATTTTACGATTATTTGTGGTAGTATTTTAGTAATTGCAAGTTATATGGGAGTGATAGCACTTTTATCTGACAATTTTACTTTATGTTATAGGTTTAATTAGCTTTTATGTAGCAAAATTAACCGTAGTGCTCACAGCCAACCAACATTATGCTACAAACATATTCCCTATGAAGACATTTTAGTTTGGAGATATCTTCTAAATAATTTCTTTTAATCGGTAAAGAATAATTTTTTTTCTCAGTGTTTTTAGTAATTAGGGTAATTGAATGCCAGCATGAAACAGCTTCTAAGAAAATAGCTAGGTTTATTCGTCAACGTTTTACGTCGATGCATAAAATATTTTATGATCTATTTTGTGGATGGTTCGAGACAACATAGAAAAAAGTAATTTGTTTAGAAGAAGGGCTTAATTTTTAAAATGAATTTGTTAGCCGATACATAGCAGTCTCAGAAAGGATATAATGGACAGCTGTGACTGTAGATGTAATAGAAGTAAATTCATGAATCATGTTGATATTACGTATTTGAGAAATGTTACCTATTCCATTATAGTCTTTCCAAAAACCACTGTTTCCAAGAGACCATTGTTAATTCTACAAAACTGGTTCATATCTTATATCAGAAATTAATGTATTTAAGGATTTATTCAAGCTTACAATAAAGGCAACAAATTCCCTACGTGGAATGAGTGAATGTCAAAAAGACATGAGCCTGCTTCGTTAGGAAAAATTGTTATATTAAAGTATGATGCTTTTGTTCAATATGCCTATGATAGGTACAAATAAATTACAGCTCATAAAAGGATTCTAGTGACTCAGACATTGTAATTAAACTGTTAGAAACCGGGTTATTGCAAAATGTTATATCGTCCAAGAAGCCTTATGTTTTGGGGACATTTTATGTTTAAAACATTAATTTTCCTCATCTTAATAATTCGCACGACAGCCCCACGCGAGTCCTGGCCTTGTCTAGAAGTTTTTCCCGAACTATCCTCTCACTAGCCCTGGATCTACAGTTCTTAACCTTCATGGCACTAAAGTCTGAATCCATGCAGACCATCCATCTCTTTTTTGGTCGACCTCTCTGTCTTTCACAAAAGGAGACTGCAGTAAAAACTTTCAATGATGCTCTCTGTGAATGCAATCGCAAAAGATGTCCTGCCCATCTCATTCTGTTCAATTTCACAAATTTCACTGCGTCTTCATTTTTAAATAGTTTGTATAGTTCAAAATAGTGTCTCCTTCACCAAATAGCAATGTCAAGGACACCACCAAAGACTGTTACGGCGCCGAATGTTACGGGAAGCCGCAGCGGAACAAGTGGTAGCAGATTAGAAAAAAGCTAAGCCAGCCAAAAATGGCGAGACATGAAAATGCGTTGTGTAAAAATTAAGTTACTGAATTAACTTACAGAAACAATACGATATGAACGATAACCCAGACAGGTTGTCTCAGGTAACATATATATTAAATAAAGTAGTTATGTTTTTAGGATAACCGCACTTAACCAAGCAAGAAATGCCTAACCCTACAGACAGCCTGACCCACGTGCTAAGCAGATTACTATGTTCATAAAATTAATTCGCACATGTGAAAACATTATCTATTGAAGTAAATTAAGTGACAGACTATATGGTTAAGGAACAAATAAGAAGTTTATTTAATAAAACATAATGAAAGAGTAAATACTTAATGGTCATAAAAAATAAGATACCTAATGGATTCCTGCCATGCCATGTGCCTCACTCACCAACACCGGACACCAGAAAAAGGGTGTCACGCACCTAGTACACTTCCAAAAGCTCTCTGGTTATTTTTCGAAGCTAGCCTTGAACTGCGCCAAGCTGTATTTCGCACCTGCGCAATACGGGATCAAGCCACTAGATTTGGCATGCGTCGCCTTTCATGACAATAATTCATTTTTCCTTTTCTGCCAATATATGGCGGTTACGAAAGACAGTAATAAAGACTTGAATATTAACAGATATACTCCATGAGTCTTTATAACAAAGCTCTCAATACTCTAATATTTCCAGAGCCTTCGCTTCCCCTGATGTCAATGACTATGTTATTCAACAACAACAAAAAATTTCCAAACCAAATTTTCTTCTTCGATACTGATGTGTGATTTTAAAGTCACTTTAGAGATGCCCAAAACTAATGTAGTTGCACTTAAAGTGCTATGCCATTTCAAGAGCTGTGATTTCGATCAAAAAATAGATGTATAGAATAAATAATGAATATGATTTTGAGATGGACCTCGACTCACAAAATCTGGAAATGAAATCTCAATTAGTTGTTTGATATAATAATAAGAAATTCTATGTCAGCAACTCAAAGCACCATGGAAGAAGTCATATCCGGAGTAGACATACTTTTAAATTTTCTTCAAGAGACAAACGTGAAACTTAGGTGCTAGAAATTTTTATCATTGTGTTAAATATAAAATTGAAATAATGAAACTTAAAAACAGTAAATATGCAACGTGTTGCTTAATAAAGAATTTTAAAATGACAGTTAAATAAAATTTAAAATTAAAACAGTTGAAATAAAAATTGTTTTTATTTTAAATTTTGAATTAAAAAAATTATAATATGCATTGATTTAAAATTACGGAACCTATAACATAACTTATTTAATTTGTCTATACTAAATATTTTATTAAAAAAATTTTAATTTTCAAACAATTTTTAAATTATGATTACCATATAATTAGAAATTATAACTTGCTTAAACTAAAAAAACAACGCAAAATGTCAAATTAATGAAATACACTGGCCGTATCTGAAACTTGAATTTGCCTCTTAATGAGACTGTAAGAAAACAGTACAAGATGAACAAAACTATAATGTTTCGTCCGGAACTGAAATGTAATCACAAAACACGAGGAATAAAAATTCTAGTTAATGAATCAGTATTTTGTAGTCTAGTGTAATTTCGCTGTAATTTCCTTGTAATAGCATACAAGCACTTTAAAATTCAGGAGAAAAAGTGCTTAACATATTTCACTTGCAGAAACTTTAAAGATTTTCCGTCCGATAGTTTAATTTTATTGATTTTGGAGCAATCAAATGCATTACGATTTTTCGCAGTTTACGACGCGAAATAAATTCTTTATAATGATAACTGTATTTTCAAATCTATAAAATTTTCTTCGTAAACCCGAGTAAATTATCTACATGAGGACTATAATCTCTATAAAATCATATGCATATGCTATCACGATTGTCGTAAATGGACTCGGAGGAAATAAAGTATGTTTCGAGAAATGTGCTTAAGAATTGGTGATTCTTCTATAGAAAACAGTAACGCAGCCTTTATTTGATGAAAACGTTAAAAGAAAGTCTAATTCTGATGGGAACATAATCAAACTCACGTTTAAAAGTTAACTTATTGATACGCTATCATAAATTTTGGATTAAACGTTATTGATCAATGCTTGATGGTTAATAGCCATAATATTGTACAGCTATATTGTATGTGGCATGAGAGACAACAGAAAGCAGTAAATTATTTCGATAGCAGAGCAGATAGCTTTAGATTTAACAGTGCACAAAAAGTTAAAGAAACAAGGGCAGTTTTAATATCTACAATTAAAGAAGTTATAATTTATCAATAGGATTAGCGTTGCAAGGTGAGGAAAAATTGCCGTACAAATGAAATCCACATCAGTATTAGTTGCGAATGAAATTTATTCGTCGTATGTCACACTACGTAGTCAATCTAATTATCTAGCATTATATAAAAGAGAACGATAACCTGTTGAAGGTAGACATCAATCAGCGATAAATATGAACTTTTCATGTAAAGTTTCTTTGTGAACTGTATTTTTTCATGATCATTAACTTGACTTTTAGCTCTTACTATTATTATAGCGTGTTTGTTAAAAATAATGTTATCATGTTTTTCCAAATGCATTGTATTATAATTTTCAAAAATAGTGAATTATCATCCATTTCCAAGGGAAAATCTGGGAGTCTATTGGGGATGACTGGATAAAATTTAGTCACAAAACGCGTAAAGAGGCCGTGGCCGATTTTGAACTAAGAACAGGGCATGACTGTCTGGCTGAACATCTGGCTAAAATACGGATTGTGAGTTCCAGGGTATGCACATTATGTGAGAATGAAAGTATGAATAAAGCTCACCTACTTGTTTCCTCGAAACTAGACTTTAACTTACGACAGAATTTGTGACCAGAGAGACAGTGATTCAAACTAGAGAGACAGTGAGAGATTAGAGAGACTTCAACTAGAGAGACAGTGATTTGTGTGCTCTCTAGTTGAGGGCCAGAGAACTTATGTCCTGATCACACGGTCATAGGCGTAGCGTCGGGGGGGGGGCACGTCCCCCCCAACTTAACTTGAATTAAATTAAAACGTTAGTAGAAGTGCAGTTAAAATCGGAAAATTATAGAAAACATTTAAGAAAATTGGTTTTTTACCGCTTTTTCAAACTGTGGAACTGAAGATTCCGATTATGCCTTTAGCCTTAAGATAGTTTTTAACAATGATATGATCCATAACAAAAATTCGATGCTATATTTTTTTTCTCATTTTATTTATATTATATTTTTCTCATTGTATAACTTTTGAATACTACTCAAACATCAATTCTATTGTTATTCAATTTTTAAAAAATCATAATATTTCATATTTTATGGACCATCCGGCAGTCAATGCGCTGAGGAGGGCCCTAACTGAATTCAGTTCGTGCCCCCCCCCCCCCAAGAAAAAAAAATGTTAGAATCACGCTACGCCTATGCTCACGGCTCTTCAATTATTGTGCTTCTGGCTTTTTAACTTTTAATCCTAGAACTTTAATGTTTTTAACTAGTTTTAAGGCCTTTTGGTAGTATCTTGTGGTTTCTTTTTTTGTTGTCCTGTGTTTTTATATATTTTTTACGTTGGGTGAGTGGCCAGACTTGTATGTATTAAGTTCCAGTCGGCCATATGTAACAACAACATTTCTTTTCAAAAACATATAGTTAGACTAAATCTAACTTTATAAGAGCAATTTTTGTCTTATATTTCGTCTTCAATTTTTTTAAAAATTTTTTGTGTGATAAAATTCTTATTAATACTGCTAAGTTGAAATATTGTTATTTATTGAAACCTCTATTTCTTACATTTAGAACATTTTAGAAACTTTCAACATTTTGAAAAAGAACTGCTTATTTATACCCACGTATTGTAATTGAACTTCATTTTTAACTACGTACAAGCTATAATCCGTTCTTGATGTGAAGTGACATAAACATATTCTTCCTGAAAAAGGGTGAAAAGATCTCGAAAATGAGATTCTGCAGATAGTAAAATGCGAGGTTATAAATTAGTTTTTCTTGAATAAATTTAATGAATAGATATATCAACGGTATCTTCAAGATATATGTCAACGATAATAAGGAAATATTTTTGCTACGAACACTGTATGTCTTAAAAACCTCTGTTACTATTTGTGTATGCATTTTACATTAAAAATTGATATTAGGTGGAAAACTGAAATTTACATATCTTGAATTCACAAATTAGCTGAATGTAACGCACTCAGAGTCCATATAATTATGTGTACGTAAAAAAATATAAACTTTAGCCCTTGAAAATTCTTTAAATTAACACAAAGCGGAAAATAAATTATTTGTTATTACTTTTCGAATTCTAATTAATCATGTGATCTTTTCATTTCCATGTATTTAATGATTGATACCCTTACTTCCTTTGTTTACCATCCTCTAAAATCTGCTCACGAATATTACTTTCCTGCTGAAATTAATTAGCTGAAAGTGGACACTATCGATCGTGGTTTTTAACAAACATTGCAGACCTTGTAGTTTAAAAAAAAATATTATAGAGAAGAGATTTTTGCTTCTTATCTCTAGAATGTTTTTAAGTCAAATTTTTGTTAGTTGAATGAAGCAAAAAAATGTTATTTTAAGATAAAATTTTTTTTCATTAATATTTCTGCCGAGAACCTTTAATGACTAACGCGTGGTATTTTAACTATTTTTAATTTAGTTTACTGCTCTTATATTTAAGAAAATTAATAGTAATTAATATTCTTGAGGAATACACATTGGAATATAGAATATTATACTGCAACTTCATTGAAATAGTCAATTTTTATAAATCTGATTACCTGGTTTTTCCCTCATTCTGGGTGTAAAGCTTGGTAAAACTTGACAGATAATAAGTAGATTGATAACTATTCTCTGAAGCCATCTTTTGACACTCTCATATCTTATCCTTTATTTTAATTTGGGAATCATTAATTAACTTTGAAAACGAATATACCTGAAGTAATTTTAATTTATATAATTAGTTTAAAATTTTGCATCAAAAAGTAATTATAACATATTTTTTAGTATGGGGCGTTTAGTAAGAGCTCAAATAGAAAAGTGTAACTCACTATTACATGGCCTATTTGGCATTAAAAGGGATATCCAGAAACACAAACTTTTATAGAGCTAGTTTGGAACTTATTGTTTTGTGACTAACAAAAATAATTTCGCTGTTTTTTTAGGCAGTTGACAAAGATAAGAGATTTTCGACTGTTGACAGTCTTCAAGAATTCCCTCCTGCAAAAGATTGCAACACATATCAATAAATCCCCTCGAGCAACAGGAACAAACATTATTCAATAAAAAAAGGCTACTTAATTACTTTAAGATATGCTTGCATAGAGTAAAAATTATGAATTTCAGTTCATCGTCTTATAGCTGAGAATTTTATAAAATTTTCAGGTTGATATACAGTTGCGAATATTTCTGATATCAAAGATATGTTCAGTCTTATTCAGTCAGTTCAGTCAGTTCAAAGATATGTTCAGTATCCAAAGAAGAAAATATTATATGCTTTATAGATGGGATATAATTTTAGGTAAATTTTGTAAATGAGAGTTGTATATGTGTATATTCATCCGATGTAATGTTTATAGAGAAATATTATGAAGAAAGGTGGGATAGGGAACTTATCAGATTCGTGTAAGAACTTGAACAAGTTTTTAAAACATATCTTTATTGATAGATGATTTTCAGTAAATATATGTTTTTTTACGAGGTTTATTCGTAGTACAGAGCAATACTACTATTTTATTAGAACTAAAAGGTATCAAGATATTACCTCCAAAATTTACCGCAAAAATTATCAAAAAATTTACTTGAATGTATTTTTTTAAGTAACCGGTTTCTAAAAGCCTTTACATATTTGTTTCAGTATTATGTTATCCTAATTTATCTGAAATATGTTGACGCAATTATTCTATAAAAATTACGAAATAAAAAATTTTAGAATTTTAGCATTTGTTTAAAATATCAATTTTTGATGAACTGTAATTCTGTATGCGCATTCATGATAAAAGATTAACAAAATTAAGACTTCCTGTACAAGATCAATTGTTGGTAATTTTACATTTTATTTATTTTGAAATATTTCACGTGCACATATTATTCTACTTTGATAAAAAAAATTGTTCTCCCAAAATGTGTATCAAAATCATTAATCATGAACTGTAACAGAACTACGAATTAATCATTAACTTCTTTAAAAAGTTTCAGATGACTAGAGATTAATGATTCCTGTTCATTTGCTAGGAATATATAAATAGAAGAATCACTTCATAGAAAAACACCTTAAGCTCAAACAAATGCCTCTTGCAAATTAACTTATGAAATATAATGAATAAATTGACAGAGAGAGAGTAAATGTTGAAAGATTGTGAACTTATAAGATGCGTATTCTATTAAAACTTTTTAAAAAAAATTACTTCAAATTTTGATTTATAATACGATTTGCTCACATACTTAGTGAAAGTTTTGTTCTTCAACATTTAATAAAAGGAAAATCAATCAATATGCTTAACAAATCTAAGACTTCCCGTGAAATATATTTAATGTTATTTTTAGAAAAATAAAAAAATTTTTGCTCTTGATGTTGAAACAATTTTTTTAATGCTGTGAGAGAAGACAACTTAATATTTTTGTGATTAAAAATATAAGATATTAAAATAAGTGATACTTTCGGCAGACACTTATCCTGAGGGCAATCGCTCATACATACCATGATTTTAGTTGGCTATATTATTATGGACTGCGCAGAAACATTCATGCCATGGTTGGGATTCCAACTTTCTTGGCAGAATATAAATGAAGGCCTTATTTGAATAGTGGACCAATTCCACTTTTAAAAATTGAGTTAGTCTCATTTTCATGTTTATACAAGTCATTTCCATCTTATTTTTAAACTGTGTAAGGTATACACAAGATTCGATTCACAAGAATCGAACTTTTGAATTAATGAATTAAAGAAGCTGCTTCCGATATGCTAATTTCGGCATACGCTCTTAGTATAAATACCACGCAGCGCCATTAAGAAAGAAGGGGAGGTTGTTAAGGTTGAAAAGGTGTTATCCTGCGCTAGTGCTTAGCGGGCCAGAAGTTTACGTGGCAGTACTGCTGGTTTGACTTACTGTTCGTGAGTATAAAAATATATTGTTCTTGAAAGCTGTGTTTATACATTCCGTACAAATAGTACGCATGCTTATTGCTGTAAAAGCCAATTATATGTGCAACGAATTCAATAAACATTGTTTCATGTATAAACTGTGTGTGGTTCAAATTCAAATAGAGAGCCACTTCAAATTATATACACCCAAGTCTGGGTAGAAGTGAGCATAGATTCTCTATACTGGCGCCCGAAAGATTTATATACCCTGGTAGTTAGCATTACATTTGTAACGAACAACATAATTGAAATTAAAAACTGTGTACTGTGAACTTATATTGATAAAATTGTTGCAAGTACTTATATACTACTTAAAAAATGAGTGTTGTAGAACAAAACCCTGCTGGAAATTTCCCTCGGGTAATTATGGTTCAGCATTTTGCGCCATTCGAAGCCACCTTCAATGGCGGCCCCTCAAGCCAATTCTTAAAGAAAATTGAGCATTACTTTCAGCAACAATGCACCCCAGAGGGGGATAAACTTAAAATTGCTCTAGCCGCTTTAAGAGGTAGTGCATTTCAGTGGTACACGTGTATGAAAAGCAGTAATCTGATTTTTGACTATTCGTCATTCAAGCAACAGTTTCTTAGCGTTTTTCCAAAGACCTTTAATCAAAGTGAAATTGAAGCGGAAATTTATTCGCTAAGGCAACGTGAAGGTCAGTCTGCATTAGATTTTGCTACGGAAAAGATTTCCAAGTGTGAGGAATATTTAGAAGGGGTGACGGAAGCGGTAATCTTAAAAATAGTTATCCAACGTTTGAAGCCAAGTGTTCAAGATTTTTTAGATAATCAAACAATTACAAGCAAGGTTACCCTTCTTCAAGCTTTAGCTAAACATGACAATAGGCATTTCTTCGCTACCCCGTACCGTCATTCAGGTACGAGAAGTTTTATACAGCCGCGCCAAAATTTTTCGCGAGTTTCAAACCAGCAGCGTAAGCAGTACCGCAGGCAAAATAATAGAAGCGCACGGCGTTATAATGAAATTAGTGCTCTTAAAGTAAATAATATGCAAGCACCTTACTTGCACTGGCAAGTTGATTCACATGATATGGTTCAACCTGTTGAAACTGTGTGGTCAAATGTATTATTTTGTCCGAGTAGTAATCATTATTTTGAGAATAGTGAAAGTCAGGGTATTTTTGTGGCTTATAAAGAAAGTGAGTCTAGCTGGAATGATGCGGTAATTCCAGTACAAATTTCTGAAAATAGTGCCGATACTAATGCTAGTGGTTTAGAAAATAAATCATCTGACACTTCTATTAATGGTATACCTGATATTTTAGATGATATTCACACATCTGTTAATGAAGGAAATTTAGTAGATGACGAAGTATGCGTTACGGAAGTTAGTGAATACTTATTAGTTGACGACAATAAAAAATCTTTAAACGATATTAGGAACTCGCTAGGTAATGATGATATTATTTCAAGTTCCCAGCCGAATGAGGATTGTGTAGGCCAGGTTGATAATATAGTTTTAAATAAAGTACATGAAAACCATACTGAGAGTCAGGATGAAAAGTTGACACAGAGTTATACTGTAAGTAGTTTAGCTGATGTTTCGGAAGTTATAGACTCAGGTTGTATTAAAACGCACCAGTATGAAAAGCTTAATCTTCCTAAAACTGAAGCAGTGTTAAAGAATTTAAATGATAACGATTCTGATATCGCAAGTTTCAAAGAGACTTTTTCGTCAAAAGAGGATAAAACTAAAGTTAAGGGGGATAAAAAACGTGAAAAAGTGCCTTCAGGTTCCAGCATTAAAACTGCTAATACTGAAGTAATTAAGGCGGTAAACAAGAAGTCGTATAAGCACAAATACCAAAAACAGAGTCAGTTTGTTGAAAAACATGACACATGTAGAGAGATAAAGCCAGTAACTAAACACGTTGGTGCGGCGTATAAATTTGACAAAATAGAATCTGCATTAAAATCTAATACCGATACAAGCAAAAGTACGAAGAAAGGTAAAGTGTGCACTACAAAACCTCCATCTAAGGATGAACGTGGCACACATAAGGTACACAGGGTTATAAAAAGGAAGAATGACAATTTTAAAGCTCCTTTGCATAAGTACAGGAAACGCAAGATATCAGCCGCCCAGCAAGGTTGGCCTCCTCCCAAGAGACCTCCTGTCCATCGTCAAGCCGGACCAGCGCCTCAGGACCTACGACCTGCTGCACGAAGGATGCCCACACGGTCAACGATCCCCTTTACTAGGACTGCGACCATCAAGAGAGGTTCCACGGATTGGACAGACTGGTGCAAGGAAGTTGCTGCATTCATGAACAAGTCTTGTATCAATTATCTTTTTCTAACTCCCACCCTTTAATAACACCGAACCAAATTGGTTTGAAATTCCCCAGTGTATATACTGTGTAAACATTTTGAGGGGAAGGAGTGAGCCACTGAAAAAAAACGGCATACTGTTGTTTTATAAATTTTTGAAGGGGACATGTAGTGACTAGGAAAAAAATACATACTGCACAATATACCAATTAACCACTAATGTACTAACTTCACAAAAAATAACACATGTACATTATAAATTGGGGGAGAGCAGATACAGTCAAGAAATGTCATGCTGTGCAATTGTGTTGTCACTTTTAATTAAAATAGATATTTTAGGGCGCAGTTGGCAGCCCAGTATCCGCAACTCTGCAAATCCACTGTTTGATGGTGTCACCTGGACCCTTCGGGGTTAGTTTTGTAAAATGGTAGTGGCGTTTTTCCTCCACACAACGTGTGGAAGGTTTTTTGACTTTGCCACCCATTATGTAAAAAGTCAGACCAGCACGCGTTTTCAATTAGTTAACTGAAGCCGTTCAGACCTCAGTTACCTAATTTTTTTTTCGAGGGAGGCCAGTGTAAGGTATACACAAGATTCGATTCACAAGAATCGAACTTTTGAATTAATGAATTAAAGAAGCTGCTTCCGATATGCTAATTTCGGCATACGCTCTTAGTATAAATACCACGCAGCGTCATTAAGAAAGAAGGGGAGGTTGTTAAGGTTGAAAAGGTGTTATCCTGCGCTAGTGCTTAGCGGGCCAGAAGTTTACGTGGCAGTACTCCTGGTTTGACTTACTGTTCGTGAGTATAAAAATATATTGTTCTTGAAAGCTGTGTTTATACATTCCGTACAAATAGTACGCATGCTTATTGCTGTAAAAGCCAATTATATGTGCAACGAATTCAATAAACATTGTTTCATGTATAAACTGTGTGTGGTTCAAATTCAAATAGAGAGCCACTTCAAATTATATACACCCAAGTCTGGGTAGAAGTGAGCATAGATTCTCTATAACTGGTACACCTGTATCTTATTTATGCTGCAAACAGCGGGCATTACAAGTCAGACTTCAGCAGTCATTTCTCTGCACTCATTAGACTTTAAGGCTCTGTATCTCAAAATGAACAAGAATGGAGTTTTACCAGTATCCAAATAAGGCCTTCAAATACAGTATGCATTTTCCAACTGCTGTTGTTGTTACTTATGGCAATTTTGGAACTTCATCTATTACACATTCAGCCGTGACTGCTGGCCATTTTTTTAAGGGGGCACCGGATAGGTGGTCAAGCAGCATTTTCCATTTTTCAACTTCCAAAAAAAAAATGTATTTGTAATAATATTAAAAAGTTCCTGGATATAAAAATTATGATATATATATAATAATATGTATCATAAATGTATTTCTAGAAAAAAAATCATGCATCTACCTTCACATAGTGCCGCTCACATGGAATAGTGGTTAGTGTCGTTACCTCTCACGGAGTGGGCTTCAGTTATATACCAGAATAAGGCTTGGTTGTTACCGTGCTGTCTCCTCGTAGGGAGCAACGCTGGCTCACCTAAATGGTGCTACCATAATAAAGTAGCCAGCAAAGACTTCGCGGTGTGCCAGAGCGGTGTATTCACCTAATAACAAAAGGTGAATATCTCACGACATGTGCCTCCGCATTAGACCAAAAAACAACAACAACAAAAAGAAATTCTTCAAACACTAAAATGAAAGCTTCTTCATAACCACAATTAAATAAAAAGGTCGAAGACATATGTTTCGATCTAGTAAATATATCCTCATCATGCTGAGAAGTCTCAGTGTCATCGTCACTAAGAACATTTTCACAAATGCTAAATCAGAACAATTCAAAAATACAAGTCACAATCACACCAATGATTAGTGACAATTACACCAGTGCTCCACGGCCTTATGAGAATCTAAACTAGAACGAAACATTTGTCGATATTCTTTTTATTTTAGATTGGTTATCGAGAATCGTTATTTTAAATATATGTGTTTTTAGAAGTTTCTTGTTAGTGATTTACCGTCAGCTTTCGACGCAATCGCAATCAGAAGGAAAAAGAATTTGACCTGGGTTCAAAGAAATTAACCCGAATCTAATATTCAAGATTATTTTAAAGAACTGCGTATTTTTAGACATTATAATATTTGCTATTTTAACTCTACAAAAGGAGAGATTTCTGAATATTCCGAGTTAAGAGTAATACTGTCAAAAGGCTTTAACATTAAATGAAATTGTATTTTTTTTTTTTGACTATCGTAAGCAGGGCCGCCCAGAGACTTTACGGGGCCTGGGGCAAACTTCTGTTGGGAGCCCCAAGACTATTTTGTAGTAAGAGAAATCTGATTAATCAAATAATTATAAAAAAAAAATTTTTTTTGGGGGGGGGCCCTTTTTTCAGGAGATTATTTTGAATTTTGAAGTATGGTACAAGTTTCAGAATTTTCTTTCGGAGGAAATCAAATAAATAAATTTTTTAAAAAATTTTGGGGCCCCTCCGGCAGTTCGGGGCCTGGGGCAAAATGCCCCAGTTGCCCCCCCCCCGCTCTGGGCGGCCCTGATCGTAAGATACAGAGATTCGAAAAAGTCTGCACGTTCTTTTAAAACTCCCCCCAGTTTTAAACCAGCCATTATAAAATAAAAAAAGGGAAAAAAATAACATAAATATTCTAAGGTTTTTCTAGAAAGCAAATTGTTTGTAACTTTTTTTGATGCTTTGTCAATACTTTCTTTGCTATATAGTTATTGTTTTAGCCTAAGTTTTTTATTTCATCCAGTAACAGAACTTTATGTTAGAAATCTCTCGTACCAGCGTTCTGCAGTATCAACCATTTTTCTATTTGAAGAAGGATAACAATTTAAAATATGATGTTCTGTTGCAAGATTCAATATATCTTAAGAAGATTAGAATAACTAACATCTTAATTTAAGATTACAACAATTTTCCTTAAATCTAAAGTTCTCTATATAAAACTATATTTTGTGCTTTGTACAAGTTATTATAATTAACTATAATAGTGTAACGTCTCCCGTACAATAGCGAATATTTTATGCGTAGAAATTTCTGGACGACCAACCAACGCGCGGTTTGTGCACGCGATTGATTTAGACGGCTGGAGACAGACAGTCTTGGCGACATAAAGAATGGAAGTACTACTGACAGTTTGCGGAATAGTTCGTCAGCTACAAATGGGAAGTTGCCGACCGGAGACGCCTAGTCGTCTGTGAACAATAACTGAATAAAGAAATGCGGCGTTCTCCAGACCGTTGGAGAACGTTCAGCGAAGGTATATAAAGTCTCCGAACGCGTGTTAATTTCATGTCAGTGATTCAGAGATTAAATTATTCAGAGTGACGCTGGAGCTGGAGACAAGGAGATACTGTAGGGCCTAGATAGACTTGAATGAGCACAGCGACAACTCAAGTCTGACCTTCCTCGTCGATGCCGTGAACCCACGAATTTAACTATATATATATATATATATATATATATATATATATAAAGGCAAAGTCCTTATAATAGAAAAGGATCAAGAACTGAAAGAAAACAGAAAGGTGGTTCCCTCCCCCCTTAGATATTGTGAGTATTAAGCGTAGCAGATTAAAAAATATTCTTGGGGATTATTATTAGTAAGGTCTTTTTATGCATGAAATTTCAAAAACAGGTATGATTGCATATCAAAAAGGAAAAAAAAACCAACAACTTGAAATAAAAAATACACTATTGTTATTAAATTAGCATAAATGCATCACGTACTATAATAAACAAAATCATAACAAGAAAAGAATTAAATATGAAAAATTAGGATAGAGAAAAATAATACTCAGAATCGGAATTAATATATTTTATGCCTACCCTAACAAGTATTTACTTATCGTGTTTGAAATAAAAATAAACATTGAACACAAAAGCCAATTTATTAGTCGCCTTATTTGGGCGCCAAATTATTATCTCTTTATCTAATGCGACTGTCCTAAACAATTTTCTCTGCTAATTAAGACGTTCCTAATGAAACTGGATTACGTTGTATGGAACTAATTCTTTCTTCCCTTTTGAAGCACCTCTATTTTTAGATAACTACGGTTACCTGCCGTCGAACACTGAAATAAGATGCAATAAAGCTCTTGGTGTAAAGTAATTATGTTTGTAGAAAATTTAGTTGAAATAAAAGTTGCTACACTCGACCATGAACATTGACAATAGAAATGGTGCGCGTTTGTGTTGGTAATACAGAGTAAAATGCATGGACGACTCAACAATGCAAAGATCATTATTCTGTTTACTTGAAGTATCGAATTTGTTTACTTTTATGTTTAGTCTCTCGAATATCATGTTTTTAAATTTCCATTTATAATTCTGATGCATTTAAATACAATTCTCATCAACATCCTTTATAACATTTATATCTAAAGTTTAGAAATATGTGGAGCAAAAAATAATGTTAATTGCACCTTAATAAGAATAGGGATCTTTCTCCAATGATACTACAAAAAAGAGGTAAAATAAATATTCCCCTATGTAAACGTTAAAAATTTTTCCTCAGGATAATCCCAGAGGTTTATGGGTCCCCCTCCCCAGAGGTCCCCACGCCCTTTCAAGAATGCTAGTTCGCATAAAAGACCTCATACATATATATATATATATATATATATATATATATATATATATATATATATATATATATATATATATATATATATATATATATATATATATATACATATATCACATGACAGCATGAATTTTTCTTCTTACATTTTTACAAGGTGATATTTTGTGCTCTTCACTGAAAATTTAATTTTGATATTCCTTGTAAGATATCATGAATTCTTTCAGGATAAAGTCAAGAAGGCATTTTTATGTTATACTAGTATACGTAGATGATAGGTATAATTCAATAAGTCTGTGGAATTATGGCAGAAGTTTATATGTCATTTTTTATGTTTTTGGCAAATTGAAAAGTAACATTTGTTGTGAATTATAAAATCGCTCAGTTAAGTTTTTCAATCCAAATATTCTTTAATCAATACTCATATTCAACCTCAAGCATATGGCTGCTCTTTAATGAAAATTTTAAATTAAGGTTACCTCTTTTATACATAACCACATTTGCAAATACAAATAACTTAGTATTATTTCATAATTCCACTCTTGGCTTTTGTCACATGAAAGAACCAATTTTAATTGTTACATATCAACATAAAATATAAAATTTAATTTTTGGACATATCAACATCTGCCATAACACCAAAGAAGTATGCTCTTTTATTTGTACCTGTATAATGTTTTATGTAGTTTATGTATGGGATTCCAATTTACAGCATTTTGGACACACGTGTGAAATATTAAAATGAACGATACAAAACTAAATAAAAATTGTAAAATAATTTCCGTAAAACTTGATCGGGAGGCATTATTTTAAATAGCGTATGTTTGGCAGAAGCAATTCTTATTAAAAAGTATTCTCTATTAAGAGAAATTCAAAACATCTACTATACCATTTTCTAGTATGAGTTTATATTGTAAGAGATTGATTTTTATTCTGAAACATTAAATATATAGTAAAAGTACCACAGACCTTAGATGTATAAATAGAAGATAAAAAAGGAGAAAAACACTCAGTTTTTCCAGAGAAGTATAAGTGAAGACCTATGAAAAACAACGTACATACGTTCTACACTCATGGACAAAAAAATTAGCGTACCAAGAATTAATTGCGGGATCGTAACGAAACTTGCAATGAAGGTACATGTTGGGGAGATATGCAAATGATTAGAAATGCAGCGTGATTGCGCATTACGTATAGCCGGTAGAGGGCGTTGAACATCGTACTCTGTGGAGTATAAAACAGGTAACCAAAGCTTGTTTGAGTGTGCTGAATCATTTACAAAGGAAGAGCTGAGACAGACACGCCGTTACGCCATGTTCGAAGACAATATAAGCAGTTGTCGCAGTTTGAGAGGGGGAGAATCGTCGGGATGATGGAAGCTGGGTGGTCAGCTAGGCGAGTAGCTCGTCAATTAGGCCGCTCTGATTGTGTTGTGAGGAGATGTTGAGACCAGTGGACCCGAGAGATGTCATGTACACGAAGACCAGGCTCAGGACGCCCTCGACAGACCAGTCGTCGAGAAGACCGCCACATCGTAAGAAATGCACGCGTGCAGCCAACTGCTTCATCGGACGCCATCCAGGCACAGGTAGCACCTTCACTAGGGGTCTCCGAGTCTTCTCGAACCATACGAAGGCGCCTGGCTGAAGGACAGTTGGTATCGCGACGCCCATTACGTGTGCTGCCCTTGACGCCCACCCATCGACGCCTCCGTTTGGAGTTTTGCCGCTCACGAGGAAACTGGACTGCAGCGGAATGGAACCATGTCGTCTTTAGCGACGAATCCAGATTCAATCTCGGCAGTGATGACAATCGTGTTCGTGTGTGGAGAGCCCGTGGTGAACGCTTCAATCCTGCCTTTGCTGTACAGCGACACACCGCTCCCACAGCTGGTGTGATGGTATGGGGTGCCATTGCCTACAATACACGGTCACCATATGTATTGTTCCATGGCACCATGACAGCCCAGCGGTATGTTCATGAAATCCTGCAACCACATGTGTTGCCACTCATGCAACGGCTCCCAGGAGCCATTTTTCAACAAGACAATGCTCGGCCTCTTACGGCAAGGGTCGCAAGACTGTCTCCTCACTGTTACTACCCTTCCTTGGCCTGCCCGATCCCCAGATTTGTCTCCAATCGAGCATATCTGGGATCATTTTGGACGACGAGTTGGGCATCCCACTAGTTTGAACGAACTAGAGGCAAGGTTACAGCAAATATGGAACGAAATGTCTCAAGACATCATACAAAACTTGTATGACTCAATGCCCGATCGTATCGCATCGTGCATTCGCGCTAGAGGGGGTCCAACGGAGTATTAACTCCTCCGTTCTTTTGCCTTTTTCTCTGAAATAAATTATCCTTTTTCTTTGATTTTCTTATCATTTACTTATATCAAAGTAGTCATTACGTATGTAAAATTTCGTTTCATTTTGACGACTCCTTCTTGGTGCGCTAATTTTTTGTCCATGAGTGTATAATTTGCAATTGACTGTAAGTTCTGTAATTGACTTATGTTCCTCAGTTTCAGCCTCTCTATTATGTAAAACAACCGAAGTCTCCCCCTCGTTTATGTCTTATATAGGAATGCTTCTTCTTATTATAGGTTCTTATTATAGAACAGGTGACAAATGAAAATTTTCTAAATATTCACTAGTTATTGACACTAATTCAATTAAGCTAACAAGATCATCCATAAAAACAACAACATCCTCGCATAATGATTTTATCGAAATTAAGAAAGCTATAAATCCTGAATGAAAGGCTTTAAGTACACCTTTGAAGTCTATCTTTGCATAATATCTCCTTCTCAATAATTAGACATTTTACGAACATTCATGAATCGTATTGCATTATAAAACACATCACCTGTAAATTTACTTATTAGTTATTACGCTACATTTAGGAATGGACAAGTTTGCTCTAATTAATTAATTGTATCAAATATTCTTTATACGCATGTCCATACGTATTCCTAAAAATAAAAAAAATATTAAGAGAATCAAATGTTGCCCTATATCAATTTTGGCAAAATTTAGCAAGAAAAAATAAAAATGAACTTACAAGCCCATTTTAACAGCCCATATATTCAGTAACATATCTCTGCAATTATCTATATTCGTAAACATTTATATT
Organism: Dolomedes plantarius; assembly: GCA_907164885.2. Classification (NCBI taxonomy): domain Eukaryota; kingdom Metazoa; phylum Arthropoda; class Arachnida; order Araneae; family Dolomedidae; genus Dolomedes; species Dolomedes plantarius. The sequence continues at coordinate 193,140,451 of OU015492.1, read as the reverse complement.
TCTTTTGTACTGCCCCATAAATATGAATAAAGTGAGTGCATTAGGGCAATAAACTTGGATGGTAACAAAACTACTTAATAACCTGCTCTTAGAATTTTCTCAAAATATGTTTCCTCTACAAAAATTGCGTGTAAACCACAAATTTATATTTATCCTAAAACTTTTTCTTCCCTATTTACCGTCAAAATGAGACTCATAAAAACTTCCATTACAAAAATGATCGATATACACTCTTTTGAACTGATTTGCAACCCATAATAAGCCTCGAACATTTCCGGAAGCATTTCGAGGTGGTTTATAAATGAAATCCTGCGGCTAGGAAATTACGGTTTCATTATTATTAAAATTTGCAAAAGACAATGGAGTAAAATTCTATTTTCTTTAATTTTTCAAGACCAGGACTCTAAATAAAAAAAAGGTATAGTATTCTTCATTGCAATAAATATCATTTTTGTTCTACATTTAATTCAACAGAATACAATTTAATACGTTTTGTTTGGCATTCCCTATTTACTAAAAATTTGTAAATAAAATGAATGCAAACAGTTTCAAAGCTTATCAAAATATTTGTAATTAATGTTTTTTTTATGAATTTACTTTTGTATATATGGTTGGTATACATTTATGTTGATTATATGATTGTAAAACATTTAAATTAAAGACAAAAAAGTTACAAAATATAACAGTTAGTTGAAGATCTAAGTTTCTCCTTCATTTGCAATTTGCTTAAAAAACAATATGAATTACTGAATAATTTAATGGTTTATAGGAAAAAAGATGACTGATAGAAATCGTGTGACTGATTCTTACCTTGATGAAGTAATGAGAGTAGCATGTAGCAAGTGTAAACTTGGTTTGTCTAAAATAACCAAATTCTATCTTAACATCAAAAATTCCAATCATTTTTAAATAAAATTTTGAAACTATTTAGGTTTTGAGTTTTATTTTCTACATTATTATGTTATGAGGTATAGTGTACTACTCTGTGGCCCACATAACCTAGCAAACATATGCATTTGGCCCGAGAGCAAAGAAAGGGTGAATATAGTTGCTCTACATTAATGTTCTAAAATCGTGGCTGTTTCAACTAGATAAGGCAAATTTTATTTTAGGCCTATAGAATGTATATTTAATAAAGCTTTGTCAACAATGTCATGCCTTTTTAATATTGGGGGAAACTGTAATTATTTTTACAGATTTTATAAAAGATCCCTAAATCAAGTGTTGCTATTGAAATCTTTCACCCGTTGATACCTTTTGCTATACACTATATGATTGTAAAGCTTTACATAAAGAATAATTTGCGACATTAAATACAGTTTATGTGGAAAGGAATAATACAAATAAAAGGCCTTATTAAAAAAAATACCCCTTTTAAAATCTTATATTTTCAATAGTTAACATTATGCTTTTTCTTCTAAGAAATTCGTTAATATATTTAAGTCATATAGGTATATACTTTCTATTTCAATGTTTTCATGATTGACGTTATCCTTTTTGTAACAATATAAGTTGTGGGGTACTGCATAAGTTAATTAATAGCATACATATGTTACACATATGTATATACAGTCGAATCCGGTTAATTGGACCACCGATTTATCGGACCAGTCGCTTATTCGGACCGAATCCTAAAGAACCGAAACATCCTATTGTATAAGCCTAATAGGGCATAAGGCAAATAGGGCATGTTAGTATAATCAGACCAGCCGATTATTAGGACCAAAATGATCGCGTCCCGATGTGGTCCGATTAACCGAAATCGACTGTATATCAAAGGTAAAATATCTAGTCATTTACTTTGTCTAATTCATTTACCTCCTGAGGTATAAAATTGTTATTTCGATCCATGTCTGTGTATCATACGAAATCTCCAAACTTCGATTTGGTTCCAGTTTAAAGGTCCACGCCTTAGCTATTAGTCCTTTCGCAGCTGTTATTAATCTCACAGAGTGAGAAAAATTATTTTAAAAAACTAATTTGACTTCTTCTACAGGAACACCATACACACATTTTACACCGATAGTGCATGCTTTCATCTCTGCTACCAGCTTCAAAATGGTTAACCAGCGTCTCATTAACTTAAAGGTGTCTGGACCTAGATAAATCTCTAGGGAAATAAATAATTTTAACACACACATACGCACAAAGTCAAAAGAGGAAGAGAAAGAGGAAAAGGGTTCAATATGAAAGAAAGGGAGCCGAAATTCTAACTTTAATTCCTTAGATTTCAATGGAATTTTAATTCAGAAATTTCATTTTAATCCATAAAATATGCATTTATGCATTTTTGTTTTAAGGGGGTCCAGGACACATTTTGAAAATTTTTTTATTTATTGAGTTAAAATTTTGAATCTTTTTGTGATGCTTAACCATATAATTTGTAAACAAAATCACATCATAAAACTTCTCAAAAAGTTTTTAAAAAATTTTTAAATTTAAAATTTTTAATAAAAGTGGGGTAATTTAAAATCGTTATAACTCGAAATATTATTGGTCGAATTTCAATTTTTTTTCATTTAATTAAACAGAAATATTTGAGTTTTATGATTTACCATTTTTTAAAATATTAATTTTTTTTAAAAATTAAAAATATTTAGATTAAAAATTACGAAAAAAATTATCTAACTTATTTTTAAAAAATCATATTTTCAAAAGTAAATATTTTTTCAAATTTTCTGAATCAAAATTAAAATAAAATAGTTGAAAAAGACATGTTACAAGTTTCAACCATTTATTTTTAACAGTTCTTGACTTATAATAATTTAAAAGCGAGTAAAGGGGACAAAACTCATGCAGAAAAACGCACTTACAGGTTTAAACAACGATTGGCTACTATTAGAATGTTGCAAAAAAAATAATTTCTCCTGTTCTAATTAAGATAGAAACATGGTTTAAACGTCATTTTAAGAGCAAACGAACACACAAATTTTTAATGCAATAAAAGTTTTTTCGAAAATTCGAACAATTTTGTGTCCTGGACCCCCTTAAGCTTCTTCTAACAATATTGTTAAATGGGAAGTTTCATTGACTTTCTTGCTAAGTTTGAGTCTCTTGAGTCATTTTTCAGACTTGTTCAACTCAATTTAATACATTTTCTAATCAAATTATAAGACAATGAGTATTTAGATTAATTGAAAGGAAATAATTCATTTGAAAATTTTAAATAGTTTTCTCTCGCGAAAAATGAAATACTTTGGCAAAACTAAAATGAAAAATTAAGACACTTCAAATTTTTATTGTGTAAGTACAGAAGGTCGTTCGCACTTTCTGGAAACTATTTTGATAGTTAAGTTTTATGTATAAATGCCGTATTTTATGCGGTGATTTGCTTTTATCTGATATCCAAGGTTCATGACAATAGATCTAGCTCGAAGTTTCCATGAAAGTAAATTTTTGCCTAGTACTGTTATGTCAGTATTACCTCATTCCTGTTAGACCGTTTTCCAAAGTCCGTTCAGTGTTCTTAGATGCCGTTTTCCTAAGGCTCGTATTAAAAAACTGAAATCGAAAAAGTCCATTGGAGAAGAGTCAGGTCAATTTACAGGTATTTCATTAAATCGGATACATTTTATTCCTGTTTCTGATTCTATCTTCAACTGCCGCTAAATAAGCGGCAGTTGATTTAGACGTGTGACTAGAGGCTTTGTCCATATGAAGGTCAACTTTATCAATGTCCGTTCCATATAAGGCTGGAATTTCTTCTTCAAAAATTCGTTCAAAAATATTCTGCTGATAGTAGAGTGAATTAATTTTGGCTTTACTTGAGACTTTTTTTATTTTTAATTTGCCGTTGCAAAAAAATCCTGCTACTATCATGAACTCCTTTGAGAACTTTTCTGTACACTGACGTAGCCATTTCGTACGGTCATTCCCGTCAGTTGAGCAATAGAAAATTGATCTTTTTTTATTACAGTCACTTAAATACACTCATGCCCCATCGAGTGTTACCACAAAATTTCACTTTTCAGCAGCTACGTGTTTTTGATATAATTTTCTGCAATTTGTTTTCCTTTCAGCAATATGCTTTGGCAAAAGCAGATGAACTTTAGGTTTAAACATATTTCTTAACTTCAAATCTTTATGAATGATTTTACTTGCAGTGCCAGAAGACATTCCTAGTTTCGATGTAATGGAACTTATTGTCGGATGATTTTATTTTAGGATCAGAGACTTCACTTTCTTGATATTTACCCGCGTTTGAACAGTCTTAGGATGAGGTTTAGTGGTCATGTTTTCATTTTTACTCTCAGTTAGACGTTTTATCCCTTTGAAATTTAACATATTGTAAATACCTATTTTTGAAATGTCATAACCGCAATTTTTACACCTCTTTCTAATTTGTTGATACGAATATTTCTCCCAGAAAAGTGCAGTTACGTAACATTCGAGCTATCTATCGATTTTAGGAGCAATTTTCAAAATAAATGTTTTATTTTGCAGTCCAATCAAAGCAAAACAATGGCAGACGATTATTCTGAAGTTGGCAAATTTTTATTTTAAAATGCAAACGCCCAAAAGAAATTACAAAATAGTTTCCATAAAGTGCGAACGACCTTCTGTATTTATTCCTATGTGTCGAAAACGAAAAATGGTTGATTTGTAAATTAATTATATTAATGGGGTTGCAGAATTTGTTGTTTTCATTGCTAAGTGATAAGTGAGAATTACGCAGATCATCTTCTTATGCGTTTTCACTTTTAATTACTAAAACAAGGTTAAATTCACATTCAGCTATATGCAACATGCAAAATTCCTTTTAGAATGAACGCACAGGCAATAAATGCCTATAAATTTAAAAAAAAACATTCAGTGTTTATTTAGCAAATATAAATATTCAAACTCATTCTCCGTCAAACAGTAAAACTCTTTTTTTCTAATTAATGTTCTCCCGAAGTCTGTCACAAACATATGTACACATTTAAATAACTTATAACACAAGCCTTATCATGTAGCGTTAATAAGGATATCTCCATATTCAGACTACAACAAAGAAGTTATAACAACGTCTTAATTGCAACACATAAGGACATAACATTTTATAGTTGGTTCTATTGAAATCCAATAAAATGTTATGTAATCCTGTTAAAAAATGAAGACAAATAGAATTTATAAATATCCTAAACATTTTTATAAATTCTCGTATATTTTAAGTAAATACGTAATTCAGGAATTTTTTTTTAAAAATCTGTTTTAAAAATTTAGTCTAAAATGACTCCAGAAACCCTTATTTAAACTTCATAATAACACATATTAAGCATTATTTAGCTCAGTAAAACTTCCTATTCCATATTTACTGCAAAGCTTTAAACGTCATTGAGTCTAATGCAACAGACAGTTTATTGCGTAGCGAAACTCGAATTTACGAATTATTTCATGATCCTGAAACAAGCCTACTATAATTCATGCTAAATGATTATAGGGTATAGACTCATTTATAGGTAATGAGACGCAGTTTATCTGTATAATCTTGTACGTTAGGAAATCAAAATAGACAATCATTTATTGCAAATATCTTTTCCAAACCTAATGATATCTACATGAAATTACATCAATTCTTCTTCACAACGCGAAGAATATATTTTGTGCTTAAACGAAGAAAAATGCGTAGATACAGTACTATTTATTTATAGATTTTATTGATGTTGTATATGGAAACGTTTTAACCTGCCATTCGAACTGTTAAAATACTACGCATAACAAGTTTGCTTTTTGTAAAACTACGACAGAGACGAATTATTGATACTTACACCAATAAAAAATTGAAGTGTTAATTTTTCACTTTGTTTCTGCAAAAATACTATTATATATATATATATATATATATATATATATATATATATATATATATATATATATATATATATATATATATAATATGTATGTGTGTGTGTACGTACGTGAGTGTGTGATATGACAAAAAGTATGTCTCATTCAATAACTAAATTTAACCGATAAATTAGTAATTTTACAAACCTCTTTTGAACTTTTCGTCCTTTTATATAATTACCCTCAGGCAAGCGTTGAGCTAATATTGACCCGTGAGAAAATAGACATACAACAGATATAGACTACCGAGCATATCATTTAAAGTAACGCACATTTTAGAATTTTGCTGATTAATGACAATCTTGACCATATGAAGTGTCCATTTTAAAGATTTTGGGGGGTTGAAGTGATGTATGATTGCGCTTTTACATTTACACCCTCTTCATGATCTCTTGACTCGGGAAGATGTCCCTCGTCTCGCTCGTAAGTAATGTGCTCGTAAGTAATGTGCTCGTAAGTAATGTATATGACTGAATATGATGTTATATATATATATATATATATATTAACCTACTTCAGCTGCAATACTTCCCAATTTTTTCTTAATTTTTTTTAAATCTAATTTACAGTACATCATCATTAGGTTTTGTGGAGTACACCAGACACATTAAACTTCTTGCTTGAATTCAAGATTGCATTTTTAGAATGAAAAGAAACATTTTCCACTCAGACAATCATAAAATGGGTGATAAAAAAAAATTAACAGACACTCAAATGTACAAGAATGCGGTATCGATCAGCGAATCTGTAATTATCCATTGCATATTTTTTGCAAAATTTCAACGAATTTGTTTCATTGCTGCAATTTCATATCATACATAGTTGCAAATGGAAAACTTCTTTGGAATGCAGACAAAAAGTACTTTCTTTTTATCATAACTAGTACTATGTATTTAAACTTTTAGTTTCTATTTCTATCATTTTCTACTTGTTACAGACTGTGTTCATCAATCTATACCGTTAATGGTTCTTGACATTTGTGTATATTATTAAGAATTTCTTTCAGAATATCTCGTATTCCATTGCATGAATGGCGTTTTGAAAAACTAAAGTATGGAACTTCAACTTCTGTATATTTTCTACAGTTTTTAATCGTATTTAATTTAAATTTAAGAACTCTAGTTGGATATTTCAGTTACTGCATTTATAAATTCTAAAAGACATTTTTTATACGATCGATAAAGGAGTATTATTGGATGCTATAACGGATACTTGTGTTTATTTATTGCAATAATTATGCAATATCTGTTTAATATTAACAATTTAAGTAGAATTGATAGCCTTTACAATTTCACGTGAAAATTATGTCAAACTTAACCGTTCTGTAGAAATTATGTATGTAGATATGCCGTAGTGTTGAATTATATATATGAAAAACGAGAAAACGAGAATTTAGACATTATAGTGCTTCCTGCTCGATTTTCATTTTCAGTAAGTGTCCTGTAAATTTGTGAGGTATTTTTCGTATTGCTCGTCTATTTTAATTATAGGGCATGATTATTTGGTGGTAGTACAAAGATTATCTATCAAGGGGTATTTGGGTGAGTTGTGTTATAATTATTTATTTTGTTACCCAAGGCTCTGGACGCAAATAGCAATTAACGAACAAACTTTTAAACCAGTTGGATCTGCTATATCAACTTTGCTCCACATTAAAACACCTAGCAGATAAATAATTACTGAAACAAGTTTTAAAACAAAAAAAACTTATTTATTTACAACGTCCAAATATTTACATCTCATCTCATCAAATTTTAATTAACATCAATGCTGCTCTGTTCATTATCAAAACCACGAGCAAATGAAACAGGGTTCTATTCAGTTTGACTTTCTGATTCAGGGAGCGTAAAATACTAACTAATACAAAAATGCTAAAACTCCTATCCAAATTTAATACACTATATTTTTCACACATGCAAAACTTGCATTAACTATCAATAGCAAACGTGGGATCTGAACTAAACAAAATCAATAGAAACACTCACGTCTTTTAGCTGAGAGCGACCTTTGGGTGCTGTGATGACTCTCGTAGGGGACTCTTTCCGTGACGTCAGTTGGAACTCTGTAGGTTCTCTTTAGTTTGATGGGTCACGCTTCCACGCTGGGTTATTTTTCACTGTAGACGGACTGGAGGCAATCTTCTCAGCTACAACTCTTTATTTCGGATTCGGGATCAACTATCAATCTTCACTCCACAAGGGCTTTCTTTCTCGGGAAAGATCAACCGAGTTCCGACGCATCAAACCCCCTTAGTTTTATTTTTGTTCCGGAAATATTCTACCGCACTTTTGGGGCAATCAAACAAGGGCAGGTTATTCTTCAGCCGACACAGGGCAAGGCCTCCTGGACTCCGACTGCCTCCCACTTCCTTCTCTCAAACTCACTTCCAATATTTTAATTCCTCAAAAGTTTCCGCCTCCGGAACCATTTCACCAGCCATTCAGGAAACTCTCGACTTTTTATTTGTTAAGTTTCAACACCTTAAAACCTCTCATTTGCTACCCTCTTTCTTAAACAAAAATGCCCCTCTTACGCAATGATCCAAACAGCTGACTGACCACCCGCAACTCCACCAAACCATGTGCTTTTCTACCGCTCCCCTCCAATCAATCACCCACAAAGAGCCATTGTAACAAAACGTCACAGACGGTTCCATCCTTGCTTATCTGCGTCTATCATCTAAAAGACCCCACACACTCTAGGCCCATACAACTTGTAAATTTGCTACCGTTGCCGACAAACACTTTGCCCTATAATTACATCAGCATTAAAGACGTCCCCAACCTTTTAACACAAAATGTAATGAATCAAAGCTTTCAAAGTTTTTTATTTTCTCTTAAAATATGAATTTTAATTTTTTTGAAAGCGCTTCATTACAGTGTTGAATACAAATTAACCCCTCCCCCTTTTAGTTTAAATAAATCGCCGTTTGAAGAAGAAACAAGCGCGAATGCAAATGAGTGGTGCTTTTCTGCTAGGGGGAAACCCCGTGGGTAGTGTACACGCGCGACAGTCAGAGGAGAGAACGCCACGAGACACGGCGGGGTGAAGGTGAACATCAAAGGAATAAAATTGAAGAAGTGAAGATCGGTTTTGCTGTGCAGTTCGAGTACAGTAATTGAGAATTGCTAAGCTCACCGAAGACGTTTGGAGTTAAAGTCAAGACAGAAAATTTAGTGGGGTGAATTGTACAAGCTGTGGCGCGGCTGAATTCTGGCAGGATCTCCGTAATATAGCAACCAGCAGGCCCTGATTTTCCATTAGGCCGGGTAGGCCCGGGCCTAGGGGCTCCTAAATGTTGGGGGCCCCAAAAAAATTTAATATTAAAAGGAAAAACGAAAAAAGTCCCAATTATTTTTATTTTTATTTTACCCTTTTTAATAGCAATTTTTTATATATATCCTTTCAAATTCGACTGATTGATTGGTGTATCCTATGCATAGTTATATGTATAATTAATCATATGTATGCTATAATGTACATAAGGGATTAATAAGTTTTTCTGGTTGCATTGTACTGGTGTTTTAATGATGAAGTTAATATGTTTTATTGCTTCTTGTTATTGAATAATGTACTAGGCTTCTACGCTTCAACTAGCCAAGTTTTGGTAAAATGGTACTTTCACAATGATTCATGATTATTTTTTGTGTGTGTCAATTTTGGAAATTTTACGCCCACATCAGTGTTAGGGGACCCCCATCCCGAGTTGGGCCTATAGTGAAGAATTTTCTAAATCAGCCCTGACTACCAGGATTAATACGCGCGATAAACTCCCCTTTGTCTGCTAGCAATGAGTACGGTTATTATGTAGCCTAATTGTGGTTGTAATAAATAAAGCTTAGTGTAGAAAACCTCGTCGCATGTCGTTAATGGCGAGTTCGTTGTTTAGTGCATACATTACCACAAACTAAGGTAATGGAAACAGTGAACTTCACAAACTATATGTTGAAAAATAGCATGCTTATCATTTTTATAGATGGAGAAGAGAATTAAGATGTATGTTATGATTTCTTACATGGAAAACAGAAACATCTCTAATAAATTAAAAGTAACATTATCTGATAACATATTTTTTTAAACATATTATGTGAAAATTTTTTTTCTTAAAAAATAGTATATTCGTATCTTATAATTACTGTAGGGATATTTAAATATTTTTTAAATGTCATCTAAAAATGTAGCAATTCATTAATTAAAGTACGCTAAAAATATATATATAAATTATGTAGAAAAAAAGTCAATTATAAAACAAAAATTTCATAAAAGCATTATAAATTCAAATTAACTTAAATTTCAATCTTCCATTGCGCGCATTATATACTGAAGACAATGTGATGAGTTACAATAAAAGTGTCCTCATTTTTTTCCATGTAAATATTTAGAAGTGTAAGACATCACAATTTAAATAATTCAAAGAATTTGTATCAATTTCGTCATCAGAAATTCGAAGTAGAGAAATTCGAAGTAATCTTCTCTTATCATAAATATACGGCTTAAGCCTATTTGTGTCTCCTTAAGCTTAATCTAGTTAAAGACTCCCTCACATTTTTTTTACAGTCCTTTTAATGATAGACTCTTAATATTCATTTTTGAAAAAAAAGGCTATTCAATTTTATTGCAAGAATTAAAATTTAGAAAATGTATATTAATATCCACGGTTTTTTTCCTTACCAAATGAAAAAGAGTATACTTTTATTAAAAATTTCTAATTAGAGCGAAAAATAATGTCTTTCAGTAAGAAAAAATTTCATTTATCGTCGTGCAAACGACTGAGAAATCATAATCACGTTCTGTAAGAGCTGTTTTCGTCCTTAAATAAATATGGGCATTTTTAAGTTTTTTCTTAATTTTATTGTAAGTTGTGAGTAATATATAGAACAACCTAAAGGCATAAGAATCTTCTTTGGTCATTTTTCTCTTTGCGACCGTCTGTCATACATATAACCTAATTTAAATTTAATTTTTTTTTAATTTAAAAAAATTTTAAAATAGGGAAATTAGATCTCGTATTTTGGATATTATGGTCTGAGTAGTCAGTTAAACAATTTACTCTTTAACATCACGAAAATACAGTTGTCTCTCTATAGGTTTCTTAGAAAATTAATAGTTTTCTTTAAAAAAAAATTCACTGTTGAAAATAGTTAATATTTATATATATTTCCGCTATTGATAATTTTTACTGTTTGCTTATATTGTTCTAAATATTAGCTACACACACGTACAGCATTGTGACGGCGAAAATGTCACAGTCTTATGCAGTGATGTTGCAGTGATGTCACTTGAGATTACAGGAATTTTGCTAGCAGATTGCAGTAATGTAGAAGGGGCACAGTAGCCTTGTTGACTAGGGCAGCGGGTTTTTGATCTGAAAGTTCGATGCTCGTCGCTGACAAATCCACCGCCGTGTAAACTAATGGTGGCTGTTGCACGTAAAATCTGCCATGGCTGCAATGTTCTCCAAGTTACTTCTGGAGGGGCGGAATCAAGAGTTATGGTCTCCTCACTTGACTCAGTTCAAAACTACGGGACTGGCCCTCAGTTCAAAATTGCTAGCAAAGAGTCGGACTCCGACCCTTGTGGTGCTAGTCAAAACAGGAGCCTCACTTTCATCGCCTGTAGCCTTCGGGACTTTATCTGATTTTGTTGTCGGTTAAGTGGCATAAATAACAACAGTAATGTAGAAATGTTTGTTTTACGCCCCTTTATCAATATTTTCTACATTGTGATGACATGAGGGCGTCAAACTGTTTTAAAACTATAAAACAAGCCTAAATGACTAAATTCAGAAGGGTATGTTGTGTTATGAAGTTTTCTTGCGTTTATAAAGCGATGATACAAAGAAGCACCCTATTTCAATAAAAAGGTGGCATAAATTGTGATGGTATTTTCACAAAAATTGAAAAAAAAAATGGTTTTTTGAGTGGGTTATCCTAGCAGTTTTCTTGCCGTTTTCTATGTAAGAAAAAAGTGTCTACGTTCTTTAAAGGAAACTTCCCCTAGGCTCTTCACCAAATTTCGGAGTGAGTTTTAATATTTGAATTTTCAGGAAAATAACATTCTAGTCTTTGTTCACTAAATGTGCCTTTTTTTCTACAAAGTTTATTTGAAAAATATATGAATATCTGTTGATATGAATACACTTCGATACAGTTTTCCTGTTTTTTTTTCTACAAGGGATTGCTTTTGGATTTTATTCATTATTTTCTACGTCTATCTCAACGCTATTATAATCAAATCAATAACATTATTTAATTTATATGGAAAGAAAATACCTTAATATTAAATCTGAAAAAATTAGATGTCATAAATCATAATTTAGTACAATAAATTGTTAAGGAGGAAGTAAATTAGTCATTTAAAAATTGAGGGAAACACGAAAGGGCATCATATGATAGCCTTATTTGACTAGTGGTCTAACTCCACTTTTTAAAAAAAATGGAGTTAGCCTCACTTTTATGTTCATACAAGTCATTTCTATCTTATTTTTAAACTTTACACCTTCAGCTTATTTCCGCTGCCAATATAGGGCATTACAAATTAAACTTCAGCAGTCATTTCTCAGCAATCATTAGACTTTAAGGCTCTATATCTCAATATGAGCAAGAATGGAGTTGGACCACTATTAAAATAAGGCCTTCATAAATAGTCAGAAAAATGCAGTCGAAATAATTTTGTCCTTTGTTCAGATTAACCGTGGTAAAGCTTACCCTTAACTAATGAGTCATGGGTACATTTATGAAAGAATTTGAATACCAGATGTTTGAGAATTTTATGATATTTTTATTTGTTCACATAATCTCAATAAACATATGAATACATCCAATGAATAAATCCTTAGTCCAGACTGTTGCAGAAAAATTACGTGAGCACTTTTTTCACGTGTTTTCCCTTTTATTATTGACTTTCACTAGTAGGGCATTCCTATGACAACATTCCAGAGTAGATCTATGATGTACCTATAGCCATTGTTCTATAAAAAGTTTTATCCCATGCTGAGATATGGGCATTGGGAAGTATTCTACAGTTCGTCGGACATATAGTATATGCATTTAGCCTTTCAACTTACTTAAGCGTTCTTTACTGCCAGCTCATGAAAGATTTTACAGGATTTAGGAATCATTTTATCTGCCTTACGAGTTTAACAGCATTGTATAGGTGTTGTAAGTTTTGAATTATTATTGGTTTTTGTGCTCTATCCACTTTCATTAAATTTGCTATCCCAAATTCTACAGGCCTCAGCTGTTCAATAACTTTTGCACTCTTCCCTAGGTGTGAAATAAGTCTACTCATATGAAGGAGCTGCTCGTAATATTCTATTTTATTCTAATTATTTCTCAATAACGATGTTAGCATGGTACATGGCTTACTTATAAAATGAAGTGGCATGAATTTCTATAGTGGTTTATGCAATTGATATTAAGAAGTGAGTTCTGTAGCCAACTATCGTTGCCGATAATGTATGTTGTTTCTCAAGGGTCAACGTGTTAATCACGCTGAACACCCTGTTATCCGTGCGAATATATGCTTGGGTGAGCAAGTAAAACCAGAATTTATGATAATCTGAAAATTACCCTGTATAAAATACGAATTAAACTTGGAGGCTTCAGATACACAAAATATCGTGTGCAGAACTGATAGTACTTGAAATTCAATTAATCTTAAGTAAAATTTCGTTTTTTTCTCCTGTAAAACGTTTTGTTTATGCTCGATGTTGACAACGTATTGAACAATTTGGACTTTATTTCTGACTTTTATCTTTTTCTACACATGGAAAACTGCGATGCATGTAAAGTAAATAATATGCCAGTGCATAATCAGGAGTTCAGTGTCGAATACTGAAGTAGAAAGATTTTGTGCCACAAGCAAGAAGCCGTAGAAGAAATGAGTGCTTGTGGTAAGAGATTCGACTATTACGTTAGTCAGTTTACTGATGTAATTCAGAAGGATCAACCTTTAGCTTATGAGGACCCATTTCAACGATTCCCTCTTTAGAACAGGAAATTTCAGACCCCTTTATAAGAACGGCCATTAAGGGGTTTATATATATATATATATATATTATTTATTTATTTATTTATTCCTTCTTGGGCCCTTATTCATGTGATACATGCTTAACCAACCCGCAAGGAAAAGGTTAATATATGAAAACTAGGTATATAAAACAAAGTTTTGCATTTGCCAAATTTTAATAACGACATTTATTTTTATGCTCAAGTCGAGTAGCAAGCAAACTTTCAATTATATTGTTAATGCTGTTTAATTACTTTATAACGTCTTTTGCTCCTATACTTTGGAGTACCACTTCGAATTTAGTAACATTATTAGAGAATCAAAATTTTTGTCCTTGTTTCGATAATTAATTATAAATTATGATAAAAAATTATAAACCGTGACATGAAAAATGTACATATTTGATAGATTTATGAGATTTTAGATATGAAACAAACAAAGAAATCAAAAATTTGTTTTTTCACCTCATTTTCTTTTATGTAGAGCAGTAAAATTCCCTATTCATTAAGATACGTTGCTAAAAATTCTCAAGCTATTCTAAGACAATCAGAGATATTGCCTTCAACATGTAAAATTAATTTCCACCACCACCGAGGTGGTAAAACGCAGTAATTTGAATATAGAATAGGAAAGAAAATAGTTTCAGAAGCATAACGATTGTTGGATAATTTTACTTGAGGAAAAGTCAATGATATTTTACCCGACTCGTCTCGTTATTATCTTTTAAACAATGCTCAGCGGTCATTAGGAGCGAATGGCACCGTGATATATCAGGACTCGTGCTTCGAGCCGCAGGTAATTACGGAATTCCAATGTGTTCCATGCTAAATGTAGCTATAAAACTGTTAACGCGCTTTTCATCAGTACGTGAGGAGAAAATAGAATGATATTTTCGCTTAGAATATTCATTTGAAAATTTTTTTGAAAAAAAATAGGAAACTAGCTTTAAAATTAGCTTTATAGAAAGTGAAACTGTCGGACATAGACGTCGTTTATCCTACTTATTTTAATATATTTTATAATGTAGAAAATATAATTTCATTAGAATGGAATTGTAAATGAACATGAATGCGCATTGGCCTTTTATTGAAAAATTCCTGAACATCAAGTGGCTATTATAAAACTTTAGATGTTTCTGAGGGGACATTAGATGTTTCTGAGGGGCAAAATTTTGCTTCTTATATCCATGTTATATTGTTATCTAATAATTTCGGTACATTTTTGTACATGTATTATTTTAACGTAGGATTACATTCCTCCATAACGGTCACCCGGAAAGAAAAACTTCGGATGTTCTGCGTCGCGATTTATAAGTGTGTGTGTCTGTGTGTATTATAATTTTTTATTTGAGATAACTCTCTATATCAAATGACATAACTTAACTTCGATGTACTTCGATGTTTTAATATCAATATAAATGAATTCTGCAAATTTTACTATTATATATATATATATATATATATATATATATATATATATATATATATATATATATATATATATATATATGTCGGGAATTAATTGGGGAAATGAATAATTAAGTTAAAATTTAAAGGGGGCTTCGGGATAGATTATTTTCGTGGCGCTAAAAGCCACTAGTTTCATTTTCCAGGACGTGTTGTGGGTGAAAAGAAAAAGGTTATTCCCTGTTTTGAAGGATGACCTCGGTTCACGGTAAGTGAAGTTCCGTGGAGAGAGTTTAATTTTAGATAATGTACTGGTTGGGTGCGAAAACAAGCTTCTAGAATTTTCCAGATTGGGCTCTGCACATGTGCCATGAGAGTAGACGAGCTGGCTTGACCTAGAAATTACGCAGAGAGCGGGATAAAATCGGTACTGATGGACATGTGTTCTCTGGGTCCCTAAATTTGAAAATGGCAAATTCTGAAGTGTGCCGATTTGGAGCGTGGTTAATAAAGGCTAATTGAATAAACACTACTTAATTGAAACGATGCTGAGTATTTATTTGAGTTGTGCCTTCCCTCGATGCCATGGACTTTAATAAGAAGATTGCAATTAAGATGATATATATATATATATATATATATATATATATATATATATATATATATATCCCATTCTATGATACCCATTCTGTGATATTTTTCTTTTCCCTCTACTTTAGGTATTGTTTATCGGAAATCAATAATTTCTTTGTTTTGGAATTGAAGTTAAACGAAATAGAGAATAAAGGTTTTTTTTCATTTTCGAAACAGAGATATTATCTCGAAATACATTGAATAAATACATTTGTCAATAATTGTTATTACATTTATCTAGGTTTAATTTAATTAGAAAGGAGCAATCTTCAAAGGCAAGTAAGTAAAATAAATGTGTATCAACTTGTATCTATTTGATCTGGGATACTATTGGGTATTGGAATTACGCGAAAGTTAATTTTATTGAACTCTAGAGTTCAACTAAGGAATTCCAACGAATTAATAGAAGAAATTGAAACAACTGCTGATGTAGGAAAAGTTAGAATAGAATAATTTTAATATGACTTTAAAGAAACGCAGGTGGTATAAGTATGTATTAATGTATTACTTATTTTAAGAGGATGTTGTTGCCGTGTCTGCGAATAGTACAGAAGAAAAAGTATTGGATCATGTGCCCGTAGTCTGTAGAGGAGTTCTTGTGGCGACAATACATGTTTGAAAAAGTCAGCCGCAATGGCTGGACAATCAAAGATATGAAGGACTTATATGAATAGTGGCGCCAACTCCATTTTTGTTCATTTTGAGATACAGAGCCTTAAAGTATTATGAGTGCTGAGAAATGACTGCTGATGTCTGATTTGTGGTGCACTCTCTTGACAGCAGAATTAAGTTGGAGGTGTATCAGTTTTAAAATAAGATAAAAATGACTTGTATGAATATGAAATTGTGTTTAACTCCCTTTTTATCATGTTTTTATTAACTCGCTTTCTTGTTTGTTTGTGTGTGTGCTTGTCCAGTACAAATCTTGCAATCGATTTTTAACTAACGTCCCGACTAACTAGACATTTGAAAATTTTAGAATAGCTCAGAACACTATGACAATGCATTATTTAAATACTTTTAGCCATATTTAAGCAGTATTGAATTCATATTCAGTTAATTTTACTTTGTAGACTGGTGCAGCCATCTATCGCCCGCGACGGGAACGAAAAGTTAAACGCAAGTTATCTTCCAATTAACGTCATTTTCTTTCAAGTTGGTGGGATGATTCATCAAAAAAAAGTTTTTAAAAGTATTTATTAATACATAGAATTGTCAAGTTTATATGATTCAACAGAAAATTTAAAAACATGGTATATAAAAAGTTATTTTTATCTTGTAATTATTTTAAGTGGAGTTGGTCCACTATTCAAATAAGGCCTTTATATATTCTGGAAATAGTTGGGTTTCTGGACAATTTCTACAGTTGATAAAGAATCTTGTACCTTCAGGTTGGACTTTTATACCCTTAAAGCGGTTAGTTCTTAGTCTAGGTATTGTACAAGCAATTGTTCTGGGACAGTTGCACAAGTCCGAAATTAATGGTTTTTTTAGGGGCTGGTGGATAATCTGCACCTGGACACTGAGTCAACATCAGCTAGTGTGATGAAGAAAGAGGTCTGCATTTTAAGTACATAAAAGTGAAATACACCAAATTCCATATTGTCTTTATTTCACTATGGACTGAAATATTAGTTTCTCAAAGAAATAGAGATAAAATAAAATAATAAAATTATCAATCATTATAATAATCATAAATGAATAAAATAATGAATCATTTAAAAGTAGACATACTTAAAATTTGAAATATATTTTTATTTTTGAACTTCTGAAGTAAATAAAATAAATCATATTGTAATGATACTTGTTGAGAAAAAATAGAACTTCATTGTTAGAATTTCTGAAAATTCAATTTATTCTACTATATCTTGTGCTTTTACTCTTTTGTTTAAAGAAATGCCTTTTCACGGTGATTTTAGTACGATTTTACTCATTTTAGACAAAATAATGGATGATTCATTTGACTCTGAAGTTGTTAAATCAGAGAACTGATATCTCATTATAATTTTAATCGAAAATCCTTATGCTTATGGATAAATTTAAACTCTTAAGAAAATTTGAATTTCTCCTTGTCCTAATAAAAGTGTTTTTCGTACGAGCCGCTAAAATATTCCGTATCAAGGACACAGACTTTTAAAAATCTATGATTAAAAGTCACGAAGTGTGATTAAAGCTGTTTCAGTTGAACCCAAATACTTGCTTATTCCGTTAAAAAACAATCGATTAATATTTCTTACAACTTTTTGAAGAAAATTTAGGCTATAAGGCAAGTTCATATGTGAACTGATTTTTTTTCTTTATACGTAATTAATTTCAGGAAGTGATGTGACATCTATGGAATAATTGCCTGTTGAATTGCTGGAAACATTAATTCTTTTACTTAATATTTTAAACCATAAAATAGTAAATATAATTGAAGTTTTCAGGATTTCCTGTTTGATATATATATATATTTTTACCATCAGCAATTGTTAAAAGATTAATATCACGCAATAACCTATTCAAGTTATTCTTAATTATATTTTATTAAAAAAAATTCTGGATTTTTAGTTTTGGACTGCTATAGCTCTTTACTGAAACATGAGGTACAAACGGATCGGTCCTTAGAGTTTAAAACCGACGTTTTTTGCACTTATATACACACTTGATTACTAAGAAACTTGAACCACTAGACTGTAAAATCCATATAGCGTATAACTTTTTTCTATTAAGTCTGCTGTGTACTAACCCTATTGTATTCGCTCACCTCGATGTTAACCTATGAAGAAAATTTGTCTATTATTCATAGCTATATCAATGCTGATAATCCAATAAAAATTGTATTTTCAGATAGCCTGAACTTTTATGCACCTTGCAACAGGATTCATTTTATATACACTGGTTATCAAAAATTAAGGAAAAGTCACAAAAATAACGATTACTCATAAAGTTACGCATAGAATTTAATGAAACTTATACACATTATACAACACATAGGTAGGTATAAAATGCATAAAAAGAAATCTCCAGACAATTATGGTGGTATAGAAATTAGCAAATGTATACAATGAACTAACCGGATGTTTCAGTTTGGTATAGGAAAAGTACCTTTAATATGGCGCATGATCCCCTCGAGAAGCAATACAGCACATAGTGATATGTGATGCTGTCAATTATGCGGTCTATGAGTTCGGTAGGAAGTGAGAGCCATTGCTCTTGCAAAGCAATTGAAAGCGTGGCTAGGGTACTAGGAGGAGGATTGAGAGCATCTATACGACGTCCTAAAGCGTCCCAAACATGCTCGATAGGATTCAGGTCCGGTGATCGAGCTAGCCACTCCATGCGCTGAATTGTTTCCTACTCAAGATAAGCATCCACGTTGCGAGCCTTGTGCGGCCTCGCGTTATCGTCCTGTAGCACGAAAGCATCGCCTATTGCCCCAGCATAAGGACTCACATAAGCATCAAGGATATGATATCTATAGACGTGAGCATTCACATTTCGACGGGGAAAGACATGGAGGTCTGTGCGTCCACCCAAAGTGATACCACCCCAAACACAGACACTGCCTGATCCGTATGCATCTCTTTCACGGATGTGTGATGGATGAAAACGAGTTCCAGGTTCTTTCCAAATCAAAATACGTCTACTATCGCTTTAGAGGTTAAACCTGTACTCATCCATAAAGAGAACAGCCCTCCATTGACCAAGCGTCCAGTGGACATGTTGGCGTGCCCACTGCAAACGTTACCGCCTATGGCGTGACTTGAGAGGGACGCAAATGTCTGGTCGCCTCGCAAAAAGACCACCTTCGCAAAGCCTTCTACGCACGATTGACGTTGATACCAACCTTCCGGAGCTTGCGGCGAGGGAGGATCTGAGTTCAGACGGATTTGCAGTTCTTTTCCTTCGTGAGCATAATGACAAATATCGGTCATCGGCACTCGTCGTAGCGTATGGCCGTCCTTTGCTGACCCTCCTGGATGCCGAATCCGTGGTTAGAAATTGTTTCGAAAGTCTATGAACCATATACAGACACACATTTAGGCATCTGGCCACTTCTGTCTGACTTTGTCCGGCCTCTATTCTCCCAATAGCTCGCCATCGCTTTTCTTCGGTCAAATGATGCCTGGAGATCATTGTTACAATTTGGCTATGCCAGATGTCTAATCGCAGCCTCGCAGAGACAATTGTCGCTTTGTTCTGAGACATGCACTTTTATGCTCCTCGCAAATGACGTATTCTGATTGCAGCGCCGCTATTTTGCATAATGGAGTACTGTTCAACACCTTTTACCTAATAACATATTCAAATTTTAAACAGATTGGCCTTGTTTTTGAATGTGTCAACCCTCTTTTTGTGATTTTCATTAATTTTTGATAACAAGTGTATTTCGTCCACCAAAAGAATTGATGAGCGTTTTAAACACATTATACCAGATTTTTTCCTCGAATAATTTGAATTTTAAAATATCATTTGCATTTCATTTTTAAAACGTAAATGCCCCATGGTGTAAAATTTCTTTCTCTATTACGGAGTACATTTGGAAAAAAATTAAATACAAGTCGAAATCCTTGGGCAAATTTTCTCCATAGGTTAACATTGAAGTGAGCGAAACCCTTAGGGTTAGTACACAGCAGCCTTAAACATTGCTGTGCATGAATAATTGTTCTAATTCTATCCTTTCCACTCAACGAGTTTAACGTATCCGACTACTTTCGGTGCCCTTGCAAACTTGACTTGAGGAAAATTTTGGTCCCATTTTTCGCTGGAATATAGCACCAAATAGAAACAGGACGAAAAAAACAGTTCATAACTATACAACATTTTATGAAATTGTAAAGTTATTGTCGAAATGATAGCAAATTTTTATACAATAGGCTCTAGCTCTACAAAAATAAATGATGGATGTAAAAAAATTTTTATGATATGTATATAAAGTTCTCAAGAGTGTAATGAATTAAAAACTAATTTATATCTTGAAATCTGTAAAAAATATACAGGTCATTATATGCATTTTACATGTAAAATTTCAGTGATTTTTCATGAGATTTCTTATAACACAGCTGTATGGCCCATCGATAGCTCTAGATTCTCTTTAAATGAATGATTATAACTCATAAATAATTACAAGATAAAAATAACTTTTTATATACCATATTTTTAAATTTTCTGTTGAATCATATAAACTTGACAATCCTATGTATTAATAAATACTTAAAAAATTTTTTTTAAAGAATTATCCCATCAACTCGAAAGAAAACGAAGTTAATTGGAAGTTAACTTGCGTTTAACTTTCCGTTCCCGTCCCGGCCGATAGATGGATGCACCAGTCTACAAAACAAAAGTAACTGAAAATGAATTCAAATTTGCTTAAAGATGGATAAAAGTATTAAAATAAGGCATTGTCATCGTGTGCTGAGCTATTCTAAATGTTTCAAATGTCTAGCTAGTCGGGATGTTAGTTAAAAATCGATTTCTAGATTTGTACCGGACAAACACACACACAAACAAACAAACAAACAAGAAAGCGAGTTAATTAGAAACATGGTAATTAAAATGAATTTTGTATAATTTTTATATAATTTTATATAATTATATAAAATTATTAATAAAAAATTATTATTTAAAATAAATTTATAAAATTATTAGATTATTATTATTTATTAATATATAACATTTTATATAATTATTTTTTTATATAATTTTTCTCATAATTTTATTGATATCATCTCTCAGTTACGCTACACATCGTCCGCAACTCAGAGCTCTTCCGCACCACATGTCAAATCGTTACATATGCTCTAGCGACAGCAGCTCTCTTTTTAAATGCGGTCAGGCGTTGCACTCAACAACAGCTATGAATCAACAAAAAATATGCATGGAGCCTAATATGTTGTTCATTACATTCTCAGTGTCACGGAAAAAATACACTGTTGGCCACCCAAATTGCAACACCAAGAAAGACAAGAGATATCACAACAAAATTTATTTTGTAAATAACATGTTGACTAAGTATCAAATGATTAAATTTATAGACTTCAGTGAAGTGTGGTTCCTGCCAAAATCAGTAGCCAGAGTAGCCGCCATTGTTGGAGATCACCGCTGGCACATGCCTCGGTATTGATTCAAAGAGACTTTGGATGAGTTCTTGGGGTACAGCAGACCAAGCAGCTTCCACACGTTGCCAAAGTTGATCTGCTGTGGCAGCTGGGGATGGAATATGGGTGAATTGTAGAGCAACCATGGACCACATGTTTTCTATCGGCGAAAGATCCGGAGAGCGACGCGGCCAGGGAATCAATTCACTCTGGCGATTGACGAAGAACCGTTGGACAATGCGTGCCACGTGTGGTCGCGCATTATCCTGTTGAAATATGGCTGTGGGCAAGCCCTGAAGGTAAGGAAGGACAACTGGCTCTAACACCTCGGAGATGTAGCGCTGGATGTTTAAAGTACCGGCAATTCGTACTAGAGGTGTGCAAGAGTGATATCCAATACCGCCCCATACCATAATACCCGGTGCAGGACCAGTGTGGCGGTGCATAACGCAGCTGTTCAGCATCCTCTCTTCACGGTGTCTCCAGACTCAATTGCGACCATCCTGGTGTTGCAGAAAGAAGCGTGACTCGTCAGTAAAGACAATTTCATTCCATTCTGCCGTCCACATCCTTCTGTAATCGCACCATTGGCGGCGGAGACGTGTGTGGTTCTGCATCAAGGGTAGACAAAGCAATGGACGTCTTGCGGACAGACTACTCTGCTGTAAAGGGCGTCGAATGGTACGCGCAGACACTGGATGATGCGTTACAGACTGCATGTGCTGTGCTATGGTTCGTGATGTGACTGAGCGATCCATCACTGCCATGCGAACAATTTGCCTGTCATCACGTGAAGTGGTGCGCTGAGGTGGATGCGATCGAACACGCCGGTCCGTCGTACCCTCCTGCATCCGACGATCACATATCCGCATTACAGTTCTTTGGTTTCGTCCAACACGACTACCGATTTCCCTGAAAGATAATCCACAATCTCGGTAGGCCACTATCCTTCCTCTGTCGAACTCGGATACTTGATCAAAAGATGATCGCTGTTTTCGACGAGGCATAATTGATCGTTTTTTGAAAAAAACTAGAAAAACACAATTGCCGAACTTGAAATCGTCGAAATCTCCAAGCTTTAAATAGCCCTTTGAAGTGGCGCCACAGGCGCGCGTGATGTGCGTCTGCGCTGAAATTCTAATCATTTGCATATCTCACCTCCGCTAATGCATGTTGTAAATTTCATGTTATTTGCATGTTTCCTTCAGGGTGTTGCATTTACAGTGGCCAGCAGTGTACTTGAAAAATTGCATAGACATATCATGATTATATTTTGAGTTATCACAATAGTCGTATACATTTTTAATGAAAAAATAAGTTCATCAGAAATTGCAATTAACCCGGCAGTAGTAGCGCGTTGGTTGATTCCCCGCCATTTTTCAATTGTTTCCCTGTAACCTCCCTCCCCTTAAACTTGTATTAATAACATTCCTGGTAACTCACCTTATGTATTATTCCTACCCACATGTGAGATTCTAAGATTATCTCCTGGTTTTCTTGGAAGTTCTTGCTTGTAAAAGATAAAATCGATCGTTTCGACCGCGGCGCGAATAATGAGTCAGCAAGTTTTTGCACCTGGCGGCATAGTGTTCTCAAGCGCATTGTAACTCCCATATCTGGCACAGGACGAAACGTTACAATGAACACCTGATTTTCTTATTTCCCTTTAGCCAAGACACTTTTAAAGGAGTATAATTTGACAATAGTCAGAACATTAAGGAAATATAAACAGTAGATACCACAAACAATCTTACCTTCAAAGCAGAGAAAAATATTTTCCTGTGAGCTTGGTTTTCAAAGAGGTGTGACTCTTGTTTCTTATGTCTCCCCCCCCCCCCAAATGCTTCTATTTTATTGATTTCTAAAATGCATAATGATAATTCTACTTATAACCCAGATCAAAAGAAACCAGAGATAATTAATTTCTATAATGAGACAGAAAGAGCTGTGGACGATGTAGATCAAATGAAAGCTTTTAATTCCGTATCAAGGAAAGTAATAGATAGCCACTTACTATATTTTTCTCTCTTATGAACATTGGTGGCATAAACTGCCAAATTAAATTTCAAAGAAATACGGGAGATAAGATTTCACGTCGTCATCTTTTGAAGAAGCTTGCACTTGAATTACTGAAAAGCACATAAATCATAAAAAGAAAATATCAACTTTATTCAATCCTTAAAAAAGAAAATTTGAACAATTTTGTTGAGAAACCCGAAAATAGCTCTACGATCCCCCAAAGAAGAAGGATGTATCTATTGCCCAACAAAACAAAGTAGGAAAACGAAGCAAACATGTCGGAAATGTTGCTCGTATATATGCAAAGAGCATTCTTTTAACATATATCTGAAATGTGCAAAGTGTTCAGAAATTGATTTTGATGAGGATTAGCAAACTAAGAATAAAAGGAGAGACATTTTTTTGGTACTGTGTGTTCTGCTTATACATATTATGATGTTTTTGATAAATACATTATTTTTTCTTCTTTCTTTTTTCATAAATTTAAATAAAAACAATATTAACTCTTAACTTTTCAGCAATATATTATTGATTTACATTTAATTTGTAAATATACAAAACTTTATCGTTAGTATCATCTGTTAGATAACGAAAATTATGTTAATATCTATTGAAGACTATTTTTATATCTATGTTTATCCCGCATTGTAATGGCGGTGAAATGACAGACACGCGACTACTGACGTTCTAAAAAGTGACGCGACTACACTACTGTTAATGAAAAAACAAGTTCATCAGAAATTGCAATTAAAGTTTTCACTTATATTAAAATTTACTACTTCAGGTCATTTTTAAAACGTTCTGATTTCATTGCTAATGATCGTACAGAAAAAGTATAAGTAAATTTACATCCTTAAAGAAACAGGAATAAAATAAATTTCTGAATTTTCATCAAAATCGATGTTTTAAACGCAGTTGGATACCGTGAAATACTTAAATACCTTGAGCTACCCTCTCTAAATCAAGTAACATATATGTAGGTTGCAGAAAGCAAGCCATTTGGTCCCTGACCCCTGAAATTTGTACTTGCACTTGAAAGCAACACTGAGATAAGAACTAAGATACTATATGAGGATTTAAAAGGGTGATCACAAAATATCATCATGGTGAGCAGGTTTTTTCGGGTAAGAAAGAAAAATTTTAGAAACCAAAAGCAACACAAATGCATTTTTCATCCTTGATTTTAATGAAATACTTCTGTTTCTTTTCTTTGTTTATTGTAAAGAAATTCATGATATCCAAGTTAATCCCATATCCTATCGCAAAAATATTTGTACTTATACACTCATGGACAAAAAAATTAGCGCACCAAGAAATAATTACGGGATCGTAACGAAACTTGCAATGAAGGTACATGTTGGGGAGATATGCAAATGATTAGAAATGCAGCGTGATTGCGCATTACGTATGGCCGGTAGAGGGCGTTGAACATCGTACTCTGTGGAGTATAAAACAGGTAACCAAAGCTTGTTTGAGTGTGCTGAATCATTTACAAAGGAAGAGCTGAGATAGACATGCCATTACGCCGTGTTCGAAGACAATATAAGCAGTTGTCGCAGTTTGAGAGGGGGAGAATCGTCGGGATGATGGAAGCTGGGTGGTCAGCTAGGCGAGTAGCTCGTCAATTAGGCCGCTCTGATTGTGTTGTGAGGAGGTGTTGGGACCAGTGAACACGAGAGATGTCATGTACACGAAGACCAGGCTCAGGACGCCCTCGACAGACCACCACAGAGAAGACCACCGAGAAGACCGCCACTTCGTAAGAAATGCAAGCATACAGCCAACTGCTTCATCGGCCGCCATCCAGGCACAGGTAGCACCTTCACTAGGGGCCTCTGTGTCTTCTTGATCCATACGAAGTCACCTGGCTGAAGGACAGTTGGTATCGCGGCGCCCATTACGTGTGCTGCCCTTGACGCCCACCCATCGACGCCTCCATTTGGAGTTTTGCCGCGCACGAGGAAACTGGACTGCAGCGGAATGGGACCAGGTCGTCTTTAGCGACGAATCCAGATTCAATCTCGGCAGTGATGACAATCGTGTTCGTGTGTGGAGAGCCTGTGGTGAACGCTTCAATCCTGCCTTTGCTGTACAGCGACACATCGCTCCCACAGCTGGTGTGATGGTATGGGGTGACATTGCCTACAATACACGGTTACCCCTAGTATTGTTCCGTGGCACCATGACAGCCCAGCGGTATGTTCATGAAATCCTGCAACCACATGTGTTGCCACTTATGCAACGGCTCCCAGAAGCCATTTTTCAACAAGACAATGCTCGGCCTCATACGGCAAGCGTGTCACAAGACTGTCTCCGCACTGTTACTACCCTTCCTTGGCCTGCCCGATCCCCAGATTTGTCTCCAATCGAGCATATCTGGGATCATTTGGGACGACGAGTTGGGCATCCCACGAGTTTGAACGAACTAGAGGCAAGGTTACAGCAAATATAGAACGAAATGTCTCAAGACATCATACAGAACTTGTATGACTCAATGCCCGATCGTATCACATCGTGCATTCGCGCTAGAGGGGGTCCCACGGAGTATTAACTCCTCCGTTCTTTTGCCTTTTTCTATGAAATAAATTATCCCTTTTCTTTGATTTTCTTATCATTTACTTATATCAAAGTAGTCATTACGTATGCAAATTTTCGTTTCATTTTGACGACTCCTTCGTGGTTCGCTAATTTTTTCGTCCATGAGTGTATTTATTCATTATTATTCTAAATATTAACGATCCAGTACCTCCTTTAGAATTAATTTTAATTAAAAAAGTAGAACTACTTCCTTTTATACTTTCATTCTTTCTATACTTTTATTACACACAAATGGACTCAAACGGCAAAATAAAGTTTAAAAAAAACCGTTAACATTTATTTCCCCCATTTTCTGGTGTACAGTTCATTAAATAATGTTTTCCAATACAGAAAGAAAATATATGACTTTAATAAAGTGACAGGTAAAAGTCATACAACAAGAAATCACCTGTTTATTTTAAGATCATACTTGAAATATTTCCGGAAAGACTTAGATAAATGATCCTTTGTTACTTCGACTGATATTAGTTTTATCCGCTATTGAAAACCGATAAAAGAAGAAAAGATACTTAGTAAGCATTTAAACTGACATAGCTTGCAGGTTTCGAGTAAAAATATTTTTCTGCGGAGTAGTACTAATTTTAAACCATTTGCAATATTTTTATTCTACCTTTTTTACTGATATTGTAGAATACCATTATTAATTCCTTATTAATAGAGCTCAGATATATCAACTGAAAACTAAGTATTATATACCAAAACACGAAAAAAATTAGATCATTTCTTGCATAGGGTCAAATCGATTGTTTTAAAATACTGTTATTTTGAGGTCTCACATATGTATAAATATTATACAAGTCTTCAGATTCTCAAACGCTTAAAATATTATCAAATATTTCATGTTCAAGCTATAGGTGCATTTTGGGTATGGTCGATAAAAGATATAAATTATGAATACTTATGAGATACAAAAACCTTAAGAAATCCTAACTGAACAATTATAAATTAAACTCATTACGAATTTCAAAGTCAAATTTTAAGATTGCCTTCTCACTACAGAACCAAAATGCCTACGCATTTTGACTTAGCTTACTATTTAAGGCGTAGTATGCTTTAGTGTTCAAAATAAGTTCAAATCTAATTTTAGTTTTCCCGCATGTAAGTTTTTATTTCTTGCTGTTACTTTATATGATTTTTAAAGATTATTCAGAGACGATATATATGTTTCTTTATGAATGGTCATTCCTAAAAACAAAGAGTTTATTTTGTTATGTACATATTTCATGTTTCCAGTAATGCAAATGTAAGTAATTGGTACAGTAATACTTATAAGACCTAAAGAAATAGCAATTAACTTCTGTAACACTAACTTGAACTTAATGTTCTTCTACCGTGATAAGAATTCCAGACAGTTTACAGACATTATGCGTATGTTCTGCAAATAAGTTTTGTTCAAGGAAATC
This sequence comes from Dolomedes plantarius, assembly GCA_907164885.2. Lineage (NCBI taxonomy): Eukaryota > Metazoa > Arthropoda > Arachnida > Araneae > Dolomedidae > Dolomedes > Dolomedes plantarius. Next base: position 193,112,473 of record OU015492.1, on the reverse strand, counting down.
TCTCCAATGTTATCTTCCGTAATTTTGAGTGTTGGGTGTTTTTATTAGTTGTACTAAATCGCCCTCCTAACTGAGTGTGCATCTCTTTCTCTCTTAAGTTAATGAGATAATGTTTGACATAATGTTTTGAAACATTCTGATGTTGAAAATTTGCACATGCATCAGATTTATTACTCTTGTATATTACAAAAAACTTATACTATTTAAAATTTGCATCATAAGAAAGAATGAAAATGTTTCAAATGAATTTTATGAATGTTTTCATAAGGACATATAGCAGTAACTTCGAGAAAACATTTATATAATTAAGAATTTCTGACGCGTAATAAAGATATTTTTTATTCCAAATAAAGTCTTATGAAATCATCTAAAATAAAACAATTTTTGTTAGAAAAAAATTGTTTATTTAGGTCACACAATGTCAAAGTATTTCCTCAAATTCATTTGATAAATATTAAAATAATAGCTTTAATTATAGTTTAGTTGATAATTAGTATATATTGTTATTTTAACTTTAGCAAAAAGTAAATTCCTCTTCATGGACTACTCTTTAAATATGAAATTATTGTTGTCTATAATACACTATCTGGCCAAAAGTATCCGGAAACCCAGTGGTACGGACACGGAGAGTCTTGAGGCATATATTAATATGATGTTGGTCCTCCCCTTTTACATCGGTGACAGCCTGTACACGTCTGGGGAGATTTTCCACCAGTTTTTGATAGGTGTCCAGAGGAATTGACTTCCAGGCGTCCATCACAGCTGAAGTGAGTGCTGGCAGTGAGGATGGAAGATTTGGATGGGTACGTAATCTGCGTTATAATTCTTCGCAAAGCTGTTCAATGAGATTTAGATAGGGGCGCTAAGAAGGCCAGTCTAGTTTTTGGAAACCCCTTTCGTTAAACCATGACTGCGCAAGTCCCGATGTGTAAATGGAGCAGTTATCCTGCTGGAAGAGAAATGGGCCTTCCCGAAATATTGCCATAGAGGTGGGAGAGAAGCATTGTTCAGAATGTCCACATACATCTCAGAGTTTATGTTTCCAACCACAGGAACTAAGGAACCCAGGCTTAACCATGCAAAACATCCCCACTCCATGATGCAGCCACCACGAAACTTAACAGTCGGCACAATGCAGTCACATAAGAAGCGCTCGCCGGGCATCCGTCAAATCCAGACGCGTCCATCGGACTGGCAAAATGTAAAGCTAGATTAATCATCCTAAATAACATTTTCCACATGTCTTCAGTCCAATAACGGTGAACTTTGCACCATTGCAATCGACGCTCCGCACTCTGGGGAGTGATGTTCGGCTTGTGAGCGGCCGAACGACCATGGAATCCCAGGTTTTTTAACTCTCGACGAACAGTCCTGCTGCTAGCACTAACGCTTGATGAAGTTTGGAACTCCTAAGTGATTTCAATCAACGAGGACTTGATATTTTGTTTGACTACCCTTTTCAGAGTTCTACGGCTGCGTTCGTAAATTTTTTTCGGTTCGCCACTTCGTTTTTCGGCAGTTTCACTGCCTCGACGTTTCCACTTCACAATTACATCACTCACAGTAGATTTTGGCTTCTGTAGAATGTCCGAAATTTTACGAATTTCCCACATAGGCGGCATCCCACTATAATGCCACGATGAAAGTCACTAAGTTCATTGTCTCACAAACGTATAAATATGATCTGACAAACCACTACCAACACTTTTATAGCTTTTGATTGCGCATCAAATTACGTCACCTGCCAGATCCACTTCTTTAGGGGAGTGTCCGGATACTTTTGGCCAGATAGTTTAGAAGAATATGATTTTTTAGAAGAATATGATAGTTTAGAAGAATATGATAGTTTAGAAGAATAAGTTTTTGGAGTTAATTCAATATAATTTTGAAAAACAAATCAATAACCTTGTGATTTTATCGGTAAGGCACATAAACAAATGAACGCATGTTTCCCAAATTAATATCAAGAAGTCTGATAGTTAAATATTTTTTTTTTAATTTTGCATTTCAAGTTTCATCCCTTGTTATAAAAGTAATAACCCTTATATAAAATGAACCTCAGTTATGTAGCAATTCATAAAATACATAACTTTTGTAACAACAACGCAATTTATCTCCAAAGAAAGCATTTCCTTTTGAAATTGAATGTTCATAATGATATAATACATAAAATCGCTGTCTTTCAAAAGAATTTTTACGATTTAAATTTAAATTTAATGACTCAAGAAACATTTTTATCGAGAAAAATAGAAAAGGAATTATTTCGTAAGAAAACCATACAGAATACTGCATTAACAACACATACATATATATAAAAAAATGAAACGAAATTTAAAACTCGAACAGTGATAATTGATAAGCACGATTAAAATGAAAGAAGCGCTATTAAATGGAAAGTAGAAAATATCCTTCGATTAACTGACTTGTAAATAACAATACCTAATAGACTGGGAGCAATAAGTTTTATAGCATATTAAAAATAATAACACCCAAACGTGTTGCTAAAGTGTTATTGCAGTAATAAATGGAACACCGGGAAAAATATTTCAAAATTAGTTACGATCAATATAAAGTCACATTAATACCGGCAGGAGACCCGTGACTGCTTTAACAAATGAAGATCGTTTATGCCGTCTAAACAGAGTTTAATGGCCAAAGAACATCCGAATCTGTGCAGCAAATGACAACTTCCGCCTCAGTATTTATGGTAATTTAGAGATTCAGGTGCGACGTTTGAAACTTCTCCGTGGCATCTAATTAAGAGCTTTTGTGTAGGTACGTGAGACGACGCTTAAAGAGTTTACGAGGTTTTCTTTTCAAGTGTTTTCGGTTTAGCCATTTTAAAGATAAGCGAGTTAACGCAAGTTTAAATTTTCAGAAAAGTATTTTAGGTGATTGTTCCAGATTTTAAATATTAGAAGAAGGCAGTGGGGAGCAGTAAATATTTGCATGCATGAAAGAGAGAAGATAATTTTTTGTCTCAAGTTTTGTATTAATACTGCAGTTTCAGTGCTTCTGAAGTGCTAAGGACTCTCTTAGGTTTAACCAAAAAATTAAAAATCACAATATACTTTCTACTTACGAATATTTACCACTAATATGTATATGTATATGTATATATATATATATATATATATATATATAGAGAGAGAGAGAGAGAGAGAGAGAGGGAGGGAGGGAGGGAGAGAGAAAGAGAGAGAGAGATACTTTCCTGAAGAATTGATTTCCTGAAGATTTGAAGAATTGATAAAATATAATGAAATTAACTCTTGAATGAATAAAAACAATTAAATTCTAACCAATATTAATGAAGTATACCAAGAAAGGCTAAACACAATTACCACTATAATTCACTACACCGTATACACAAAATTAAAACTTCAACTAATTATTATCCTTGAACGATCTAAAACACAAAAGCAAGCCTTATTTAAAAATATTATCAATCACTTATTAGTATTAGTTAAAGAATTCTCACTACACAATGAATAAGAAAAATCAGAACTTGAATAATTAAAAAAACACAGAGTAATCAATATTAAGTATATCAAAGAAAGCAAATTAAACGAAAACCAGTACAACTTACTACACAAAAATATACCATATAAAAAATATTACTAAAACACTCACTACTCGTTAAGAATATTGCTAATGACCCAATGAATAAAAGTTCGACCCTTGAGTAATCTAAAATACACTAATAATTTTTTTTTCAGTTAAACAGTTTTCTTTTTTTCCTCTTACTAAAATTCCTCTCGAATTTTACACATTCATTGCGAGCATTTTGTGCTCATGATCTAATCTTTAGAACTAAAAAGTTTGTAGAGTCAACGAAAAACTCTGTAGGGCACTCTTTAGTTACATAATACACTACAGCCTTTGATTTCACCATTCTCTCGAGTATTGCGATTGCAGAAGTTCTCTCCTCTATTTCAGCACGAATTTTATCACATTGAGTCTCTAAGTTTTGTGATTCTCCACTAGTTTCAGCAGCAGTCTGACCACACACTGGGACCGAAATCGTACATTTATCGTTTTTTTTGTTTTTTTTAACTAATCCCAGATTGTCTAGCAAGGCTAGACAATCTCCATAAAACCAAAAATTTCCAAAAAGTCTAAAATCAGTAGAGGGTCCAGAAGGACCTCGTCCTTAGTAAAACCCAAACAATTTAAAATATGGGCAGGGGAGGCCATGTCGGCAGAGCACCAGTGGCACTCCGGGAAGATCTTCTGTCCCTGCCGAAAAGTGAGTGTTTTTATATGACCACTCATGAAGCGCGAGAAGTCCGTTTGGTACTTTCTGGGCTTGATCTGAAAAGACCCACCCGGACTTCTTCCAAAGTACCATGGGTGGCAAGGAGGAGTTCTCCAAAGATGGTTTTGTTTGATCTTCATGAGGGAATAAATCTCTCTAAAAGTAAGCGCCTCACAAGGACTCACGTACTCCTCAGCCGCAGTCCTGGCTAAAAAGTCGGCCCTTTCATTACCGTCGATCCCAACATGGGAAGGGATCCACTGGAAATGAATAGTGTGTCCAGATGGAAGCCGGTCAAGAAGATCTAAGATGTCCAGGCTAGTCTGGTCCCCAATAATAGTCCAATTAGAGAGGTGCTGAATTGAAGCACGACTGTCAGTTAAAATCCAGACATCGTGAAATTGATCCTCAAATTGACACGCATACTGCAAGCCTTTCCTGATAGCAATAAGCTCTGATCTAAATACCGAACAGAAATCTGGATTTTTAATTTTAAATTCCACAGCACCGGTAGGAGTTGGTATGTGCACTCCACTACCAGAAATTCCCCCATTACCCCTGCTGCCATCGGTATATATCTTCAAAGAAGATTGAGGGATTCCATGGATAGTCTCAAGAGCTAATTGTCTGATGAGGGCCAGAATCTCAGAGTTTTTAATAACACTAGTTAAGAGACCCTCATGGAAATGGATCCCATCAAGTTTCAAACCGACGCCCAGATGTTTTAAAGAGTGGGGCTCCACATTAGCAGAAGGCAGACCCAGCATTTTTGCAAAGGAAAAGGGGCTATGCTTCCTCAAACGCTGGTTGTCAATCCAAGCATGAAGGTATGCAGAAGTTCTATGCTAATCATTGTAACTGTACATAATATTAGTTTCAATATTGGACTTATCTAGCCCGTTGCTACAAGCAGATAAGTTGTCCTTTGACGGCTTTGACTTATCCGTCTCGCTAACATGCCGTCCCGAAGCACCTATCTCACTTCCTGTGTAATTCACATCTTTCTTGTGTTCACACGTATTAAAGGAGCGGAAATCACTCTTTGATTCCTCCACCTCGATAACATAACGTTTCGAAACACCACTTTCACTCCCTATGTCATTCACATCTTTCTCGTGTTCACACCTATTGAAGGAGCGCAAATCACTAATTTGTTCATGGCTTCGCTGCTCGGAATAATCGGAAGAATTAATCAGCATTTCATTAGAATTAACAGGCAGCTCTTTATCCACCACAAGAATTTTCTCTCTATTCCCATTTGTAGAGGGCTCCCTTTTAACTATATCAGGGATCCGCAACCCCATCCTCCTATACTCTAAATGAAGCTCTTTTTTCATTCTCTGTATCCCTAGTTTCTTTTCCTCCATCTCTATTTTAACCTTCTCTCTATATTCCCGTTCCTCACGGTCTTCTACTACTGTCTGTATAAAACTACTAACAAAGTCAGTGTCAGTTCCGTAGTCCTCGCAATTTTCAATCAAACCTTTCAGATCATTCCAATCCATCCCTGGAGTTGTATCTCAGCAGAACTCATAGCATACTATGAACAACTCCTCTTCTAAGGCACTTCCAAACATTTTGTTTTTCTCAAACAACTCAAAAATTTCACAGAAGGTATCACAATTCACTTCAACATGACGATATTAACTGTCCAAAGAGTTCATCCGGGTCAGGCGCCCAAAAATATAGACTTTCCTGTCTACGTGGCGGCGTATAGGGGGTGTCTAAGAACAACACACTTGAGTCATAAATCAACTATACTTCTTGAAACTTAACAATAATCGTTTATTAATGTAGAAAGCAATTACGATATGCCGGAGAGCCTACTTTTACTGTATCCGGTACAACATAACAATAATCACTGGATCACAATGTTTCGCTTCCCTTCAACAGAACAAAAGATCGGGCAAATTTCTCGCTCTCGTCAAATACACCGCAACGCAAGCCTTGACTCGTCCCGTTAGAATTACAATTTCTCTCTCGTGCCTGTCGCACGGACTCACCAATACAACCTCTCCCTTCTGGTCTGTACTTCTCTCTCAGCTAAAAACTTGCACCCTCTCACGTGGGGAACAAGAAAATATATCACTCTGTCGAGTCGGGGTCATTCAACCCTCTATTTCGACCGTCCCCTCCCGCAATGTCGCGTATTGTGAGAAAGGCTTGGAGGCTTGGTGCGTCTCTGGCTACGCATAGCAATAGAGAATATTACTATGGCATAACAAGAGATTTCACATAAATCCTATATATGTCAGAACTTAGCTGGGAAAAGAATGATTACTTTAAATTTAAAGGGGGCTTGGAAATTAAATTTTATTCGTGGCGTAGCTCGCCTCTAATTTTTCATATTTCAAGACGCGCGAATTGGAAAAGGGAACTTCCCCTTTTCATTATATAATATTGGCGCGTCTGTGGTTAAGCGTTCGAAGAGAAAGTATTATATAATTCTCCTTGGAAAATGTCTAGTTTGGGCTCTGCGCACGTGCAGAGAGAGTTGGCGAGCGGAATTGGCTGTGAGATTTGGCAGAGCGCGGAATAAAAGTCAATGCCGTCGGCGTATGTTCGCCGCGTCTCTAAAATTGAAATGGCGCAAAATGAACGCGCTGAGTTGGAGCTTTGGTTCACATAAAAAAGAATAAACGGAATTATTTCAAGGATGGACTTATGTATTTTATTTATACCACTCGCCACCGAAACTAAAATGAGGAATGCACTTTAAATGTGAGAGCAGGCAAATCAAACGCCTGACATATATATATATATATATATATATATATATATATATATATATATATATATATACATACAAATAACTAACTTGTAAAACAAAGCTAACGAAAGCTAACGTTCTGTAAAAGCAAGTGAAAAAATGCACATGCTCTGTGTAAATCCAAGAGCGAATTAATAAAATTATCCTTGACCTTGTATTGACTTCAACATTTCTCACGTGAAATTCCCAAGGGGCGGACAACCCTTTGTTATCTAAACAGTTTCATCAGTGCCTAAAAGTTGACATTGCCGTTTAGTGCCACAATAGACTAGCCGCAGAGACTCTTCTGTTTACTTCTGGGAAGGAACAACAGTTTGAAAAGTCTCCCCTCGCTGACAATGCAGCTCTGTTCACCCTTCTTAAGTGAACTATGATATGATGCACTGTTGTGACTCAATGTTGCCATTTCGGACACTCCGTAAATTTATAGCTCGATTTTAGACAAGCTTCCAATGTAAAAGTTTAAAAATAATACAACGTAAAGAGATAAGTGTTCAGCGAACAAAATAACGTAGAAAAATTTTTTCCAGCAATTATTTTTCTATCTGAAAAAAAAATCTGAAAACTTTCTTTGAAAAATAAGGGTTTTTAAAAACTTGACTGAGCGGAAAATTATGGATTGGTAGTTGTGGTATTGCTATTTAGTGTTGATAAGGAAAGTTAAAAGAAACTTTTCACCTAATTTTCATTTTATTTACAGTTTATTTTCAGTGTTTAAAAAGGGTACATTTTGGGTGTTACCAGACTGGTAACACTGAGTCGGAAAGGGTTAACAAAACTGAAGTATCATGGTACCAACAGTGTTTCTCTATTACTGAGTTTTTACCCGGGTCAGTCATACAATCAGTTAATTATTCAAATGAAAAAGATATCTAACGATGAGTTAACAATAAAAAAATATTGCATAAAGTGTGTTCATCAGAAACTGATTTATAATACAGTGTAAATTTATATACACATAATGATAACCAAAGAAAAATATAATCAAACAAAGAGAACATTAAAAATAATTTGCCCCAGCACATGCATCAAGACCTGAGTCTAGTAGACTAAATGCAAATGAAATATTATCTTTTAAGCCCTACACTGCCGAAAAGCATGCAGTAATTATAGGTTTCATTCACAAGTAAAGCATCTGTGAAAATCAGTACAATATTGGTGAACGAAACAACTGCGTAGTGCCAATGGAGAGATAATAGAAGTAACATCTCTGTCATTTCCCTGGATCTTTAACTTTTTCTTCCATTTTTCTCTTTTTTTTTCTCGAGCACGCTAAATTTCCAATGGGATATTACTTGCAATTTTTAATGAGAAAAGCAATATTTCGCTTTTTAATTATTTAGCTTTAATTTGCATATATTGTGAATATTTCACGCAATATAGGATGTAATGAAATAAGTCTTTTTCCTAAACAGTGTTACTACGGTAAAGGAAATTTTATTACTATTGTATATATGGATGTCTGTGATGTTATATTGTAATTAAAATGGCCAGCAAACTGCGGTGAATTATAGGCGAATGTGTACACGATAAGTGCATTAGCTCTAAAAAATGAATAATAATAAAAAGTGATTGGGAAGCAATCATTAACCAACATTTTATCTGAATGCAGTGCGAAACAAACAGCATAGCGTCTTCCTTCTTGCGTAATAGGCCAGCATACTTCATACAAGAATCAAGTAGCAACTACTGTGATCCGGAATTTTTTAGTAGCAGTATTATGTTGTGACGAATCTTATTCGACATCATTTTCTGGACTTATAAATGCAGGGAGTAGCTAGAAAATTTCAATTCAGATTTAATATTAGGGTTCTTAGCTGTTTTCTGAATACCGTTTTTTGAGATGTTCCTGTATTAGCATTTTTTGTAAATTATCCATACTTAAAATGTTACTGCTTGTAGGACATCTTTCAGTATAGGCCTGTGGGTAATATTTTGAGTATTTATGAACTTTGAGCTCAACCAAATGAAAAATTATTCCAACAATCTGGTAGGGTTAAGAAAGTTTCACACCAATACTTGAAATTCTACAAAAGAATGTGCATGGTTTCTTAGTCTGTCACGTAAATTCCGTCTATTAGCTTTTAAAACTATTTCCTTTAAATATATTTAAAACGCTGACAGGTAAAATGTACTTTTAAACCTAGATCTTCTCGAATTTCTCTTTTTCTAATTAACAGACCTAGAATGCAAAGTTCGAAATTACCATGAATAAAAAACCTATTAATATTAATTGATATTTATAATCATTAAATCACAAAAAATAGGTTTGAATCAATAAAAACATCATTTCTATTTCTGAGGATCAATAAACTGTTATACTTTCTACTATTCATAAAATGTTCCAAATGTATTTGAAATGCATATTCATTTCATTCTAAAAAAATTAAACTTTTATTTTTGCCATTACTGAAAATAAAATGATAACGACAATTCCAGAAGGAGTTTAAAACTTCTCTCAAGTTTACTCTTCTTAAAATATTAAACTGCTTTCGGATCCATAAAAAAGTCAGAAAAATGTAAATATCCCAATTTCGTAAAAAAGTATTTACATAGAACTAAGACCTTTGAACCATTATATATTTTTTTCAACATAATGTCTCTCCGAAATACATTTCTTGATATTACTTTTATGGTTGACCATTAAAGAACCATGCTACTTACCGTCTATTGCTAAAAGATACGAACGACTTTGAGAAAATTAAAGACTTATAAAGCGTTTTTTGATGTTGCATAAGACTTTTACTTCCTCTCAGCGGCATTATTGTAAGTGACCTTATTTCAAAAAATAAGCACAAGTCCTTAATGTTATTTTTCTTTATAGCACTTTTGTGGTATAAAAACTCTAGCAAAAAATGCGTTTATTCCTTAATAACGCATTTAAAATATATATTTTCTAGCGTAATACTGAGAAAATGCCTTTTTTTGTAACGAAGAGTTCTTTTTTTAAGTAGACATGTCTACTTAAAATAACAAGAATAAAACTATCTTAAGCTCAAAAAGGAAATTTTTAAAGCCCCTGCCGAGAGTGACACGTTTCTAATTTTATAAAATCAAAATTTATTTTCCTTCCCATATGTTGTATTTTAAGATAAAGGCACTTGCGAACAATTGTCCTTACTTAACAGGGGTTTCACAGGGTAATCTATTATGGAAGAAACTAAAGTAGGTAAATCAATGAAACTCCCTATGAGGGTAAAGCACAGAAAATTCCATCATTGATAGCATTTAAGCCCAGGTCCAAGCGATGATAGCTTGTGAAGCCAAAACCCCACAATGAAAGTGGTTTTTCAGCAACATATAAATATATAATATATGCTACTATATAGTTAAAAAATAATATTCAATGTGACTTTTTAACTCGAATAAAAATGCCCCTATTGGAGTTTGTTGTTAACTGTAATGTATTATGTTAAAAAATTCTGTGGTATCATTTTAATATTTTTATATTGTAGACAGTTTTAAAAAAATCTTCCTTTAAATAGCATATTTTATACAACTCCTATTTGGCAACGTTTATAATGATATTTAAGAAATATAGATCATAGTTATTAAGTCATGTACTCAGACAGGTCAAAGTGCTGAAAAGCCGACAAATAAAGCAAGTAAGACTGCTTTGCAGAATTAGTAGAGACTACTGTCACTAATGCTTCGAAGGATCGAGCCGGAAGCTAAATGTACCTATAAAATGTGCATTCGGAAAGTTAATTAATTGGAAGATATTTATAATTTCCAGTTCAGAAGCAATCTAACAGTCAAGTGAGTCATTTTAGCTTCAGATTGTTAGAGCTTTTTTAAGGTTATTAGTTGCAATCAATTCTTTAACTGCCAGCAAAAAATAGAAAAAGCGAAAAATTGCTTTTGCTAACTCAAAACTGCCATTGTTATTCTTAGATTTTAGAAAGCAAAAATTCATTAGCAAGATCAAAGGTTTTAGGTTTTGCACTATCTTTACAAAGTTCCCTTTGAATTATTATGCGATTCATAGTGGAATTAATTTTCATGTAGTTAAAATATTTCCTTACATTTGCATTTGCAAAAAAAAAAAGGCGCAAAAACCTTTGTTTTAAAAAACCCTCAGCTCTCTATGATTAATTTGTCTTACTCAGTATTCAAGAAAAATGTCTTATACTGGTTTCATTCTGCTGCACTTACATTCAAAGATAAATTAAATACTACTACACATTAAGGGCTTAACGCTGCATGTAAAAACAAATCAAAAGTCCACTATTTAATTTATTATCTTATTTTATTCTAAAGCTCTTCATTTATACGTCTTGAGTAACGGAGAATCTAACGTCTTATATTGTTTGTGTTTAATAGTTTTTTTCTTTCAGTGATTATTTTAGCTATGTAGACATAAAATACATGATAGCTTATAATTAATTCGAATGCGACAAGAGCGGTAGTAACGCTTCAGTCTAATTCATAATAGTTAGATTTTAGATAAATTCGCAACAGCTACGCTCTTAAAATTATATACTCTATTATATTAAAAATATTAAAACAAGTATTTATGAAACGTTGAGGATACGAAGGGCGAGTTCGACATATGCTGGTATCGAGAAAACCGCGTTTGTAATTTTTAACTCAGGAGAACTAAACAAATAAGGCATTTTAGCTGTTTTTGCTCTGGGATGTCTAAACTTTTGTAATAAATGTAAGCTACGACAATAATTCTAAACTGAGGAAAGGAAATAAATATGAAAGAAGAAAACAAGAGAAGACCCGACTTGTAATGAAAAGAACTTTATTCTACAAATATACACATGATAAATGTTTAAAAAATTAAAAGTCTCAACTTTTTATTTATCATTAAACTTAAAAAAATATATTAATTCTATTTTAAACTGAACAATATCTTTTACATCAGTTTTAGGTCGTTTTCTATTTCCCCAGGGTCACCCTCGATTGGTGTGTAGATAGTTCCAGGTTGATTTTCCAGAATGGTTATGAAGTACGTTAAACATGACAAAAGAACGTACGGCAGTAGATCTCAAATATCCTTCAATTTCGCAGTGGCATAGGAGAATCATAAAGCCGCTGTAACTTAACTTTCGCTTGATTGAACTTCGATGGGTCATAACTGATTTCCTTTCTGAAGTTTCACTGCAGTTTTGACACCAAAATTGTAAGTTTTCTGGATGTAAAACCCCTGTTTGTAGTCTTTGGAGAACTCACAAATTTTACCATCCTGAAATTTGGCGCCTTGTAGCTGAGTTTTTGTTGTCGATTTTTGAAGAACGACGGATTCCAAAACAAAATATTGCGTGACTTTCATTACCGTGAATGGTGTTTTCTGACGACATTTTAGAATGGAGTACTCTTAATGAGTTTTAGAGTAGACGCTGGTAATCCGCACCTCTTTCTCCTTATGTCTACAGTCCCGGTCACAATGAAGGTAGGAATGGTCAGACGTCACAAAAACCTGTCGTATTTCTTTGACTATACCCTTGTAGATTGTTAAGACAGGTTAAACAAAACTCAGGTTAAACAAAACTCAGGTTAAACAAAACTTAGGTTAAACAAAACTCAGGTTAAACAAATTCATATTCTGTCCAAAGCAGTTGTCATTAAACATAATCACTTTTTTAATGAAATTATTAAAAGTCTGATAGGAAGTGACTAATGCAGCTAGTGATTGCATATGATCCACATTTTGCTATCATTCCATCCCACAAATACATTTTAGAGGCCCCTGTTTTATTGCTATGAATGCAAGGTTGAATATCCATAGTTTCCGTTTATAAAACTGGATAACACTGATCAATTCAGGGGTGGGTAATGCCTGCTGTAAGTCAAATGAGATAGCGAGAACCCCTTCATCAGCATGAACTATTCATCAGCATGAATTCGGCAGAACCGAAATGCTCGGCTCTGCGTGGAGACTCCGAGGTAAAGCGATATTGGAGTGCACGACATCTGCTGATGGAACATTGACTTTTTTCTCTTACTGTTCCTTTTTTTTATATTTCATGTTCCTTGTTAATCTTGTTAACTTGTAAGAGTTTGTCATTTTCCTTTGCTATTGGAAATAAAAAAAATGTAACATGCGATACAGCACACTTTGTGTTTCCTATTGTATATCACTACAGTGTACTCTAGACGCCGCAAAGTCCGACTCAGTCTTCCATTTACAAAAGACCTTTTCAAGTCTTTGCTTATCACTAGTTTTGATAAATACGAATTATGTAAGACCTAACTAGTGTCTTTAACATTATCTCGGCCCGCTTTCCAAATGGCAGCTACATGGCTCACGGAATTCAAGAGTTGTTACCACAGCATTCATGTGCCTTGAGAATATTCTTCGCCAGAGATCCTTTTCTTCTTTGCCTCCTCCTTTTTCGACGTCTTCCCGTTTTTCCATCTGTTTCAAGAGTAACCTGAAAATATATCCATAACTTCACATAATGATATCGCGATAACAACCCAAAACAGCTTACGCAATACATGTGACGGGCAAACGAAACAGATTGCATTATCCAAGCCACGTGAAAACATGTGGAAAATAATGAGCGGCGTTCGAGTAGAAGGAAGAGGGTGTTGAGTTCACCCTTCGTATAGGGAGCTCTATCCCTCTTAGGTGATTTAAGCGCTACTTTCAGACCTACTTTTACATGGTTAAAAAGGCAAACTCAACAACAAATTTATCTACCTAATCACTAATGCCTTTGAAACCAAGTTACGAAAAAAGGATTGAAAAATGTTGAGTTCGCCCTTCGAATCCGCAACGCCTCATATATAGAAAAAATCATTCTAAATGAACTCGGAATGATATTTATCGGACTCGGAATGATATTTATCAAACCTGGATTTAGACGTTGTTTTGCCCCCCCCCCCAAAAAAAAAAAAAAGCTATGCATTATCAACAAGTGGAGCACGGTTTTGTGCATTGTGTGAGCAGTAATTAACAAGAGTTGGCGAAAAAATAGAAATCGATTATTAAAGTTTAAAGTTTGAACTGTTTTTCCCTCCGTGTTAAAATTGCATCTTGCATTAACTCAGTGTTACGATGAGTGCAAGGTTCATTTTTAAAATAATCAGAGTTTTTATTAATTTTTCGTTGAGTTTTCCTTGTAGTGTATGGGTATTTCCTTGTAAATATTCATCGAAAAAATTACCAGTGTAAGGGTCATATATTGGAAATGAAACACGTGCAATTTATTTTAATGCTATATTTTAATGATGCCCTTATAACTTTACCGGAATTAAAAAAATACCTCCGAAAATTTTAATAGACATATATTGAGATTAAAACATGAGAGATTGTCCGAAGCATCATATATTATGCATTAATATGACAATTTTGAAATTTCCAAAATGTCATATTTATTATTAATTATTAATCTTAATATGTTTGCAACATTCTCAAAGATCATTTAAAATAAAATTACAATAAATGCATGTTTCTGCTATTTTAAGTTGCGAGGTGCAAAAATTTTATGCTGTACATGTGTACTTAAAGTCAATTTTGCTTAAACTAGATTTTTCATTGACATTTTTGAAGAATATTTCTAATATTCTTTGCACCATATCTTTATAAAATTTTCTAGAGCTTTATTCATTCATTCAGCCCTAAATTTATTCATTTTATTTCAAGCTTTTGATTGGATTTTCTAAAAATATTTTCTACGAAGCAAAATTTACCCTGCAAAATTTTTTTCTGCATTTTAGAATTATTAAATATTTTATATATTTTTAAAAATATCCTAAAACAAAAATTATTTGAAAACAATTTTATGTATGCAAATGAGTAATCATTTTGAAAAGAAAAGAATGAATTTTGTAGATTAATCAAACACTAAATATTCTTTATTTTTTGGAGTTTTCCTTTTTGAAATCAAAATTTCCAATTATTCGATCAATTTTAAAAGTATCCTACGATAGTCTCAAAATTCTGTATAGTGTGTGTAATACATTTATTCTCGGGCTTCCTAAACATAAAACATATTTCACTGAGCTCATTTCACCTTTTTCTTTTAAAGTAATTTTTTTAGGCACAAAGTGTTTTATACTTCTTTTCATGATATTAAGTTACATCCATATAACAGAATTAGAAAATAACTGATTAATGCCTTCCATATCATAATGAAATACTCCAGATACTCAGTTTTACAAGAAAACCCATAATACAGACATTGTTCTTAAAATGATATTTATTTAATTATCTACAATAATAAGCACTTATTTCTGAATTACAAGATGTGGCATTACCTCAGTGAACTGCTGCATTATCTTGCAATTAGCAATTGTGTGCTTCCTACGGCTGAAGGCACAGCGTCTGTTATTAGAGCTTTAGAACTTTGCAAAGTCCATTGTTCGACAAGCGATTAAGTCCACATTTCCGAGATAGATTTGAACTCTCTGAGTTCCGCGTGCGGATTCCGAAACAATAGAACTGGTACAACTAATTGGAACTCTGCTATCTGCAATATTGCATTAATGGATCAGCATGTGTTACCAGCCCATTTAGGCACTGTGTGTTACAGAGTCTAGTTACATAATGTGGGAAGTTAAGCGGAGACTATCAGTTTAGTTAAATTCGAAACTAGAAAGGCTCACTTAATCATTTTTAACTATATTAGTACATAAAAACTTTATATATGTAATTTAACATGTATTAGCCAGACGTTTAACATAATGTGCATTTAATATCAGTGTACGAAATTAATACAAAAGTCACTGCTGGTGTTTCATTTAAAAAAGAATATACTTATATTCTCAAACGCACTGAATACTAGCATTTAATTAAATAAAAAAGCAACGAATAAGCAACTATATAAATAAATATCAGAAGCGAAAAAATAAAATATAGGTAAGTAATAACATTTTCGTATTTCCATTTTTTAAATGAGTGAATATAGATGATAATATGATAAATTTTCAGTGGAGTAACTTTATTTTAACTAGACTCTTTTAAATTAGCAGTAAATATGCAAACCATTTTTGTTTCAAATACGCAGACAAAATTTTCAAAGATGGTATATTAAATATTACTTACTAATATACCATAAATATTAGATTTTCTCAATATCATTCATACTGGAAATGTACTATAATTTAGGAAAAAATCAACTCACAATTATATTTAAAAGTGGCTTTATCTAATCTTCGACAATCATTTGATATTACCACGGTCAAAATCTGTGGTATTCCTCATCTGCACTGATATTATTGATGGCTTTCCCATTTAACAAAACGATCAAGTTGATCCCACAAAATCTCGATTGGGTTTATGTCCGGGGAATTTGGAGGTCAGGAGAATATGGTGAACTCCTCCTGGGGCTCTTCGAACCACGCAAATTTAATACGAGCTTTACGACACGTCGCATTGTCCTAGTAGGCGGTTTTCACATTCATGTGACGGGACTGCGTATTTAGGGGAGTATTAAGATTGTGAAATAAGGAAGAAAATGCCATATTTAGAGAAAAAAATATTCCGTGAAAATAGACTGATTCATTTGCATTCCCAGCGATAAAACTGTTAGAATTATTCTAAAACATTGGTCGTCACCCTCCATATTCTC
Organism: Dolomedes plantarius; assembly: GCA_907164885.2. Lineage (NCBI taxonomy): Eukaryota > Metazoa > Arthropoda > Arachnida > Araneae > Dolomedidae > Dolomedes > Dolomedes plantarius. The sequence continues at coordinate 193,095,921 of OU015492.1, read as the reverse complement.
CAAATTTGGCCCCTCGGACTACTACGTACTCCCAAATAACTAAAGAAATTTTTTCATGCCAGAAATTTGCATCATATTCCGAATTTATTAGTGAAAGAAAAGTTTTATTTGAGTTAGACAATTCTTACTCTTGGGAGAATATAAAAAGAAATTGGAAGAGAATAAATAAATAAATAAATAAATTTATACTTGTATGTGTATATATAGATATATAGATAGATAGAGATAGATAGATAGAGAGAGAGTGAGAGAGAGAGAGAGAGAGAGAGAGAGAGAGAGAGAGAGAGAGAAATTATATATATATATATATATATATATATATATATATATACAGTCGAACCTCCATATATCAAACTTCTCTATATTGAAATTTTTTATATATCGAACTCTTAGCAAATCTCAATGTTCATTACATAGAAAAACTGTTTCTATATATCGAAAAAATCTCTATGCATCGAAATTTTTTTCACGACATATTTTGAGATTTTATTCCACTTTAGAATAAAATCTCCCAATTTTTGGCGTTTGAAACAATACTTCGTGGACTTCAATTCGTGGAAAACATCCCTGATGAAGTTTTTAAATGGACTGAATAAATGCGAGCATTTCTTTGATGAACTTTCCGCAAAACTGGCTGTTCTGCAATATATTCGTAGTTTTTTTTAAAAAGAATGTAACTGTGATCACTGTAACCACTAACTGGATTATTGTTTTTATTAAAGTTATATAGTACGCAATAAATCTTTCACATTAATTTATTTTTTAGTTGTTCCCTAACTTTCATTTAATGTGATTGGGATATAAATTGGAAATGGAGTTCTATATATCGAATTTTTTTCCGGCATTTTGCTACTTCGATATATGGAGGTTCGACTGTATATATATATATATATATATATATATATATATATATATATATATATATATTTAACATCGGATAGTTCAATTTCGTTGATTTTGGAGCTGTTAAATGCATTACGATTTCGCACATCTTAAAACGGGAAATAAATTTTGCATAGTGAAAACTGTTTTTAAATGAACTATTTTAAATTTCTTACGTAAAAAGTCTTTGTTTTTATTAACATGATTTTCAGTTATTACACTATTTTTTAAAGTGTTTGGGATAATAATGTATCATGCTTTACTATATGAATTTTATTCTGTTCTCCCAAAACATGTAGGTAGACTAAATCGTAATTTATAAGACCAAATTTTATATACGTGTATAAAAAGTTTCGTATTTCACGAGGAAATAAATCTTTGTGTAACACACAAGATATTCCATCATTTTTAACTTTAGTCTCATAAAGATTTAATATCTTTTAAGGTGTTAATATTTATTACTTACATCCAAATAATTTCTTCTTTTACATTCATATGAATTAAAACTCTACTGATTATAGTACATTTTCTCTTATAAACATCAGCTGTTGAGAAAAGTGGCAGGAACTTTCATTAAAGAGAAAATTTTCAAAGTTTCCTAAAGCTAGTTGAATATTAATAAAAATAGCCAAATAGAGAGATAAATAAGATATTGTTTGACCTTGTATGCAAAAAATATCATCAGATTGCGAGTAAATAAAATTTTTTATATGAAGACATGATATAATGTAGCGATGGATAATATTTAAGTACTAGTCTTTACGCTATCTAAATATCAAAGATTAGACAAAATTTCAGTATTTGTTTAGGAATTTCTAGATATAAGCTTTTGAGACAATAGAAAAAGTGGCATTATTATGCCACATTTAAACATCCACTCAGACACTTACACTAGGATATCACTGCGTGTTAGATCAAAAATTAAAATCCTTTTCCCAGTTCTATATATTTTCTATGGTCTATTAATTACCCTTTTCAATTAATCTATTTTTAGTTCTTAGAGTGTGAGGTTAAGTAAATTTATCATGGGGATTCTTCTGTCGTTTTGGAACATTTCCCATGGTAGTGATAGAATTAGCGGTCATTTTTCATCATTGAACCCCTCAAGCGTAAATTGGTTGAAATCCACATTTGTTCTCGAAGTTCTTTACCTTCAGACACTGTCTAAATAAGGTTTTAAAATTTGTCTCGTCTACCGGGTTCCCTCTTTAACAAACTGACTTCAATGACTGTATATAGTTTCCAAATAAATATCCCCAAAATATGTCGATTGTTCTTTATTCACTACTCATTGTCTTTTAGATGGACCTAGCAATAACTTGTCATAATATCAGTGAAATAAAAGTAAGTTTCCACAGAGAAAGAAACATAACGTTCCATAACTGTTGGACCCATTTTACTGAATTATTACATAATTATTATATTTTAAAAGATATATTTTTTAACGTACATATATGCCGTACACACACACTGTCTTATATATATATATGTATATATATATACACGTGTATTTATGTATATATATGTAAATACACACACACAATATAAAACCTATTGAGTGTAAATTAAATATTTTATGAGCAACACTAAAACTAAAAATTTGGGAAGGATTATTTCAAGCTTGTACATTTCAATATGATAGGAATAAAAGAAACGGCTTCAAGATAAGGGTTTAATACTTTTCTTCTACACTAAACACTGCCCAATGCTAGCGAAATGATGAAACAAAATATATCTCGACTCAATACGTTTATCCATTAATATCTCCATACTTACTATAAACATGAGGATTCCGAGCTGTAACAACTATCAGTAAGTGAAATATTGCGGTTACTAACGGTTCAGCGTTTCCTCTAAGTGTTCCTGGCATTAAATTCTCGTAACATCTGGAGAAAAGCAGTCTTTCAAGCTTCAGTCATGTCTTTCGCTGATAATATACTATTTTTATATCCGGGAAACGTGTGTTTATAAGGTGACTTTTATCGAAAACGTATCAGGAAATCTGCGGCTTCTTATTACGTTAATGATTTTTTGATGCTATACTGATAGTAATAGAATAGCAAATGTATTGTAGACATTATAAATTTTAATATAAATATTTTTTTTCCTTTTTACAGCCATGACTGTTTTAAAGATATTTTATGAGATTTAATAAAATAACTTTTTCAAACATTCCATTTATTTATGCGATTTGAAACAAAATTATAGTATGTAAGATAATTTGCTTTAAAATTATTAAACATTCGGTTATAATATTAATGAAAATGGAAAGAAAATTCATTGCTATTAACTTTTTAATTGTAATAGTATAGTTACTTTGTTTTTTGCATTGTGGTAATTACAATGATTCGCAATAGGATAATTTGTAAATTAAAATAATGTATAACGAAATTTTCAGAAAATATAATAAATTAATTTTGATCTTCCTTAACAAATTATCGGATGATTTTTTATAGTTATTAATTTTAAGCAGTTTAGTTTTCTTACTGGAAGTAGAATACATCAAAGGGATATTTTTATAGATCCATTTCATAAATAAAAATGTTTCCTATTAAAAAATACTTACCGAAATTATCCTCATATGTTCATTTATGCATTTTTAGATGAAAGTGTAAGATAATAGCTTAGCTTGATGTCTTTCTAAACATTTACGAGGGCGTTTTCTATTATATTTAATGGATCGGAAGAATGAAAAAAATATATTTATATGTATTTTCTACGTGACTTGGAAAGACAATAGTTAATTTCCTTAATAGTTTCACACAGTGGTAAAACTGTTTAAGCTCTTCTTTTGTTGTAATTGTTAATTGCGAGAATGATCCATGATAGATTTAATTTATTGTTAATGAAGTTATGTTAACTTTCTGCATACGTTAACTTTATAACATCAGTAAAATTTTCTATCATTGTACACTGTTAATTAGTAAATTATAATTCCATTTATGAAAATATCAAAACATGTTATAACGTCTTTGATCGAAGTTAGTTTTAGTATTTAGCTTACAGCAATTATATTTCAAAATACAGCTAAGATATTTCTGATTAATGAATTATGTCTTACTTAATTTTGAACTTGAATTCTAATAAACAAGTATTACGAAATCGCAATTTAACAACTTAAAATTTATCTTTACGTCATGCAAATCAAAGAAATTTTCTCTATGAGAATTTTTCATAGATTAGTGTTTTACAAAAAAATGTGTGCTTAAACAGTGGGAGGAATTAGTTCATGTTATAAGAAATGCTGTTTATCTTGCAGAATGGTTTGGCACTTTAGTGTAAAAATAACTTTCTATATTTATGCAATGCAAATGAATTTCTTAAATGGTTCAGTTAAAGATTGGTAACTAAGTCCGATAACAATTATTGATAAATAAACAGCTAACTTTAACTTGAAGTTTCGAGAATTTTAATTTGATAACGTGTACTGAATAACAAGAATCTCACATTCTCATTCACATACATATAAAAGCCTTATTGAAAGACTTATTTGGTCCAACTCCTCTTTTAAAAGAATGGAGTTAGCCTCATTTTCATGTTCATACAAGTCATTGCTATCTTATTTTAAAACTGGTACACCTCCAGCTTATTTCTGCTGCCAACAGAGGGCATTACAAATCAGACTCCAGCAGTCATTTCTCAGCACTCATTAGACTTTAAGTCTCTGTATCTCCAATACGCACATGCGTGATGGACAAGAGATGAACAAGAGTGATGTATAAATATTTTGCATCGAATAAAATACCTTTAAAATTCCATAAGGGGTTTAAGACTTTGATTAAATTGCTTTAAACTCCTATCAAAATGTTTATTGAAATCTTTATTGAAAATCCTTCGAAATAGATTCAAAAACTTTTATTGTTATAAATCTACTGCCATCATGCTATCAAAGTATATAAAACAGTAGCAATATTTTTAATCTTACGGATGTTGTTTATTAATCTGTAAATTATTTTTGATACTTAAAAAAATGGAGAAAAAAATAAACATAACCCAAAAGATTGACGTCTGACAGGTTATGTTTGTACAAACGGAAAACGATACACCGTGGAAGAAGTAAAATGTCCCAACAAAATATTTTAAATGAATTCCGATGTCTTAAGGCGACACTCATTGAATATTTATTGATAATAACGTAAACTAAGCGAAATTTCAAAATATATTCACAGCTGTACAATAGTAAAAAATAAATATAGTAGTATTAGTTTTTGAGCATGCAATTTTCTCGCACCCTGACATACCTTTGACCACACTTCTGTGAAATAGTAGTATTCAAATTTTTGAAATGTGTTGTTTATGCATTCAGTGTGTCATGCAATAAATTGAAAGGGTCTTGTATAGTTTCCCAAAACAATACCATAAATCACAGATTGTATATGTATCATCATAAGTTTTATAGATATGTGTTCCGACCATCCCAGATGTCTTTATGTTTTTTGGAACTACTATGCCTAAATTTATATCCATTACATCTGATGATTCATTTTCCCATTAAATTATTTCTCTAGTTATGCCTCATGCAGTTTAGAAAAATAAAAATACTTCACTCAGTGAAATAAAAGATTCCTATAACACTTCAATAATTACTCAATAATTCTAAAATTATTAAAAATCGAATATTTTTTACTACAATAAGAAGTATTACAGAAAATTTGAGCAAATATTTTGAGACTGCGTGTATGTTTTCAGGAAAATACTATACACATAATTGATATTTTTATTCGACAGAAATAATTTCATTCCTCATAAACTTAAAATATGTTATCATATCTTGAATAATTAGATAATTTCAGAATTTAATAAAATTTTTACACTTGCCGTTTTGATTCTGTACTTTATATGTCTATAATTATGTCATATGATTATTGTTTCATGAAAATCTTTGATTTAAAAATGTTTTGCTTATTTAGAAATTACGGTTAATAAAGTGGAGATATAAATGAATAAACGAACAGCAATATCAGATCAGTGACACCGACTTTACAAGAAATATAATTTTCAGTTCAGGAATATGCGTGTAATTAAAAGCTCTGAAATTTTAACCAGCGTATTCCGACTCAATGCAAACGAACGCTTGTTGAATTCTCTATCTCAGCTTCCAGAAGTCCGGGAGATAGTCAGCTAGAACTCTGGGCTATTCTGTTTTAAAATGAAATTAGACTGATTTAACTCCAAAATTTATTTAATATTATTGTAACGACTGCAATTCGACGTTCTAAAGCACATGGCATAGCATTTAAAGTATTTTAAAGAAAATTTAAACCAGAATTCATCAAATCATTGTCTTACTTTTTCGCGAAAGTTTGGAGGATGAATATTAACCATTTGTTAAGTATTTCATATAAGAACAATTTAGAATACGAAAATATTTTATTGCTTAAAAAGACATAATATGAATGCATTGCTTTAGCAAACGAAACATTTTAAAAATAATACCACAATTATAAAAGGACTAAAATTTGTTTATACAATGATTTATAAACAGATATAAAGTTATCAATTATACAATTAAAAGTAAAGATATTTGAAAAAAAACTTATTATTTCTTTCTTTACATTTACAAAATATATCGAAATTGTGATCGAAAATGGGACGTTTTATAAGAATACACGATTCAAATTTGTCTTAATTAGATTTTTTTCATAGTATTTATTCTATTTTAATTGATCTAAGAATATACTCCCAATTTATATATTAGATAAAAGTAAAGAAAATAGCTGTCAAATTTTGTTTTCTTTACATTTATGGAATTTAAATTTTCGTCCATCCTCAAATGCGAAAACCCAAAGTCAAACTTAAACTTTATCTGCACATTATCTTAAACATTATCTGCACTGATCATGATTTGTGTACCCTAGTGTAAACAGTTACTGAAAATGATCGCAAAGAAGATTTACGCTTTAAACTGCATTAAATGATTGATTATTTTGCAACTGCTTGTAATACTTTGTTTATTTAGGCAGAGCTGAATTTCAAATTTATAGAAAATTATTTTATTATTTGGAATATCTATACGCGGTGACATGAGGGATCCTTTACGTAAATTTTAGTATTACTGTAATAGATCAAAAAATTGTAAAACATTTTAAAATATTAATTATTTTATGACACAAATATTATACGATTAAACATAGTAGATGCGATCTATCATTCTTCAGACACAAAGCTATTCTTGAATTTCACTACAAGGTAACCCGTCATTTTGACGCCATAATGGAAAAAGTATCTGAAAGTTAAAAAATATTCCGAATTATCTAACAATATTGCATTTAATCTACACCTTGTAAAAGCAAACCCTTTCATTATTTTTTATTTAGTTTTTCATGCGATTGGAGTAGTAGACTGCCATTCTACACATCATTTTGAAGTCATAATACTAATAATGACGTCATAATGGAAAAAGTATATGAAAGTTAAAAAATATCTCGAATTATCTAACAATATTGCATTTAATACACACCTTTTAAAGCAAACCCTTTCATTATTTTTCATTTATTTAGTTTTTCATGCGATTAGAGTAGTGGACTGCGATCCAGTTTTTTACAGCTCACTACGCGATATGAATACTTGAGCTTCTTGATTCATTCACATTCAAGTTTGCTTACTTTCAGAATTCATCGCAAAAGTAAACAGATTTTTAAAAACTGTTAAATATACAGCTAAAAGCATCCATTTTTTTAGTTCTGAATGTTTTATAGAAAAATAGGCTGAACAAACGTGATTTGATGGAGAAGATATTAGTTTTTAGGTAAGAAAAATTCTGATCCACATCTGAAATTGAAATTAAGCCTAACCGGTCGTTTGTTTACTCAGGGCTTCAATTGAAAGATGAGTACAACCCGGAAGTGTTATACAGAGACAGCGGCTGTTATATATATAATTTATTTCCTACATAAATATAACACAAATGACACAAATATTAATTATTATATGATTAAACATAGTAGATATCATCTATCATTCTTCAGACACAGAGCTATTCTTCTTGAATTTCATTTATTTCCTACATAAAAGGAGCAAGTGGATTTAGACTTTCCGACACATCCTACAACACTCATAAAGTTATTTAATACCCATAGATTTACTAACTTTTTCTGTGAAAAAAAAATTAGAATTTTTTAGTAAATAATTAAGGAGTTACATATTCCATACAATATTACCGTTTTAAGATAATAAAAAATGTAAAATAATTTTGTCTGTGTAATATAAATATATATTAAATATTTTAACCCACTTTTTCAAATAATAAAAAAAGGATTTTATCTTCATTTAAATTTTAATTAGTCGTAAAAGTTTTTCCCGCATAATTTCAAAGCATTGCATGCTTCATTTTAATCAACGTGGTAAACTAAGCATTACCTCTTTCAGAGTTAGAAAATGTACCGTCAAAACATATCCCTAGTGAAATAATTATTTGTGAATGTGCACTAAGAAGCTACATTGAATTTCACAGATTATGGTTCATTAATAATTCTTAAAGAGAATATAAAAGTCCTTTTTAGGCAGGAAATAAGTATTTTCTCCTACACAGTTTTGAAAGTAATTAAGGAACTCAGACAGTTATTTCAGCAAATTATGGAAAAGGCCTCGTTAAGCCCTTTACAGTGTACGTGAGAAGATTTTAATGTTTTTTACTACATCGTAACAAAACTAATGATCAAAAATTATTTCTCTGAAAAAGGTTGATTAATTTTATATTGCGTTAAAGAATTTTCATTCTGTCGTACGAAATTAGGCCCTTTCCCGTTTTCAAATTTATGTTGCCATAATTAAACTCTAAAGCTTTTATAGCAAGCTTTTTATGACACTGTTTTATGAAGGATGGAGAATTTTAATGAGAAAAAACTTTAAATTTTATCCTTTGAAACATAATAAAACTGGGTTATAATGAAGAAATTTGAAATTTAATTTTTTTTTATATCTTGTCATCTTTCTTATAAAAATAATCTTAATTCTGTTATGTACAAATTGACGCCAATCTTTTCTTCTTTATATATTAAAGAATTACGTGTCATGAATAAAGTTTAACAGTTTAAGCACCTGTTAAATTAAGTTTGTGCCAATGAAAACTTTTTATAAACTTGCAATTTCCGATAAAAGGGATTAAAGAGTAAAGAAAAATAGTAATATCATAAGTTTCTAAAAATAATTCTGGAGAGATTCTTATGTAAATTATCAAAGAAAAATACTTTTTTCTTTTAAAAGGGAATGGGAAAATCTAACTAATCTAAATTAAATCAATATTACTTCCCAATAACAAAGTTAAAATAAATTATAATTGGCATATTTATTTAATTTATATTTTTTATTTTATATATATATATATATATATATATATATATATATATATATATTATATTTTTATATTTTTTTAATTTTATATTTCTAGACTTAAAATAATTTTGCATAAAACTTGAACTAACAGATGTATGCAAATATGTACAGCTAATATTATCGAGTGCTACTTTTTATTTTTATAGCACATTTTTACGTTCATTTAGTGCACGTGTATTAGAACTAAATAACAACATTAATGGCAGAAATTAAACTACGTATATATCCTGAATATTCGAACCATCCCATCTATACATAAGCAACAGATACATGACCAGTGGATAAATTTGTTACTAGTTATATAATAAAGCAGTATAGAGGTGAAAAAGTGCGATTCCTAAGCACAAAATACATAAGCGCAATATCCTTTTTCATTCTAATTTCCTATTTTGCAAAATCCTTATATTCAAATTAAGTCTACTTTCAAAATGAAAAATAAGGTCCAGGTAAATGAACACTAGACAAGGAGATTGTGTCGGAAAAATTATATATATATATATATATATATATATATATACAACCTTTGTCCAGAAAGTTCGGTGAATGTGTCTATAGTTACAATGGATTGTTGTTTTACATGAAAAAGCTGTTACAATTCTTTGAAATAATTCCCGTACGCAGTGGCGTAGCGAGCATAATTGGCGCCCGGGGCACGACACCTTTTGGGCGGCGCCCATGGTCTTGGATACCAAATGGTCCAATGGTCTTGGGAACCATTTAGCGCCCCTCTGCGAGCGGCGCACGGGGCATGATAGACCCCCTTGCCCCCCCTCTCGCTACGCCACTGCACGTACGCGGTAAAGCACATCTGGGAACGGCTGTAAAAGTCTTGCAAACTCCTAGCGTAGTCGTGTTTGGGGATTGCCTTCATCTGGGTCATAGTATTACGTGGGATGTCCGAAGTGTCAGAAAACTTGTGGCCCTTCAGGGCTGATTTCATTTTGGGGAACAAGAAAAAGTCCGGTGTAGTCAAATCTGGGGAGTAGGATGGGAGATTGTGGGACATAACTCGCCTGTTGGCCAGGAACTGGTGCACCAGAAAGGCAGTATGTGACCGAGCATTGTCATGAAGCAGGGTCTAGTTGCCTTGCTTGGCGTACTGGAGGTGTACCGATTGATCCGTTGCAGCAGAAGTTTCAGTATTAACGTGGTGCCCTCAGGGAGGAATTCTTTATGGATGAGACCTTCAGAGTCGAAGAAAACCACGAGCATTATCTTGGTGCGGGATTTCTCACTTCGCACCTTCTTGCTTTTCGGCGACCGTGAACCCCGCCACTCCATACTCTGACTCTTGCCGTCGGGGTCGTACTTTCAGGCACCAGGTCTTGTCACCCGTGACAATGGTTTTCAGGAAATTTGTGCTTCGATTCGCCATGTCAATGAAGTCTCCACAGGCGTCACGCCTAATTAGAATTTGTTCCGGCGTCAAAGTGTGGGGCACAAGTAGAAAGCAAAGCTTGCGTTTACCCAAATCGTGGGTCAGTATGAAGTGGGCGATCTCACGACCAATTCCCACTTCCTCCGCTACCATTCGCACTGTCCCACGACGATCCTTGGCCAACAATTCCTTCACTTTCTGTACGTTGTCCGGGGTGCGTGCAGTTGCAGGCCGACCACTTCGGGAGGAGTCTTCAATGGTGTCCCGCCCTTCTCGGAAGCCTTTAAACCACTCATACACGCACTTCAAGGTGACAGCACGTTCTTCATAAACTTTTATCAGCATTTCATGAGTGTATTTCACTGATTTTCTAAGTTTGAAACAGAAGAGCATATTCGTTCTCTGATCCATTTTTAATTTCGACAAAGCGCACAACACCTTCACTTTACAATGAACTGTTTCCACACGATAAGTTAACTCGCAGCGCCGCTGCTCAGGAAGTGAATCAGACCAGTCTTCATCTGTCCGGCACGGTGAGCCCCGGTTGCAAACTCTTACGACCGTGAACACTATGACGTCATTCTCCGAACTTTCTGGACAAAGGTTGTATACATATATATATATATATATATATATATATATATATATATATATATATATATATATATATATATATATAAATTTATAATTGTTACTTGCTTGATAATTACTGCTACATGACCAGTGGGTAAAGTTATTACTTTTTCTACAGTGAAGCTGTATGGGGCTGAATAATTTGGTTTGTTAGACCCAAAACTTATATTTTAAAGTACTATAAAATTTTCTTGAAAAAAAAATTCTCCAGATTTACAGAACGTTAATACCTAGTTTCATATGTATTATTAACATCTTAAAATGAGGCGCACAAGAAAACCATTCTGAAGGGAAAATTTTTAAAAAGAAATTTCTATAATTTTTACCGGTATCTATTACGGTTTATTCTCGATTCAGGAGACAAAACTTTGAGCCTATTATAAATATTTATAGCTATTTTTGTAACCCGTTTTATCATCTCATTCTGGTGATGAAAATTTTAAATAAACTAGGAAGAATAATCATATTCTTATTTCAGGACAAATTTTAATATCGAAATACACAACACCATGGTATATCCTTCTTTTTATAAACATGCGTTATGAAGAATAACTTCCGAAAAATAGAGAAATAAGATTGAAACTGGAAATAACTTTATAATTCTTCACTTAATTTCCATAAAAATGGAATTTTTAACTAAATTATGTTAAGTTGTCTAAAGTTTAATAGCACTTAAATCTAGTGATATATTGCCAGATATTTTTATAAAACTTTTAAACAAAATTTAAGAATACTGTAATCTGACAACAATTACATTTTTAAAAAAATATTTACATTACAACTCTATAATTAATATCCATGAGAAGCAAATTAATGCTAAAAGTATGAAAATTTTAAAACGATATTATGAATTATGGATCCTTAAAATATTATATAACTTATATTTAGAAGGAAATTCTTAAAACTTGATTTTACTGACTTTGAAATATGTTTTGAAAACTAACGAATATATTCTTAACAATGTTTACGATCCTGAAAAAATATTCAGTTGAAATATACTCCTCTGTGCAATCAAAATTTATGTTATATTTACTTTTCTTTTGTAAACAGGGAAACAAACGATCTGAATGTAAAGATACATGACGGGAAATACTTCAGATATACTATAGTTTCGTTTCTTTTCAAGGAAATCTTTAGAATTTCTAGGATAGAATATTCATTATGTGTTGTAATATAGCGGGCTTAATTTTAACATATTTAACCACATATTATCTAACATCCGTCTAAGATTTCAATCTAAAGTAGATATTAGAATGAAATTTAAAATTTGACGAGTTTCTATAACATTCAGTCTACTTTCAAAAGAAAAACTAAGATAAAGGTAAATCAAAACTAGCCAAGGAGATTGTGTCGGAAATATTACCTGATACATATATATATATACACTCAAGAGCCAAAACATTATGACCACCTGTCAATAGCGAGTTGGCCCACCTTTGGCGCGCAACACAGCTTCAACCCGACTTGGCATGGATGCCACAAGTCCTTGGTAGATGGCCGGAGACAGACTGTACCAGATGTTTCAGCAACGGTCAAATCCGAGATATTGCGAATTGGTGGTCTTTGAACTCTGATCTGCCGTCCCATGACATCCCAAATGTGTTCTATCGGATTGAGATCCGGTGAGTTAGGCGGCAGGACATTAACTGGAATTCACCATCATGTTCCTGGAACCACTCCAACACAATTTTAGCCTTGTAACACGGGGCGTTGTCCTGTTCGAACGTTCCATTTCCAGCTGGAAAAACAGAGGCCATGTAAGGGTGCAACTGGTCCGCAATGATGTTCAGATAACCTGGAGCATTCATGGTCTGCTCTACCACAACCACGGGTCCCAGAGACGTCCAAGAGAACGTCCCCCAAAGCATAATACAGCTACCACCGGCCTGTGTATGACCTACTGTACATTGAGGGAGCAACAGTTCGCCTGGAAGACGGCGTATCCTGACACGGCCATCGGCGTGATGAATGACAAACCATGATTCATCTGACCAGGCAACTCTCTCCCACTGATCCATGGACCAGTTGCGATGTTCCCGGGACCAGCGCAGGCGCAGTGGCGATGACGCTTGGTCAGCAAAGGCACACGAGTGGGACGTTTGCTGCGTAGCCCCATATTCAACAGTGTCCGCTGAACAGTGTGCTGCGATACAATTCTACTTGTCCCTTCCTTGTATTTCGCTGTCAGCTGAGCCACTGCCTGGCTCCGGTTTTGTTTCACCATTCGAAACAGTCTCCGACGAACTTTTTCTTTGATAGCGTGTGGACGTCCAACACCATGTCGTCTACTGCTGGTTTCACCATCATTCATCCACTTTGCATAAGTACTAACAACTGTAGGTCGCGAACAACCCACGAGTGGTGCAGTTTCGGAAATACTTGTTCCGAGCCTTCGAGTCATTACAATCTGACTTCTATCAAAGTCGCTTAGATTCGCAGCCTTTCCCATCACACGCAGAAGTAAGTGAAAGAATGATTCTTCAGACTCTCTAGCAGCAGTTACATACCACTTCCACCTGATCACGTGCCTACCACGTCATCCAGGCGAATTCATTGCAAAATGTAGGGGTGGTCATAACAAAACCGAATGGTGTAAATTCCCTTCCTCTACATAAAAAAGCTATGTACTAGCACATAATTCCAAGTTATTATTATTTTATATTTATTTTATTTTATTTATTCTTATTTATTTTACTATATTTGAAAATTTCTGACTTCTGTTCTGACTTTACAGACAACATAACATTATGAAATTAACCCCTGTCCTACACGTTTTGCAATTCAGCGGATAACTGATCACCCCGTGTCAGCATTGAAGCTTTTCTTGACAAATGACAAGGTGAAATTAATTCTAGAAGAAACTAACCGAGAAATGAAGAGAGTGTGTTCAGAACAGAATAAAACCTACACATTGATTTCTGCTGAGGAACTTGAAGCTTATACAGGTAAAAAAATCTGAAACTTTTTTCACAAAAATTTATTTATAAATTGAAATAAAATGTAAATAATAGCATGATTTGAAATTCATTTATTTTTTTTAATTTTTGAGTTATTTTCATTCATGTTTTGACAGGTTTGCTAATATTAGCTGGTGTCCATAAGTCAGCAGGGGAATCTCTGAAAGAGTTAGGGAGCGAACAAGATGGTCGAGACATTTTTCGTGCAACTATGTCTCTGCAACGTTTTGAAATTATTAGACAGTTTCTTATATTTGATGACAAAGAAAGTAGAGCAAATCGACCTCGTGTAGATAAGCTAGCTGCAATAAGATCAATATTTGACATGTTTATTGTACAACTGCCGAAGATGTTCGTTCCTTACGAAAATGTAACAATTGGCGAACAGCTTGTGCCTTTCCGTGGTAAATGTCCATTTCGACAATATTTACCATCAAAGCCAAGAGGGAAATACGGAATTAAATTGTGGTTGGTGTCTGATGCTAAAGCAGCGTATGTTTGCACTGCTGAAACCTATACTGGAAAGCCTTATGATGGTGAGAGAGACAAAAATCAAGGAAGAAATGTTGTATTGCGCCTAGCAAATTCGATTGAGAGTACCGCTCGAAATATTACAGTTGATAATTTCTTCACAGATTATATCCTTGCTAAAGAATTATTGAAGAAATAATTAACTATCATTGGAACCCGCAGAAAAAACAAGCCATTTATTCCGTCTGAATTTCAATCATCACGTGATAGAGAAACATTTTCCTCATTATTTGGTTATCAACCGGATATGACTCTTGTTTCATATGTGCCGAAAAGAAATAAATCGCTAATCCTCCTTTCAACTATGCACCATGAGGTCAAAGTTTCACACGAGAAAGAAAAGAAATTAGAAATAATTTTATGTTATAATGAAACTAAAGGTGGAGTAGATACTACTGATAAATTAGCTGCCACGTATACATGCAAAAGGGGAACTAGGAGATGGTCTGTGTGTTTATTCTACAATATAATTGACCTTGCTGCAATAAATGCATTTGTTGTTTTTATGTATGTAAATCCTTCTTACAATGAAAACAAGTTATACAAAAGGCGCCTTTTTCTTAAGGAACTTGGCAATCAGCTCACCAAACCTTACAGAAATGTTCCGATGAAAAAAAATATTCCAGTTACAATAAAGAAGAAATTGGCAATTGCAGCAGGTGAAAAACCAGAAAATAGCAGTACACTGAAACGAGAAAGATGCAAAGAATGCGGTCCAAAGAGAGATCGAAAAACGCAAACGAGGTGTGCTTCATGCTTAAGTTTTCTTTGCCAAGAGCATGTAAATGTGTACTGTAAATCTTGTTTGTCTTAAAAAATGTATCAAGAAAAATGTAAGCGAAACATAACATATTTGAAAAATTTCTATTATTTCCCAAGTTTTTAAACCCTTAACAATGCTCATACAAACAAGATGTTGAAACGGACGCGGGGAGGGGGGGTCGGCAAAAATGAAGGGGGGATTATAAAAGATATAAAATGTGTTGTTTCTATTAATAAATACAAAATATATAAAATAAAGCTATATAAAAAATTTTGTTATGACCTAGAATAAATATAAACCAAACTGGGTTGAATAGACCCATACACGCAAAACGTAACTTTTTTTGCAACTGGGTAGGAAGGTTAAAGATAATGGCCTTGTAACATGTTCTGTAACAACCCTCAGATATCATGACATGCTCAGAAGTTTCGTTTTACCTCAATTCCAGCAACGACAAAACCTCGAGTCTATTACTTTTATGCAGGATGGTGCCCCTCTACACAATGGACGCCTTGTGCGGAGGTTTTTGCTACAACATTTTAAGGATGACAAGGTTGTTAGCCGATCGGTTCCTACTCCCTTAGCCGGCCTGTTCTCCCGATCTCACTCACTGTGATTTTTGGTCATGGGGCCATTCAAAGAACGTTGTTTATAGGGGAAATGCTCCAACTTTGTCTGACCTAAAGGACCGCATAATATTGTATGTTCGATAGATTACTGGCGATCAGCTGCGTTTCGCTGGTGAATTCGCTGTTTATCGCCTTACATTTTGCTTACTAGTGAGGGAGCACACATTGAACAATTTTCTTTACATCGTTAGACAGTGTGCAACAAATAAAGTATGCTTGAATTGGAATTTGTAGCTTGTTTAAATTATTTCCATGTAATGCACCCCCTTGCGGACTGTTTTTTTGGCGAAATCTTTCAGCGCAACCTTTGAATTGTCTAGCTGCAAAATTTCAGCTCAATCCGCCTTTTAGTTAAAGCTGCAGAGGACTCGGAATAGGTCAAGTTAATTATGATCACCTGGTGTGTGTGTGAGTATATATATATATATATATATATATATATATATATATATATATATATATATATATATATATATATATATATATATATATATATATATATATATATATATATATATATAAACTATCATGAGGTTTATGGAGAAGTAAAGGAATTCTTGGATTACAGACACTTATGAATGCAATTTGATAGAGAAGCATATATTGGTTTTATTTAGAAAGAACACTGAGAATTTTCTATCCTAAAATCTTCCATTCTAGGTAGAAGTTGTTGACAATCCCATGATAATCTGAAATACCATAATCCTCTGATCTGTTGAAAATTTTAAGTCACTATTATGGTTAAACTTGATTTATTAACATATATCATTTATTAACATATGATTATTTATTGATTTATTAACATATTTCATCTATGGAGAAACAAATGCTTGAATTTAATAGGATTTATATAACATATACCCACATCATTAATGTACAACATATAACATCATATAGTCAAAGAGACAACATCATCAAATAACAACATATAGCAACAGATAGCAACAAATTTAAATATTAACTTCAGTCAACTATGCCAGGAAAGTACTTTGGACAATGTATTTTCCCTTTCGAAGGGGCCTGTAAGCTTATACGGAAAAAATCCTTTACATTTTCCCTGTAGTTGAATTATATCAGAAATCTAGAGTAACAGAATGGAGGTTACTGAGAATGTTGAAAAAATATTCAGCATCAAAATAGACCAATTCTCTCATTTTCTTTTTCAATATATTGTAATATTTACAATATATTGGATTCTATATCGTCTGTAAGACATATATAATATTCAATTTATAGTAAAAATATATTTTGCCTGTACAGAAAAATAAATAATTTAATAATTACACAATAAATAAATAAATAGAAAGCGTTAATCTCAACTCAAGTGTCCGTTTCATTTCTGTGTCTAGTTTGGTTTACTAGAATCTCGTAATTAATTCAATTAAAAATGGAACAAACGGAGATTATTATGATCATGGCTATTGTTAATGCTCTACAGACTACAGAACAAAATATGCATTAACAGTTATAACTTTTGGTGAAATACATTTCATGTGGAATTCTGAGATTATCTGACATTTATGAATATATGAAATCATAAGTCAAACCATGAAATCTTCGAATCTACGCTCGACGGAAGGATCTGTTTATAAAGGCTTAGAACTACCGTTATCGGAAGAGACATGTGGTGGATTTACTTCCCTGAGAGACTTATAAGTAACTACGAGATGGAAATTTCTGGTGTAGTCCTCCCTCTTACACATCAAATATTCCTTTATTCATCAAGTTCTCTATTTCTGGTTATCCTTTCATTTCTTGAATCATCAGGTACATCACCACTGAATTAAAAGAGGATTTATCGTTGAGAATTAGGGTGCAGTTTAAAGAATTGGTCTGCAATATTATATGCATATCACGCTTGAGTGTTTCATTGTAGAAAATTTTGGTTATTCATTAATGGATGAGATGAAATGATATATAAAAACAAAACTTTTATAATTATGTAATATAAACAATAAATAGAAAAATGTCCTAATAGATCTCAAAGCTTATTTTCACCACCAAACATTTGTGAATAAAACTTTGACGAATATACGATTACATCGGTTTTCAATAAAATAATTATAAATACACACACACACACACACACACACATATATATATATATATATATATATATATATATATATATATATATATATATATATATATATATATATACTAACTATAATAACTCGAAAAAAACTCTCGGAGCAAAAAAAAAAAAATGTTTGATTTATATATGTAACTAGAAAACAAAATAACATAAAATTTCCGAATGGAGAGCGAATTCTCTGTGGTCACCTTGTCTATGAAAGCATACTTTATATTGGGTTATTTGTGTGTGTATATGTTTGTTATTTGGGTTTTGCGATCAAAATGAAGAATACTAATATTATAAAATGACACGTAACATGTTTTCAAAGGAGAGCAGTTAAAAGTATTAAAGTTACTATAAGCTCTATTTTAGGTGTTTATTAAAAATAAAAAAATTATAAGAAGAATTCAACGCAAAATGATGAACAGTGAAATATATTTGTTCCGGTGAGCATGTTTGAAACCTTAAAAGTCACTTTATTTAGAACTGAAAAAGTGAAAAATGAATGTAAAAACTTTAATGAACTTCATTGGAATAGCAATTTTTTCGCTTTTATCTACGACTATTAAACTGCAAAATAAGAAATTCAGATATCATTTTTGTTAGCAGAGACTTTCTGATTCCATTACACTACAAATGATACATTTTACCTTCATTGTAATGTCAGCCATTTATTTTTAGTTCATGCCGAAAATTAAAGCAACAGTATAAGCCTATGTAATGTAATGATCGCAACTGAGGACTTATTTCTCAACAAGCTTTGTTTATAAAATTCTAAGATAAAAAGAAAACTTCTGTTACTATTATTTATTAATCAACCATTTTTTTTGGTAAAATATATCAAGTGTAATCGCAGAATTTTTTTTTCTCCAACGTACTTCTTTTGTTACATCTTGCAAAAAGAACGGTAACAAAAGGATTCAATCGATTGGAAAACAGCTTAAGAATCTTTCGTAGTTTGCGTTAAATCATTATCTGTATTAGGCGTACACAAGAGGAATAAATCAACGGATCCCGTTTTTATCTTTTGCAGAGCAAAGTATTTAGGAAAAAAATCCGTTAATATTTTTGCTAGAAAGTTAAATAATGTATTAATTTTTCTGTACGCTATCTTTTTGGAGGAAAAATAAGTTAAAAAATAATTTATATACTATCAATAATTTTTTTAAAAGAGACACGTTAGATAATGAAAAAATGAGACTTAAAATTTACCGCATCAAAAAATTATAAACACAAAACCATGGAAGTTGCATTACATTATTTTTAATAAAATAAGGGATTTTTCTGACGGTGATGTTTGAATTTCATCTTCGAAAAAAATTTTTTCTCTTAAACATTATGCTTACTCGTTGCTTCCTCCTTTAAAAGCCGACTAAATAATTTAAAAAGATGTTTCTATCTTTGTTTTTATTCATTTAAACGGAAATGGCAAGGAAAAGGAAAGACATCGCAAAGAGATACAGGGCGAATAAAGTCGAAAAAATGTAACAGTATTTGCCAGTTAATTTACATTTTACCTTCTTTCACGATGTACAATTTATATACATTACACTTTCTAGACATTCAGTACAGACTTGTTCAAATTCTAAACGGAGGTGATATCATACATAAATACACACACACACACACACACAGATATATATATATATATATATATATATATATAACAACAAGATATATGCAACCAATCAGCATACTGGAATGGGATCGGCAACACCTATATACGATAGCAGGTGTTAGATCGGTTCCTGCTGCTACAATGGCAGGTTATCACGACAGTTTATATATATATATATATATATATATATATTTATTCAACACCTTAAATTATCTTTTTAATGTGGTTTTCAATTTCTGAAATTTCTAAACCATGTGATTTAATACAGTACTTTACACTATTATTGTACTCTTATTACTAAAGGAATGTATATTTTTGAGACAATTTATTTAAATCATTTGTTTCTCGTCTATGTTTATGTAACAATATATATTTTTCAGAATGGAAATTTCCTTTTGAACATTGACAACATTTGTACAATGACAACATTATGACACTTATACAATGATTGTAAATACCAATATTGGGTAAAATATTTTTAAAGTAGTCTTTATGCATGATAAAAATAGGATTCTATACTGAGTTTACTTCTGTATTATTTTCTACTGAGAAATCATTTTTTTAGCATAATTTGATTAGAAAAACAATTCATTCTATTATGATTTCTTATATTTTCTCACTTGTATATGTATTTAATGATGCATTTATCTTATGTTGTGGTTAAAATAAAGAATATCGTGGATTAAACAGGTTTGAAAATGAGTTTTCTCCCCAGCTTAGAAGTAAATTTCATTGAATTTTCAATTCAGCTAGAACTGAAAATTCAATGCTGCTGAAAATTCAATGCTGTCAGTGAATTAATATTTTTTTAAACTTTAACCGGAACCTAAAGCATTAAATTTCAATTTTATTTTTACTCTTTTGTAAATAACATTATTACAAGACATTTCGTTAGAACTTTCCTCGTTTTAAAATTTATAGGTACGTCATGTTTATGTTTGAAATAAGATATCGCGTATCTAAAACATACTTTAAAAGGATTTCTTGAAATGAATAAAAATATTTCTTTCCAAGCGCCATTCATTTATAAATCATTACTTAAGACATTTCCAATTTTATATCGGTTTCCTTTCATGTACATTCGAGAGCAAAACCACGTTTTACTGATACTTTTCTTTTTCGCTCCATTTATTTCTCCATACATTTTTCGTATAATCCTTTAAAAGTTAACTCGAAATAGTAGTTTTCAGAACAAAATAGTTTGAAACTTAAGATAAAATACTTGTCTCTGCATGATTTCGAAAATACGTCGTAAGGACTTAATTGAATGTTTTCAAAGATATATGCATTTTTCTTGATGACGGATATAATGATTACATAAAAATTAATAACACTAGAGCATTCCTTTTTTTTCTGTCACTTCATAAAGCTCAAATTACCTGCTAAAAATGAAAATAAAAGCTTTACAAGACTGAAATTTGGACTTTGATAATCAAACTTTTGTATAATTGAATTTGTTTTTGGTAATCTAACATTGAAATATTCCCGAAATAATTAATAAAGTGATCTTGGATATCCTTGAAATTTTTGAACAGGATCTGTGTTTTTCATTCCTCATTTATTATAATATGCATCTCAATAATTTTTATTATATTTATTTACCCAATTGACGTGCAGATCTTTTATTCCTTTGAATATTATTCGTGAAATCTTCTTTTCAAATTATTTTACTAATTTCCAAAAAATTTAAAATATCACGGTGTATAAATTTTTTCATATTTAAAATATTTTAATTAAAAGCATGAGTTTGCATTTATGTAAATTATTTAAAATGGGGATATGAGTAGTTGTAACTATTTCTTCTTGAACAGAAATTAAAGGAATATATATATATATATATATATATATATATATATATATATATATATATATATATATATATATATATATATATATATACACAGTCGATTCCGCTTGATCGGACCACATCGGAACTCAATCATTATGGTCTTAATAATCGGCTGGTCCGATTAACCGGAATCGACTGTGTGTGTGTATATATATATATATATATATATATATATATATATATATATATATATATATATATATATATATATATATATAATGTGTGTGTGTGTGTGTGTGTGTTTGTTTGTTTATTTAAATTATGAAGAATGTGTTTACAGATTATTAAGTTGTTGAATAATTTATACATTATTTTTTTAAATATCCAAATATTTTTAAGACAGAGGTTCGAAAAGTTTCTGCAACTTATCAACAAAATTTAATACAAGGACCTAACTTATGCAGTTAATAATTTGAATGTTTGGAAATCAAAATTAGCCTCACGGAAATTGTTGTGTTGGAAGCATAACAATAAAATACATATAACGTAAACATTTGTTTAAAATATTTATAAATTAATTTTAAAAAATAACTTTTCAAAATCTCCTTCTTTTTGATGTAAGGCGTTATAAGCAATTTCATTATGAAAAGCTAACCACTAAGTGTCTGCGAAGAACTCCTCGAAGATTTCTGTAAAGCATGTAGCATCCCAGTATGTAAGATTTTCCAGAAATTTTTACAAAATTCGTTGGGTTTAGCATTTTAACATATGACAGTAAGAATCTCCTGAGTATGTTGTATATCATTTTTAAATCGGTAATAATACATAACCATATCAAACTAAGTAAAATGAACTTTATTAAAAAAATGGAGAAATCAGAAAATTGATCATGTAACCGTTTATCTTTTCCTGGAAGAATCATGAATATTAAGTAATTCAGATTTTTAAAAGCGTATGTGATTATTTGTTGTGTTGGCTTACTTTTAGGCTCGTATAATGTTTGTCGGTATTTAATGTGAAATTCCTTAACACTCTATTTTATAAAGAACATTATTACGTATTTTTTTTTTGTGATTTCGCAAATTCAATTCATTGCTAGAAACAAAATTAGAAATGGTATCACATTTTGTTGGAAACCTAGAATTAAATTTCGCGGGACGTATATAGTAGAGCATAACCAGATATGAAAGATAAGATAAGGAAAATATGTTGCATGGGAAACATTAACTCAAGATAATGCTATAGACATGTTACGAAATTGACCGTAAAAAAGGATCACTCATTTCTGTCAATAAAAATAACGATGGATAATATCGTCTTCACATTAGCCTAAGTATGCTGCAAAAGTGTATGCTATAATAATGTTCTTAACAGCATTTTCATTGTAAAGGATTGCATGTGTATGTTTTGAGTCTTAATTTCTATATCTTCTAAAATTATTCCTAAAAAATATTATGTTTGTACAACAATACTAAGACATTAAAGTTTGTTTCTATATGAGCTAAAGCATTATTAAATGGATATATTTTATAATTTAAGAGAATTAATTTCGGTTTTAAATTTGTCAATTCCGAAATAGGGAGAAGTGATGTCAAAAAGCATCGAGATATTTTTAATTTTTATACACTCTCATTTATCTCAAAAATATTTCATAAGTAAATTTACGAATCCTCATTTTTATAAGGAACTGTGTAATTTAAATAAATACTATGTTATACGCTATGTAAATAGGCACAGTTTATGTTTGATTCTAATCTAATTCATCAGAAGGACAGGAGAGAAATTCATTTCGAGATAAAATTGTGTGATTAAATTTTAATAAAATGTGTTTTCTAATATTAAGAAGAAATATAATATAAACTATAAATTATTGAAATATAAACTTTATTCATAAATTTCGAAAGACAAAGTATCGTTACCCTTCATGAGTAGAGCAAGATAATGCTTAAGCGGTAAGCAAAGGCAAGCAAAGTAGTGCCAAGAGATTGTTGCCATTCTGAAACAGATAAACTCTAAATGCTGAAATGGGCGATACTAAAAAAAATAGAGCGAAAATATGGAATGATTCAAGAAACAAGGAAAATGCTTTAAAATACCAAACATAATATTGATTTTTGTACAGATAAGTATACTTCTGAATTTAAAAGATAAAAGTTACAGAACTGCTGTCATGAAACAAATTTTATCATAACCAAGTCGTGAGGAAATTCTAATTTTTCCATCGTGCCATGAACCTTGCAACAACTCCTTCCCACATCCACACCTCGATTTGGCTGACTACTGAATTATGAGAGCACAATATAAAGGAACCGAAGAGCAAAGGAACGGCCATGTCTTAACAGACATTCAAACCAAATTCCGGTTTGTCGAAACTCGAGATAATAACCACATTACGATGTCGGTGGCATTCTCAAATTTAGTTCATAAATTTCACTGGCAGAGAGAGAAAAGAATATGTTCGTCCAAAATATAATATTAATAATAATGAGTGGAATTCCAAGATTGGTGGGTTGGGGGGCAGGCAATAAACCATTTCTAATTTATTTTCAACTGGAAACTTTTTCTCTTGGATTTCTCTTGGAGTTTGGTAATAGTGTGAAAGGCGATTCTCACACGAAGTTAAATGAAATACCCCTAAAATAGTGATCTAGAGAATTATATCTTTCAAAGTATGGAGTAAGTTTATTTGAGAGTTTGAAAACAGCCGTAAAACTAATGCGAGCAGAATGGAAATTTAGTAACGAAGAATGGAGATAAAAGGCAACATAATCATAAATGACAGGAAAATTCATTAGTCCCAGAAGTAACGCTAGTTTTGTGAAACTTAATTGGCACTCATAAATGGAAAGACGAGTAATATCTAATTTCAGTGCAAGGCATTTTAAATATTTTATTGCGGGGGAAACCTATGTCGAATCAGAGCAAATGAGGTGTGTGTGGTATACATAATTGTTAAAATTTTTAGTCGGGGGTAGTTAGAATTAGCATAAGAGGTCCAAGAAAAGTTTATATCATTTTTTAAAAATATTTTATGAATCAAATAAGAAAGAAAATTTCTCAAGTAGTTTTGGGTTTCAAAATTCAAGATCAGTATTATTAATGTACTTTAGGATTTGGCTATCTAAATTTTTTCACCCTTGTTTTAGAGTTATATTTCTTATTTTCTACTATGTATTTATCTGAATTAAATAGATTAAGTAGCGGTTATGAAAAATGCGTTATTATATCAAGATTGATGCCGAAAACGTCTACAGTGATGTTTTAGCCACGCAGGTAAGTTGTACCGGAGAAAACGTTAGAAAAAGTACCATATTTATCCCTGTTTACGATTAAACTGTCATGATTCAAATATTAGGGATATCAAGAAATTAGTCCAAGAACAATGAAAGGACTTTGGAAAACGGTCCAAGAGGAATAGCTTAAAATTCACATGATAGTACTAAGAAAAAAGTATGCTTTCATGGAAAATTCGAGCTAGAGGTATTGTCAAGAACCATAGCTATCAGATTGAAGCAAATCGCCGAAAAAAAATACGATATTTATACATAAAACTTAACTATCAAAATCGTTTCCATAAAGTGCGAACGACCTTCTGTAATAAAATAGTTGGATTAAAGAAATCAAATTTTCCTAAGCTAAATAATGATCTAAAAATAAATTGAAAAGGTTCACAGTTAGAATTTAGTAAATAGTTTGTATACGACATTTAAGATACATAAAACATGCATATTGATATAAAGAAAAATGTTAAAGAGAAAAATATAATTTTTACTTATTAGCATGAATATATTAGATAAATGTACTCTAGAATTATAACAACTATAGGTTACATAAAGCATCGCCAGGTGTTCAGTGTAAGAAATTAAAAGTAAAAAATAATTACTTCGCTTTCATGAAAATTAAAGAAAATATACAAGATTATTCATATTAGTATAGAGTTGCGAACTTTTTGTGTATTTTGATGGAGCGAAGCAATTGAAACATGTTGCATAAAAAATTCCCTGTTATAAAACTGTCGCATGATACATAATTCAGCACTTTACATGATGTTAACAAGACAAGGTTTCAAGGATATGATAAATCATTGCCTGCAATATGCGTGATAACTTACAGAAACAGAGCTGAATATTTATCAGAAGTAAATTGCTTAGAACACGAGAATAAAAAATTGTGGTTTGTGTGAGAAATAAGAAGCAGAAGAAA
Source organism: Dolomedes plantarius (assembly GCA_907164885.2). Taxonomy (NCBI): domain Eukaryota; kingdom Metazoa; phylum Arthropoda; class Arachnida; order Araneae; family Dolomedidae; genus Dolomedes; species Dolomedes plantarius. The sequence goes on along the minus strand of OU015492.1, from coordinate 193,070,127 downwards.
ATAGTTCAGCTAACTGTGTGAAACGTTTAGCCAAATCAATTTTAAATTACACTTCTTGAAAAGTAAAAGTATTTAAGTGTTAAAAATAACACTCGAGCTACTTGTATGAAAAAACCTTTACTTCAAGATTAAAACAAGAATTTTTCCGCATCAGTGCCTCAAATTTCGATAAAATTTTTAGATAATCATGGGAAAATTTGAAATCAGAGTCTAAGGGCCTATTAAAGAAAATTTCAAGAAAATTTGTGAATTTTTTATAAGCACCCACTATAGTTTTAATCTTGATTAACAGTATCGCAAAAACTAAAAAAGGATTCAATAAAAAAAACTGTAAATATTTAAATATTAAAGAGCCTGGTTAAGAATGGAGTGTCAAAACTCAAAATTATTTAAAGACAAATGTTCTATGTCTGGCTTAAACGATTTGTGCCGGCTGTAAAAAAAATTATTTCAGAGATATTATTCTCACAAGATACAAAAAAGGCAAACGTTATATTAAATGGCTTAATATAATTTTGTCTTTAATGTAAAAAGAGAGGTAACTCCTCCTGTCGTCATTTAGTCCGTCTCCATCATAAATTTTGAAACAAAAAATTTTGCAAAAAATAGCTCTTTTCCTAATTGTACATAAATGCAAAAATGTTGTCTTCATAGAGTCTAATGAAGAACTAGTGTTCCATTTCTTGTCCTTTTTTTGTTAGCCTGTGAATCTATTAATCCTTTTTTCATGTTTCGGAATGTCTTTTACTTTTAAATTTTTTGAATCAGCAAATTTATTAGTTGCATTAAGCTTAAGCTTCTCTCACAGAATCGTTAAAGGTAGCCTTGTAAGCATGTCTTCAGTCTAATACCATCTTCTAAAGCAGCGGTTCTCAACCTGGGGGGCGCGCCCCCGTGGGGGGGCGTAGAAGAATTTCAAGGGAGGCGTGATTAAAAAAGTAAAATAAAAAGTAAAACTAACTTTAATTTACTGTACTCAATTTTGCTGTCACAATGTAATCATAACATATTTTCGACATACGAACACGAATACGATAATTGTCATACACGATAATTGTCGTAATTGTAAAAACACTATAATTGTTGCACGTCTGGACGTTGAAAGTGACCTGAGGTGTGCCTTGTAACAGTTACAACCTAATATTCAAAAACTTGTCAAGGACAAACATTGTGAGCCCTCTCATTAATGTTGTGAAAGTGACTTTTATTACATGCCAGCCTCATCTAGATCCTTGATTACCTCAAATATATTTGATCTGTATTTAATTCTTTGATTTCATATGTTCTAATAATGATATGGTCCAAATTAAGATATGTGTAGTAATATTAAATTTTTTGTATGAAATTATCAATTCTATATTTTCATTTAATAACCAGCTTCAGTTTCAAATTCCGATCGTACTATATGCATTGATCACATATGGTGGTAGTGGTGGGGAAGGGGGAGGCGTGACCTTACATCACTGTTCAAAGGGAGGCGCAGAGCCTGAAAGGTTGAGAACCCCTGTTCTAAAGTATTTCTTGAATTAGTAGGGCAACCAGAAAGACGATTCAACATACGCTTGATCATTAAAATTACTAAGGACTTGGTTGGCAGCTCTCAGAACTCTGTCTTCTCTTGTCTTGTTACCCTTTCTATAGGATGGAGTACTGAATGAAAACCCAAAATTCCCATATCTTATTTCTTATGCTCTAAATGTGTTGAAATATATGCGTTTAATTTATTAAGTTTCATAATACATGTACTTGAATTTGACAATAGTTAAATTTTGTTGCAATTTCTTAAAATAATACAAATTTGGTATGATGTAGAACACCAAATAAGCTTTTGTACTTAGTAATTTTAAATTCTTATTTATTGAAACAAAGAGTAATATGTCCTTCTGATAAGAGACTAGTTAGACAAATTAACAAAAAAGTTAATTAGCAGGAGCTACACAGCAATAAGTGAATGTTAAGTTTAATATTCTGGAGGTTCATTTTTTATTTGAACAAAAGTATTAAAAAATGTATTTAAAATATATTGTAAATTCTGAGAGATAAAGTAATTGAAAATTGAACGCGTGCTCTTAGGAGAAAAATTATACACCAAATGTAAACTAACATCTTTTTTTTTTAGTTGTAATTACTTTTTTAAGCATTTCCTTCATTTCTTCTACGAATACAAAATATTCTTAAACACAGAACAAAAACCTACCACATCCTGTGTCATTTATAATCCTTTTAAAATGTACTTACTTCAACATCGTTTTTTAATAGTGTCGTAGAGTACAACGATATTGTGTCCGCGGGATTAGAAATTAAAAGAAGGAAGTGCAAAGAATAAACTAATTGGACGAAATGAGAGTAAAACGTGGGAAAGTTAAGAAGCGCCAATTGTAAAGAGGGCTATAAATATAACAGAAGGAGATAGAGAAGAGAGAGGAATTACAGACAGTTGGACATAAAATAAATATGCAAGAGGGCGGTTTGTGTAGAAAATAAGAGAAAAGGTAAAATAAAGTGGAGCAAAATTATGGCCGTAATGAAAGGGGAGCCCACACGCAAAAGTCTTTCGCCCCGGGCCAGGTTGTAAAAGGGTTCAGGTCCGCGGAACGAGGAAAGAGGGGTCACGACGAGTGATACGCCCACGGAGCCCTATGGATGGAATAAATATAAAAGATAAACTGCAAGCCAATCATATGGTAAATTGTAGAGACAATATAGCCAATATTAAGAAAGATTTGGAGGAGATGCTCTACAGTTAGAAAGAGAAAGATATGGAGATAAAATAACTCAATGAAGAGAGATAGCAACAAGTTTTTGGCTGATAGCCGAAGAGGTTACTAAAAAAACGCATTGAATACCTATAGATGTAGAGTCATATATGAAGTGAGCTGATAGATAAGAGGCAGCTATATGGCTTAATAGTATTGTACTGTCATTGAAGTAAGAAACGGGCAATTGTTGAATGAACCATGATGCAAAGGCGTTCCGCCCTGAAATGATGATGTCGCCAGTAACAAGACAGGTTCCCGATCCGGTATGACCCGCCAGCAGATAATAGTTCTTCGACACCGAACCAGTGAATTTATATTAACAATCTTTGTGCCTCAAGATAGTTCCGCCCTGAAATGATGATGCCGTCAGTTGCAAGAGAGGTTTCCGATCCTGAAGGACCTGCCAACCGATAGTAGTTGACACCGAACTAGTGAGTTCATAAGAACATTCCTTGTGCTTCAAGATTAAGCCATTCCCAGACAAAGGACCGACGCCCCTACAATCTCGCATTAGCAATTAAGGTACCGTTCTTCACCTTTCCTCACATTTGTGTCCATAATCACTACTTCAATCAATTAAGAATAATTAATACTAAAAATTAAACTGGTAGGGCGCGATTGCATTAAAATATATAAATGAGTGAAATTATTGTTATGCCAGTAAATTGAGCCAGGTTAATATGTGTCATATTGATGAATTATTAGCGTGTCAGTCAACTGAACCAGATAAATATGAGTGATATGTGTATAAGATGATGATATAATAATTGAATGAGTTAAATTTATGTGTCGTACATAATTAACTTAGTAGGAATGAATTTGTAAGTAATATGTGTAGATGAATTATGAAATATTTAGTAGGAGTGTATTGTATAGTATTATGTGTGTTAATCAATCAATTAATCTGTAAGTTCAAACCAGAATTGTTTTCAATTGTGAAAGGATACAACAAAATTCTAATGTACTTACGGCAATGTACAACAACATTTTTTATCCATCATTAATCATAAAAATTTCTAAAGTTATAGTTAATTAATTAAAATTAATAATTAACCATAAACCAATACTTTCACTGTCACAAATAGGTATTTAATAAAAAGTTATTTTAAAATTAACTTACAGGAAATTACATAGTTTTACACTTCGATAAAATAATGCATCAAAAGCTTTTTTTTTTTTTTGAAATGTTAACCATTATTATTTTTATTAACTTGCAGCATTAGAAAAATGTATTTATAAAATATTATTTACAATAGGACAATTTACTGCTAGTTATGCAAGTTTTCAACTAGTCTCTTATCATTTAAAGAGACGTATTAGAGATAAATGATTCGTTCGGCTCCTTTGATAAAAAAGGTAATACATTCTTGTCTAAAAAAACACTGACAATGAATGGTAACAAGTAAAATAAGTCAATTAAAATATTTAACTGATAAAATAGTTTATTGTGATGTAAACTAAGAAAAAATGAGATTTTAAACCCTCTAAAAACTACAATTTATTTATTTTTCTTTTGAAAAATAAAATATTTTGCCTCTAGTTTCATAAATTATTAGAAAATCATTGACTTTAAAATAAATTTTACCTAATTAAAACACCAAGCAGCAATATTGTAGCTGCCATTGTAGCAGAAAAAGGAAAAAAAATCCTCTTCAGTTGTTTCATTTAAAACGTATCAACCTTCATAGAAACATATTACATTTGATCGTAAAAGAATATCTTTAATTTCTAATTGTTGTACTATGTGTTAATTGAAATTGAGTGTTTATTTAAAATTTTTTATCTCTTTAAAGTAATTCTTCATAATTTCGAGCTGATTCTTTTGGAACTTTATTGAAAATTCTTGTATTTTTTCTCGCTTTTAATGGAAAGAACCTTTCAAGAATCATTAATTTCAATTCAAACGTATTGTTTAGTCATTTCCGAATATCAAGTCACCTGGGTAAGCTATGAGTCCATCTATAAAAAAAAAGAAATATTTCTGAGTTATAAACATTTGTTGGATTTACATGAAAAGGGAGGGTGTTTATCAAATGCACTTTTATCCCTTTTTAAATTTAACATTATGTATATTTCCCTTAAACGATGATGGGAAAGAATGACTTCCTGAGATAAATGAAAATAAAAAATATGTATATTCGTCTGCAGGAAATTTAACTTAAATTGAAGCTTTTGCTACATTTTATTTTTTTATTCTTGAATACATTTTTAATAGTAACAAAAATTGTTTTTATTAGCTGCATTGAATAATTACGCTTGAGTGAGAGAGAACATGCTAATTGTTTTAAATGCATCTCTTAAAAAATATTTTCTGCATTTATCCCGAATTCAATCCTTTAAATAAATTATTCGAGTCTTTTTTAAAAGTCTCTCCATTGGAAATAATAATAAAAAAATTATTTTTTAATCATAATAAGCATGTTAACAAGTAAATCTTAAGTTTAATTTCCAATTTTTAACGACATCTTTTTAAAAATTTTAAAAACATTTTACACAAACATTTCATATAATCTACCATTTAAGCAGCGATTTTTTTTATCATAAAGATGCATTGTCATTCTCATATATTCTAGTCGTTTTTAAAAATTTGTAGGGCACTATCTATCTATCTATCTATATATATATATATATATATATATATATATATATATATATATATATATATATATATATATATATATATATATATATATATATATACGCTTACATAGAGAAATAAATTATTACGGATTAAACAAAAAAGTTTGTAGTAAAAAATAACGAAAATACTCTGCTAAATATGTTTTCGAGGATTCACTTTTATCCTCTGAATGTTATAAATGGCGAATCATAAATTGTGCAATTACTAATTGCAATTTTATAACCTTACGGGCGGAACATTCTAATGCGTGAGGATGTACTAACGAAGATTAATTGTACAAGGAAGAAAAACAAAATTACAAATTTTTTGACTTCGTTTTTGATCAAAAAATGTCTTAGAAAGTATAGTACTTCCTTTCCAGGAAATATGTTTTAAAAAAAGAATCTAAGGAAGTCCTGCAGAACTGACCGTTGATAGATTGCATATAGGTTAATAATTTTCTTCCGTTTTTAGTTGAAATCCCATTATATAACTATTTTGGTATCAAATACATATTGATGAACATACCAAAACAAAAATATTGCATGCTGTGAAAACTAAATTCAAAGTTATTTTAGTAACTAATACTTTTTTTCACGATTTTGTACCTTCTCTCTCGAGTTGTTAATCTAGAACTCACTGCTCGATTCTTAGCAAACAATTCTGTGTTGTGGAATTTTCTTTAATAGTTAGAATCAATAAAACAACTTTTCTCGGTATCTAACTATTCCAATATATCATCTTTCATTCGGGTTCAGTTCGCAGGGTCTAAATGTTTATAGTCATAGATAACTTTTCCTCCGAGTGAATAGGGATGATTTTGTGAAGGATACCAATCAGTAAGTACCTGATTCTAAATCCATTGCGTCCCTTTGTTGCACCACTCAAAGAAATTTTGTTCTAAATTAAAGGTAATAAGATCAAGTAAGGGTATTTTTTATGGATATAAGTTTTTAAACAATAAAGAAACATTATATACATATATATATACAGGGTGTTCGTAGAGTGTGATAATGCAACCTAGGACTGCATTTGACTCAGTGTGTCAGAAAAGAGTAAATTTCAATATCCAAGTTTAACTTTCTTCAGTGGAAAAAATTGAGAATTAACCAAATTATAATTTGCCCAATCCCATTCAGATCAGATATAGAATCAAAGTAGATTCTCAATATGGCAACCAAGGGTATCCCTTCCATACTTGACACTGACGAATGAAACAGTGGCGCTCTCTCTCGTACACTCCTGGTGTCGTGTCTTGTCCGCTGCAACAACGATTCTCGCGGCAAGTCCTTCCACAAAGTCCATAGGTGTCGCGTGTACACCAATAAGTTCATATGTCTCCAAAAGAAGAAGCATAATAGATTTAGGTCCGATGAGCATGGAAGCCACAGGTCTCTCCCGTTGAACCCGCTGTGTAGGATATGTGACATTCAAGAGGTGTCGGTCCGAGGTGATAAATTGTAGTGGGGTTCCATCAAGCATAAATCACGTGTCCCTCTGTGTGATGAGCTGAAGATCTTGCAAGGTACCAGGTAGTACTTGCTCCAGAAGACACGGCACGCGGCGCCGGTGTGACGTTCTGGCAAAGAATACTAACCCACAAGTCATTAATGGTACATGCCCAGATGTTCACTGAAAATCTCTGCTGGCGTTTATGAGGGATAGCAGCGTGGTTTTCATCTGATTTGATTAGGACTCTGCAACTTATTTCGTTAATTTTCCCCTTTTTTCCAGTGACGAAAGTTCAATCTGGACGCTGAACATTACGCTTTCTGACACACTGAGTGGAATGCGGCAATAGGTTGCATTGTAAATATTGCTCGCACTGATGAGTATTATCACCCCGCTTATATTGTAGACAAAGTTTGCGAAACACCTTATATAGTGTGTGTGTGGGGGTGGGGGGCGCGTGCGTGCGTTAGTGTTAGCTATGCCTAAAAAGTATTTCTCATTCCCTAACTAAATTAAACTTATGACCAACATAATTTTTTCGATAAATTAATAATTTTTTAATTCATTTTAAACTTTCAAATTTTTTATATTTGCCCTCAGGCGAGCACTGATCTAAAATTGACCCGTGGTAAAATAAACAGCATAGCAATTTTGAACTACAGAACATAGTGTGTAAAGCAACAAGTCAGTTTGAAATTTCTGAACAAATAATAATTCAGACCACAGGGAGAATCACTTCAAGAATTTTTTGTATAAAGCGACATATAATTGCGCTTTCACATTTACTCTCTTCAAGGGGACACGCAAGGAATAGACACCTCCATCGTCTTTCTCTTCGTAATGGCTTAATAAATGTGATATTTTAAAAATGAAAATGTGTATTGGTATTCAAGGATGACCACCTTACTGCTACAATTTCAGTTCTGCCATCTATTATTTTTAACCGAACAGAAAACCAGGAATATATATATAATCGATATTTAAAATTAACACAACCAAAGAGACAGATGCAACCATATAATACTCTAAAAACATATATCAAGGTTTACATTTAGGTACTTAAGTTGTCTAGACGCAACACATGTTTAACCGGGGTTGGGGGTCACAACCCCCCCCCCCCCCAGTCATCCACTATACCGCCTCCACATTCTTTCTGCTTAAGTACTTAAATGTAAACCTTTATATATGTTTATAGAGTATTATATGGTCGCATCAGTCTCTTTGGTTATGTTAATTTTAAATATCTATTACATCGTAAATATTTTTATGAGCAGCTTAGCGCCTAAAATTTATTTACTCATTCTTTGCTTCCAATTTAAGTAACTTACACTTACACACACACACACACACACACACTCTCACTCTCTCTCTCTCTCTCTCTCACACACACACACACACACACACATATGTGTGTGTGTGTGTGTGTGTGTGTGTGTGTGTGTGTGTGTGTGTGTGTGTGTGTGTATTAAACTTTAAATACCTCATCTTGTAAAGTTCTAAATGTCATTCAATGCAATTTCCTCTTATAATTGGAAACAATCATGCCTCTGGGACAGTTAAGTGGAATTCTTCAGGCGCATTTACTGATCGATTAATTATTATTAGCCTCTTTGGTGATTCGCCAAGCATGCATCTTTCAGTGAGAACGCTGTTGTGTACTACATGATCATGGTCAAACCTGGGTAAGATATTATTACGGTGTGCAACAAGAGACTAATAAGAATGTAACCTGAAATTAATGGCTGGTGGCTTCAATAGCTAATTAGGGGATAATGGAAATTATGTTTTCCAACCCCTGAGATTGTTGTTTTTAAGTACTCGGATGGCAACCAAGATTAGTTTACCACACACAATCAGATAAGTAATATAAATAGAACAGAGTTTATATTTATTTAATAAGGAAATAAGATTATTAAGTCTAAAATGTATTATATAGAATATTTGAATACGTTAAATGAATTTAAAGTTAAAGATATCTATTGTTTGGTTCCTGATACTTAATATTATATATTTGATACTTAATAAATGAGACTATAATATTTATTCTACCATAATTTTGGTTTTAAAAATTATAATTAATGTTTATATTTGGCAAACATATTTACAGATTGCCTTCCTATTTTTGTTTCATTAAAATATATTTTTTCTTCTGTAGTCTAACTATGAAGTAGATATATTTATGTAATTTTCAACAATGAACAAGTATATTTTTAAGATTCAATTCTAAATTCTAAAATTAAACATACTATTTAAACAAATTAAACAACAAATTAAACAACATACAAATTAAACAACTTCTAAAATTAAACATACAGCTTTCGACAGAACAAAAATTAATAGTGTCATTCGATTTTATACACAGCCCCATAAATAGGATAGCTAATGGGACAATATAAAAATAATGATGTCACTATTCCCGCCATTATTTCAGTAGCTTTCTTATAAAAATTGAAAACATGATTTATACAGTAATAAAAGCAGGAATTTATGAAGGGAAAGCACTTTTAAGTACGCAACGAAGTGTTAAAATGTTACCCTGATTCATGGTATTTCAGGTACATAAATTGTTATTTTCCTTAGCATTATACCTGATCCAAAATGCTTACCAAACGGAAATGCTTCAAATATATACGACTTTTTTTAAAATTAAATATTAAAGCTTACGTCTTTATGATCTTATTTGCGTAATATTTTGTGAAGCCAGAAGCTTATGTCCTATATAAAATAATATGTCGTA
>OU015492.1:192952476-193060459 GCA_907164885.2 Dolomedes plantarius | reverse complement strand
ACACAAAAATTCATTTTTTGACGATGGATTAAGATGTTGATTTTCATTGCATGGTACAGTCACATGGTAAAGATTCATTTTGGAGTTGTACTTTTATTTTCAGGAATTTTACTCGCTCCGAGAATCCGTAATTCGAATATCCAATTTTTAATGAAATATCTAACAAAAGAAAACCAATAAAAATGATGAAAATTCAAGCTCTTATGAGAGAACAGACAAAACTTGAAAAATCTTGTTTATTCAATGTTAGCAAATTTATGGCTCTGAAACCATTTAAATATGTAAAATAATTTAATTAGACCATATCTGAACATAAATGTTAAAGCCTTCCACTTAAACTATCTTGCCGATGAGAGAATATCTTACTTATTCATTGCTATTCCTTACCAATTATACAAAAACACGCAATTATTAATCTCACAAGAAAGTAAATAAGGTATTGTTCTAGACAAAACCAGTTATCCAACTTTTGAAAAAAGAAATTGTGACGGTACATCTGAAAATTTTTGCAATGAAGTGGTTAAAATTTGAGTGATACTAATTGATATTTCTGAAAATAATTATAGACGTTTGAAAGTCACAGAAAAAATAGAAGACATTTAGAAATCTGAGTTTGCTTAATGTTAAATCTCTACCATGACACTATTCTAAGCTATTTGATATTTCACGGAAGGAAATGGTCAGCTACCCTGGAATTTAATATCCAGTTTAAGAGGACTTTGTGGGTTAGATATCTTTTTCAGATTAATACGATTATTTAGAGACCGCAGAAAACAGACTAAAGAAGCCTTGATTTCTTAAACAAAACTAACCTGGTCTGGTAAATACAAAAATACCTTCATCACTCACTCGATGCTGGATATAATTATATTCTACGAAGTCGATATAACATTGATATAACATTCATTTAAACGTACTTAATTATATAAAATTCCATAAAAGTAAGATATTTTACCATATTTTAACTTCCATATTTTACCATATTTTCCATATTTTAAATTCTATATTTTAACTTACCATATTTTAACTTCCCAAGTAACATCTAGTAAATAAAAAGATGCAAATTAGCTATTTTAAATTTTCTCCCTATGAGTATATTAGGAATTGAATTATATGTGAAATATACATGTAAAGTTTATTTTCATGACTCTAAAAAAAGAAGTGTTTTTGTCTGTTAACAAAAAAAATCACGATAAATGTAGTTCATTTTTTAGTTTATGCACAAAATAAGGTACCAAAAAAGGATTTAGAATTCAAGCAATGCATCCTTAATATGAATTTAGTAAAAGTCCCTTCCTCCCTGCCTCTATACCGAACTCACAAGTACCCCTTAGTTTATCATTCGCACAATATAACAACAAGAACAAAAAGATAATAAAATAAAATAAAAACTGCCCGACATGAAAGCAACAAGTATCATGGATAAATGAAGTCGTGTCTCTTAACCTTCTGACCGGGATTCTACAATCTGCAAATCTCTGAAAAGCGGGGGGATAATGTTTTTCTTTCTCATGAGATACCTTACATACAATAATTTCTCGATTTCCTGCTTTTTCTCGTCCACTGAAACACTATAAATGTATGTGTGTATTACATTTCATTCTCCCCGATAAATGCATATTTTTCTTAGTTAATTTCTACCCATGATCTAAACAAAGATGAAAAATGTTCAAGATGATCTCTTCGACCCAGATGTCAAGCGTTTCTTCGTTTTGACCAACCGGCTACTTCTATTCTATAATACGACCTCTTTCAAACTCTTAAATATGCTCGAAATGAGCACAAATCCTTCGACGATTACAGTCGACGTAAGATATCCGCAGTCAAAATGCAACAGAAATTTTGAACATTAGATCGAGAGTAGCTCTTTATATACACCTGCTGGATGCGCAGTTCTGATGCGCTGCAGCTCGCGCTATTCATTCGTTGGACACCACATTTGAATCATTTGCATGTTAGTTCGAAAAATCTTTGCATACGAAATTTTATTACAATCGGTGAGTCGATTTATTTTGTTATAGAATTTATATATATATATATATATATATATATATATATATATATATATATATATATATATATATATATATATATATATATATTATATATATATATATATATATATATATATATATATATATATATATATATTTATATATATATATATATATATATATATATATATATATATATATTATATATTTATATATATATATATATATATATATATATATATATTATATATTTATATATATATATTATATATATATATATATATATATATATATATATATATATATATATATATATATATATATATATATATATATATATATATATATATATATATATATATATCAGGGTAACGTGCTCTTTGAACTAGCAATGTAACTAGCTTCCCCTTTACAAGTGCGAGGTTACCAGTTAAGGCGCGTTAAGTTCTCAAGAAACAGAGGTTTCCACTTTCGGCACATTATCGACATCATAAAACTTCGTCGCCCAGCGGTGGGCCAAACTCATTCTACCTATAGTTACGAAAGAAGGGTAAATACAAATATAATTAGCGAATTAAAGAGGCAAAATTTGGAATTCCAGAACAAAAATTTTGCTGACTCTCCCTTTTTAAAAATATATTTTGTTTATTGCACAACTCTTGAAAGAAACTGCAGAAAATCAGACTGTCTTTATTCCATTAATATACTTATCTCCAACTTATACAGATCTTCCCATTATGTTGAGACACAGCCAATTTCCAACGAAACTATCGTTTATCATGACCGTCGATAGTTCGAAAGGGCAATCATTAAGAAAAGGAGAGTGTATTTTAGTCACAGTCAACTTAATGTGGCAATGTGCTGATTACGGTGATCTGCGAATATCAAAATCAGAATTATTTGTGGCATAGGCAATGGATAGACTCCGACATTAGCAAAAGATATATGTTACGTAAAGAAATAATTGTGAAATAGAAGTTGTGTTAAGATTCCTTTTTTTTTGTCGGTATTTGATTCCAATTTCGTGGGATAAATGTTTTACGGAATTTAAACGTTACCAAAAGCGGTTCCAACATGATCGTACTCTTTTAAATAGCATTGCATATTAAGCGGAATCAGAAAACAAACACTTGAAGGAAAACAAAAATAGATTACTTTTGAAATGAATCTCTTTATAAACGGTGTAGACGCAATCATTAAGCCACCGATTGCTTCTGGAAAAATGAGATTCTTAAAATAAACACATTAATATTGGCACTGGGAAGTACATATATAAAATGAAGAAAAAGAAATAAAACAGAACACAGATTCACTCTTATAAGTTGCATTCCGCCAAATTTTTCGATACAGGATGCGAAGTTATAATTTAAATATAATCAAATCGATTACGTTTGGCGCATAATTGCATGCAACAAAGCAACACTGTTTCAAACTAGTGTAAATATTGAAACTAGTTTAGACAGACATTAACAATAGACCAGAAACGAACGATGTGTAATTATTCAATTCAAAGTTCTAGATTTCAAATTTTTTATTGCAAGCAATATGCATGCCATGTAATTCAATTGTATATCCTTTATTCGAAACTACTATAAAATACATTTCAACTAAAGTGACGAATAAAACATTAGGAGGATAAATAACTCAAAACATTTTCCAGTTACTGGAGTTTACCCACTTCTTTCCAATGAAAAGCATTCAGGCAGAAAATCAAACAGAAAAGGAAATTCTATTAAAACGAACAAAGTTACTTCTCTGCGTGCATTTTCTAACTAGTACCATTTTAGATGAGGGGGAAAAAGTGACAAATAACACATTTGTCGTTGGCTGAAACATATGTCTTCTTGGTGAACAAATTTTGTTGTGAATGTGATTATCTTAATATATGTATAAATCAATATTATATAAACAATGTGTTCATTAATGCCCATATTAAAAAAATCAATTATTACAACGAATATCCTCAACTGTAAATGATATAATAATTATATGTGTAGGTGATTCGTTTTTTTATGAGAAAAAGGAATTATATATATATATATATATATATATAGCTGAAATTTTGCTTCTGTTTGAAAACTAATTAGTTACTAAGTCATTCATGGTTTACCTAGAAGTGACAACGTAACACCGTAATAAAACTAAAGATAAATGTAAATAATAATAATCTTAAGATCAATATATAGTATAATAATAATTTTAAGATGAGAATCTATATCATAGAGAAATTTTAACATTAAAATGTGAACACCCTTTGAAAAATAAAAATAAAATTTTAAATTAAACAAATGAAAACAAAAGTACTTTATGAAGTTCAGTTAATGGGGCTATTAACATGGGAAACGATCCATTAATGGAATTTCAGGTCCTTTATTTTCAGATTACTCTGTGGAAATGCCGTAACATAAAATAAATACTTTCTCAAAACTCAATAAAATGAACCGAGATGTCCATTTACGAACCTAAAAATATGACAATGGTGACTATAATGAGTCTGCTCATTTGTATATATTTAAATATTCTTTTTCTGACGTTAAAATAAAATACATTATTCGAAATCCTTATCATGAAACATTTGTAGAAACTGCCATAAAATTCTTTTTTACAACAAGAATATATTTATTTCTGAAGAATAGCAAAAAAAAAATTAAAAAAGGATAATCGTGAATATGTAATAAAACTATTGCTCAAAATCTTGTGAAACAAGATAAGAAAGATCACTTTAAAATATTCTCTATAAACACCTTAATTACAAAATCTATTCGGGAATTTCAATAAACAAAATAGCCTTCCTTATATGTTTACCGAAATAGAACGGAATGATAATAATATATGCTTAATGAAAAACTTTCTGCTCTCGAATTTGACGATCAGTGTTTACTTTCCAGTTACTTATACAAAATATTTTACGGATTTTCTCTCCTGATGTCAGTATGCAGTGGATTGTGATACTAAACTAAACTCACGGCGCTACAGTCCGATGTGGACCATGGCCGGCGGTACCCATCTCCGCTTTCTTGACTTTGAGGCGCCATACAGCTTATGTCTCAGACAGGTGGTCAACCTGACGTGGGACCCCCACAGTTTAGTTCCCAAGCATGCTTGGTCCTCATTTTATCGTCCCACTCAAGGGATGAAAGTCTGAGTCGACCTTGCCCAGTCGTAGGGTCGAACGCTGGACCTGTGGGATGGCAGCTTGACGCTTTTAACCACTACGCCACCGGGCTTCGGATTATGATACTTCCTCACAATAATCTAGTAACAACCGTCTGCCGATAACTGAGGAAATTTAAACTCATATCTCTTAATTTCGAATCTGATACACTTACATTTGGACATCCACCTGATATCTGGAAGCCTCATGAGGTTAATTCTAATCCTCAAATTCGTCCTGAACCTCTCCCTCCTCTTCGTATACTATAAACAAAATACAAGTTGGATTTGCACAATGTTGGCTGAACTTACATTGTTTTATTTTCACGAGTATATTTTTTCTAAAGAATATTTAATGGTCTTTCTTTAACAACCATATATGGGGTATAACACTCGTGCTTTTGGAATTCGAAGCCAGCATCCTCACCTCTAAATCACCCCATGATCTTGGGAAATCTCAATAAACAACTTCATTTCTTAAATTCTCCCTTACCGGTTGACTCGCCTATTTAAATAGTTGTTTTTTTAACAATTTTGGAATTCCAAAAGCACGAGTCTTATACCCCATATATGGTTGTTAAAGAAAGACCATTAAATATTGTTTAGAAAAAATATAGTCGAGAAAATAAAACAATGTAAGTTCAGCCAACATTGTGCAAAGCCAACTTGTATTTTGTTTTCAGTATACGAAGAGGAGGGAGAGGTTCAGGACGAATTTCAGGATTAGAATTCACCTCATGAGGCTTCCAGTTTTACGTTAACAATTTTGGGTATTTGCCGTTCTTATTTATTTCATCATTTATTCCTTTAAATACCCATTTTTCTGATGATTACGTTTTCCAAGATAAATAATAATTGTGCATTTCATCCTGTTATATTTTGATATTTCCAGTGAGCAGGTAACAAAAGTACGACCGTTTGCTAAACATAGAGTTAAACCATGTAAAAATAAAATTTTAAGCCAAAACTCTGACCACTATACCAACCCAATGATTTCTAGAAATTAGACTTAATAGATTCGATTCTTCCCATTAGCTTCTTCAGTTTTGTACCTTTGGATTTCAGGACAACTTTCTTTCAAATGTGATTTTTTAAAAATTTTCCTCTTGAATATCATTGAAGCTTTATATAATTTTACTAACGTATTCACTGCTTTATTATCAAACTGACATAAATCATATAATTCAGTAACCTATATAAAGCATATACATATAAATAAATAATACCTTTTGAACTGCTATTTTACATCCCTTAGCTGCACACAATTTATTTGATTGCCTTCTTGATGCTAAAAGTAATCTCCTTTACAATTTATTTTGATCACCTCATTATTGATTTTAGATTACAAATCACGGAGAAACTACTTATGGGCAGTTAAACGCAAAAGAAAATCTATAATGACTCCGTGCGGGATTGCTTACGTAACTGGGTGCAATGCATTATATTTAATATAAATCCACTGGTTTAGCGTCCGATATTATTAAACGGGGTTCAAGAAAAATGACTTCTCAAACAACAGTACTCTAAGCCATGTAAATTAGCATCGAAAAAAAATAAATCGAGTGTTCAAGTTTTTTTTTGGCTAAAGAATATTGGCTCTCGAAATATGCGAACGTTATTTATATTTCATTTAGAACAATTTCTTAAACTGTCGATAGTTTAGTTATAAAACTAAAGGAATTGAAATCTATACATTAATTTACAGTGAAAATGCGTCTATGGAAATGAGCTTTATAAAATTCCATCAAAGTTAAAATCTTAAGATTGTATATTTTTAATACTTATAAAATGCATACAATTTAAGCGCTAAATTTTTCAATTATATTCAAGTAAACCGAAGGCAAGAGTATAAATTTTTAAAATTTGAAAAAACTTGATAAAATTTATTAAATTATATGATAAAATTTTTAGATTACGTACATATCTACAGATTTTTTTACTCTAACCCGTAATTTGTTACACATTTCTTCAAACAGTAAGTATTCTTTTATATTTGTACAAATTAATCCTATTAAACATGAAAATAGGATGTTAATAGTAACGCTAATTTCTAGTGATATTCACATAAAATTGTTTTATAATTTTCCAATTGTGATTCTGCTAATATTAAACACCCGAACAAACAATACTTAGGATAATGTGATTTTAAATATGTCAAAATATAGGGATATGACAATAGATACAATGGCAGGTGCAAGAAAGTTGGAGAGTTACGGGGCGAATTAAAGTAATTGCATTGGAAAAGATAAGAAGGAAGGAGGGAATGCTAGAAGAAGGGAGCCAAGTTATGGTCGTAATAAAATGGACCACACACTTCCAGCCCCGGGAAAGGTAGTAAAAGGGTCCAGATCTGTGAGAACGATGAAAGTGGAGTCACGAAGATAGGTACGTCCCTAATCAGGAATGGTCAGTAAGAAGTTTATAATTAAAAACCCAAGCGAATGAATGCGTATGGGCATGTGTATGAAATGTAAATGATACAGCAATGGTATTCCAAAGTGGGAAAAAACGAAAAAGTTAAGAAAAAGAAGAAATAGTGAGTAAAAAAGGAGAGAAGGAGCTTGTTTTACACATAGAGTTATTCTGACTTAGGATATGGCTTGACTATTGAGGATGATGCTGGTGCTGGTTTACTAGATGACTCTGAAGAATGAGAGCGACGTTAGAATGCGAGTTCAGCGTAGCCAAATATGGCTGTAGAAATGTAATCGCAAATACATAAAAGTAGTTAATTTGCTAGAAGATGATATTATAGGCGATAGTGCCATTTGATGTAGATGTGACGAGAATGATGCCGGAGTAAAAGAGAAAGAATGCCATTGACGATCCGATCCGCAGCCCCAGGAATCAACTTCAGTCATGCCGTGCTACCATTGAGATGCCATAGACCGTGCTACTACTGCCAGATGCAAGATTTACTTCAGTGCCCAACGAAACATCAAACGGTGGTATTGTCTGTTCTTTCCCAACTTGTCATAAGTCATGCTGCCTTTTTTTAATTAAATTAAATACTAATAACTCGTGTGAAGATAGATATTCAAGTGATATTAAATAATGATTGAGTATATTTAAGACGGTAGCGCGCGCAATGTCTTGGGAATGATGATAATTATTAATTAATTGAGTGTGTTAAATGTATTTCATATTAATAAAGAGTGATGATTATCATGATTACGAGTATATTATATATATATATATATATATATATATATTTGTGTGTGACTTAAGTAATCACAGAGTTACGGCAAAATGCTATACTCATGCGCTAAAATTATATTACGTGTAGAGCACAGTGTCAGTTGAAGATGGCCGACGGTTGGCTTTTAGCTCTCGTCACGTTGGTTATGGGCAACTGGCAATATTAAACATAACAAACAAGAACTTTATAACACACTTTTTTTCTTTAAACACCTCGATATCTAAAAATTAAAATGGTGATTTTGATATAATAGCCATAGTAATATAATAATCATTTTAATCGAGTTTGTTGATATATGTTAAGAACTGTGAACTTACCGAACTATTCCATCCAAAACGTCAGAGGTCTCGTGGTTCATATATGGATTAATTTATTTTGTTTCTTCCATATTGTTTACATAGTCGGAATTATTTTGCTCTTAGTATCATCTTCATTAAAACGTACAGCCTTTCTTTGTAAAACATTATGAAAGATAATATGTATGTCGAAATATTTAGCTATATTTCTCCATAATTATAATATTAAAATGCGAGTGAAAATATCAGGTCATAAAAATCTACATTAAAGCTTGTTACATATCGGTCTCTAAACATATCTGAAACAGAAAATGAGAAGATAGATGAGAAAAAGGAAGCTAAACTGCTGCTAATAATTCCGATAACCTGAGCTGTCGTATTATAAAGATAACATCATGAAATGCTACAACAATACATACCATTCTTTATGTCTCATTTGTACACCAACAATTTTTTAATGCTTAATATTTGTTTGTAATTTTTAAGTAATACTATTATCTTCTTCCATGATTTCCCTTCATTCAAACTCCGTCACAAGGAATTTTATCGATTTTTTTTTACTTTTTTCTTAAAATTTCGCCGAAAAGTCTTCGGCATATGTATTCATTTGCATCAGAAAAACGACCTTTTTTCCTTCTTATGCGAGCATATCATAACATAAGTAGGAAATAAATTGCGTTCCCGAAGGAAATAAATTATGTAAAGCGTTGATCTAAACACTATGGATATCAAAACATTATAAATCAGTTCAGGCAAGAAAACGTTCTTTCCATCTGTGTTTCAAACATTAATAAAAATGAAACATAGCGTACTATGAAAGAAGGAATCGATAATAATTTAATACTCAACATTTCAAAAGGATTTCTCATTTACGTCTCTCTTTATATGACTATATATTATTTATTTATATCATTTTCAGTTAGAAAAATAACATAAGTGGAAAATGCCAGAAGCAGATTAACATCGACGTTATGTTCATCAACTGAAAACGAGTGATCAGTCAGACTTGTGTTTAATGTTTTATATTCTATAACAAAATAAGTATTTCATAGTTTGAAATCATAGAATAATAAGAATTAGTATCAGTTTTATTATTACAGTAAATGCTTAATGTTTTTGAAAAGAACTAACAATCTAACTTTTTCCCCCTCTAGGTTTTGAAAATAACATCACTCGGATGGTGTCCGGTATTTCCCAATAACTGCGGAAACCGTTCTATAAAGTTTTACATCACTCTGTTGGTCATCGCTTGGGAAATGGCGGCAACTTACACAAGGATAGCGGGCTCACGGACTCATGGCACATTTGCAGGTGTTCTAATGTTCCGAAGATCTCAACTTGATCTCCCTGATAGTAAAGATCCACTTGATCACACGTTTGAAATCCATCTTAGGTTTGTTTTTAGATCAGGAATGGCATCATTTGTATAGTGCCCGATGTGAGTCCAAAGTACCATCTGTGTCACTGTTACACCAAGCCTCGATAACGAAACAACGATGTCCACAAAACCAAGTCATGGTCTTTATTGACAACTAGAAAAGCCAACCGAACTGTTGCCACCACCCGATCGCCCTCCCCCCACCACTCCCTTACCAATGACCTAGGTAGTGGAAAGTGGGAATCCATTCTGTCCCACCCTGTATGTTATTCAACTTAGACATTAATTGAAGACCTTATTTGAATAGTGGTTCAACTCCATTCTTGTTCATTTTAAGATACAGAGCCTTAAAGTCTAATGAGAGCTGAGAAATGACTACTGAAGTCTGATTTGTAATGCCCTCTGTTGGCAGCAGAAATAAGCTGGAGGGGCTCCAGTTTAAAAATAAGATAGAAATGACTTGTATGAACATGAAAGTGAGGCTAACTCCAGTTTTTAAAAAGTGGACTTCGACCACTATTCATATAAGTCCATCAATTATTTGAATGCAGGAAAAAATGTAAAGGTTCTGGTGTAAGATGGTAAGTGAGTGTTTCTACTCTAGTTTTTCTAGTACAGTAATACTCATAGTTTTGGAAAGGGATACGTTGTGTGTACTAAAAACATTCTTTTAAGAAAGTATTTTAAGGTTAAATGTACTTACTTCATATCCAGTGCCATTCGTAGACATTGCACGACAGTTATACACATAATAAGGAATTAATAATACACTACTTATATCTTATAAAACAACGCGTATATATTTAAGGCAGTGAAAGGCAAAGTGGTATTAGTCCAAAGCGTTTTATTGCAAAAACTACAAAAAAAACCACTATAAATTGAACAAATTATAATTCATAATTATTATAACATTGCAACTAATAATTATTTGCAATTCCACTTTAAATTGAATATGGAGATTACATTTTTGCCCTCAAAAGAAATAAGTCGAAAATGTGACTTAACACCACTCTTCCTTTCACTGCCTTATTTAAAATAGTAAAACCCACAATCCGAAATACCACAAAGAATAAATTGCAGTAGTCACTTTACCACTGATGACCAAAAAAGAACTTTTATCTTATCAGTTCTTGGATAACACTATCTGAAGAATACTATCAAGGCCAAACTAAAGGCATAAATATTTGTTATAAAACTAATGACATGACCCAAACATTAATTTAAAAACCATGTTTATAAAACAAAACTAAAGCAATGCTTTCGTACATATAAATGCCATAAACTCAATAACCTAAGTAGAGTATAAATAAACTGAAAATTTCATCAATTAAAAAAATTCAACAAAAGGATTTAAAAACTCTTCTCTAAACTAGTTCTCTAAACTAGTTTAACTTTAAAAAAAATAACAATCCAATACTCTAAAATAATTTATACCCATAAAACAAAAGCACATATTAAGGACAAAATAAAACAACTGCAAAATTTAATTGTCAAAATGGCGAAAGAAGTGGATAAAGCACTTAACTTTTTTGCAACATTTCTACAGCTCTTAAAACTCAACATCACTATCAATATGTAGTTTAGAAATCGATATGTAGTTAAAATAAGAAATGCAACATCAAACTGATAATATAACTCCGTAAAAATAAGCTATATGATAAAAAATTAATTACTTTTGCTGAGAGCGTTCTGAAGAGCGCTCTCTCAATGATATCCATTTTGCGGTGTTATATCTAGAATTGAAGATAACCCACATTAATAGTGGGTTGATACTAATAACGCATGGATGTTCCTACCTCTACCTCTTTTTATGCGTTTACTATTTTTTTATAAACAATTTATATTAAGAGATTATCCCAATGCTCAGAAATATGAGTAACTACAGTCGTTTGAGAGAATCCAGGACCATTTTATTGACCAAGATTATTACTTCTTACATTAAAGCAGAAATGCCCGAGGCAAGGAAAATTGTCTTCTGTAGTGAAATAATTACAAGATAAAAAGATTTTTTATATACCATGTTTTTAAATTTTTTGTTGAATCATATAAACTTGACAATTCTACATATTTATAAATACTGTTTTAAAATTTTTTTGATGAATTATCCCATCAACTTGAAAGAAATGAAGTTAATTGGAAGTTAACTTGCGTGTAACTTTTCATTCCCGTCCTGGGCGATAGATGGCTGCACCCGTATACAAAACAAAATTAACTGAAAAAAGAATTCCATGCTGCTTAAAGATGGCTAAAAGTATTAAAATAATGCATTGTCATCGTGTTCTGAGCTATTCTAAAAGTTTCAAATGTCTAGCTAGTCGGGAAGTTAGTTAAAAATCGATTGCAAGATTTGTGCTGGACAAACAAACAAACACACACACACACACACACACACACACACACACACACACACACACACAAACAAACAAACAAGAAAGCGCGTTAATAAAAATATGGTAATAAAAAATCACTAATAACATTAACACTCTGATAAGAGCAATGAGTCTTAAAATTACTTAACTGGAAATGTAAAAATTGTGTTTTTTTTTCAGGTTTAATATAGACGCCATGGATAACTGCAAGTTCTGCAGTCGACTACACTTCGGATTAGTACTACTCAATGTCTCGAACTATTGTGCATCATCTGCCTACAAGAATTTTCCTTTTGGTGTATCTGGCAATGCTTTCTTTAAATTCACTCAGAGCTGGTAATTGCGTCTCATATAATAAAAGTTCAAATTTCATTATTAGACAAGGTATTTTATCCTACGATTTTTTAAACGTAGAAAGATTCTTGTAACATAACAAAATATTGCAACTATAGCTGTCACTACAATTCAAATTAAATCTACCAATTTTGGCCAAATATAAAATAAATCAATCGCACTTAAAAATAGAAAAGTGAACACAATATCAATAAATTACTCCTAATATATCTATGTAAATTTCAAGAAGTTGATAGAATTGTCATCACACAAAAACTAATACTTACCATGCAATAAATAATTAGACGAGCCTAATCTTATGAAACTAATACTTCTGGTGTTTCTGACAAACAACCAAACTAAAATAGTACATGTAGACTCATTAAGAATCAATAAAAAACTTTCTGAAATATGAGAACTTCAGAAACAGGGTAAATAAGTTCCAACTACAAACGAAAACACTCAGGTGATTAAAATATGTTTTAAAAGCAATAAATGAAAGCCAGTTCAAAACTATTTATAGAAATGACATTATTCCAGATCAACCATAACGAATTTGGTTCAAACTAAACATATAAATTAAGTAAAATTAATCAATTTAAATTAAGTAAATAATGCTCCCTTTATGCTTCTTCAGTTGTACTTCTTAAGTCAGTTATTCCTGCAAAAAGTTAATTTTCCTAAAACATTATTTTCGTTGTACGTTCAATACTTCTGACTTTAATCCATTTTAAAATGATTCCTCCGGTAGAAAATGAACTCACAATTTCTGTAGTTTTTTTGTTCTCTAGTGCAGCAGGCATTCGTCTCTTACGACATTGGACTATCAACACCACGAAGTGTTGCTGGCTACGTCATTTTGGGAGCACCATTTAGGTGAGCCAGCATTGTTCTCTATGAGGTTACAACACGGAAACAACTAATCCTTACTCGGGATTTAAACCCAAGCCCACTGCGGGAAACTTAGGACTCTAATCACCTTGCAATGTGAGCTGCACAATTTCTATTGTCAAATTTTACATTTCGCAGACATAAAATATAGCAATTCTGCAAAAAAAAATCCACTACAAATACTGCAATAGGTTGCTGGAGGCTAATTGATTGGCTGGTTTTGAAAAGCTTTTATTTTCTCCAAGGACTAATAAACTAATCGGGACACAGCTGGCTCGTGTCGCTTGTGATGAACACATTTTGACGGTATATAAACCATCGCAGCGGTTCATTATGTTGTTGATAGATGGTTATGGACGCCCTTTTGGCATAGTGGATAGTATCTTCGCCTTCCACGCTGTGCGCTTCAGTTCGATTCCGGAGTAAGGTTTGGTTGTCATCTGTGGGTAAAGTTAGTCTAACGCCTCAAATAGGAACCCAGTCTTGAAAAATGAAGCTCTGAAAATACTACTGCCATCGCTGAGGTCACCATCTATGTAAAAACTAATTATCTCTGTGTATTTTTTTCTCTTCATATGTCCTCTGGACTGGGGGGCTTGCTTGCTTACTGAGGCCTCATGGATATAATCAACAATAACACAAATTGTTATGTTATAGATACTGGTAATTTAGCTTTACCTATGTCTAAAAAGTCAAAACGTGTCATCTTGACCGGCTTGGTAGTTCCACCATTAAAATTTATTAAATGCTGATAGATGTCGACCCCTTGACGAGCTGTGTTTTTAATATTTT
Source organism: Dolomedes plantarius (assembly GCA_907164885.2). NCBI lineage: Eukaryota > Metazoa > Arthropoda > Arachnida > Araneae > Dolomedidae > Dolomedes > Dolomedes plantarius. The sequence continues at coordinate 193,046,054 of OU015492.1, read as the reverse complement.
AAAAGGTTACAAAAATGGAATAATCATAGAAAATTATATCTCATTAAATAAGATATAATTTTGTATGATTATTTCCTTTTTTGTAACCTTTTAAATTTTTAGTCGTTTCCGTCGGTTGATACTTTGACATTTCTCAATGAAGAAAGGATCTAAGAACGATCTCTGGGCAATGCACTTTTAACCAAGATTCACGATAATTATGATTTATTAGAAAACCGATACCGTGAATGTCGGATATATTCAAAGTTTCTCGAACACAACACTACTACATTAATCTATTTTTTTTTAATTCTTCACTGCCAAAAAAGTGGAAAGTATCTGTCGAAAATTACATGACACATGAATTATTTTTACTGCTACCACGTGTATAATTTGCATAGATTTCAAATTGAAAAGTCTTAGAAACATCCAACGTTTTCTAAAAAAAAATTAACAAGTGTTAAAAATTCAACAGAAATGAAGAAACTGTTAATTATTAAGGTAAATGGATTATATTTTTTTTAGATTATTATGTTCAGAAGTTAATGCTAATAATTCTATTTTGATTCACAATAGATTTTCGCAGTACATTAACTCATTAAAGAACTGTAATGTGTTACAACACTGTATACCCAAATTATGAAGAATGCCTGTAAGTATAGATTATAATTTGGTTCTAGTACACGTTTAAGAAATAAAGGTATCTAACTTACAAATTTTAATTTTTACATTCTGATGTAGTTTAGACTATATTTTACTTATTTTATTAATTATAAAACACACCTTTAACATTTAATTACTCAAGTAATCTGACTGAATAAAATGGAGTTATATAGTGAATTTATAAACTCAGTTGCTATAAGATCATAAGATGTGCTAAAAATGAGCTAATGAATATTTTCGAGATTTTTTTCCTGACTTTGGTATTGTTGTTTAATACAATACCTGACTAATAAATAATTACATTTTTGCGTTAGTCATATCTAATACTTCTTCAAAAATCGTTTTATGCATCTTTAAACGCTCATGAGTTGTTTAACCACTAATAATTGTTAATACCAAAATCATTCGAAAAAAATGAAATATTTTCAATTATCCATCTTACACTGAAAAATTAATAAATTGTATCATTCCTTCTGCAATTTTAAAAATAAAAACCGTAGAGAAAACTGGTACACTAGTATTATCTCTTAACAGTCATATTTATGATGGGCCAATGCTTTTGTTTAATTTATATATATATATAAGGAGCATATAATTCAATATTTATTAGACATTTTTAAGGAGCGGCTTGAAAAGGTGAAGCATCATTTCTTCTAGTTTTAAGGAATTGTAAAGGACCAACCTTTAAAGTGTACTACTGATGATTTAAAAAAAATACATACCAATGTCCCTTCAAGAAAACTGTTAAAGCAATCGAAATTTTGTAGCGTAAGCTGAGTCATTAAAAACAATTTTTTTTAAGTCTGATGCGGAGGCAATTTGTCGTAAGACATTTGCCTTTAGTTATTCACCCCAATTTTCTGGATACTTTATAATATGGGAGAATCATAATATAGGTGAGCCAGAATTGCTCCCTATGAGGAGGACGACACGAAACAACGAAGTCTTATTGGGGATTTGAACCCAAGCCCATTGCGTGGCAGATCAGAACACCATGGATGATCCCGAGGGTGGACAATGCTAATTTTCCTTTGGACTGGTGTGGGTGTAGAACTGCGGCGAATCAGAGTTTGGATATGGATTGAACCAGACGACGTTACTATCAATTTTCTCTGTTCTTTGTATATATGTAAATATCTTTCAGGCTTTATGATATGTTAACCAATTACGTAACCATGTGTACAAATGAATAAATGTATTATTCCCATCAACTGGATTGTATGACTGGATATGATGCTGCCGGACAGAGATAGTACACTGGAAACAGATGCTGAGTTGTTAATCAATTATATATTTATAGAATTTTTCAAAGGTTATTTGAAATACCTTGCAGCTTGGTGGCGCAGTCCTGGTATAAACGCTTCTGAGCTGTGTACTTGTTTTAAAAGTATGCGTGGTAAACTAGTTTTACTGTTCTTGTAGAGACACTCAATTATAAATAATTGGTCTCAGATGGGGGTCAGGTGCCTATTTATGTTTCTTTTCCGGTTGAGGAGAGTATGGTATTTTCTTGGGAGATGAATGATGCTAATGGTAAGATATTTATTTAACGTTGTGATGAGTACTTACTTCATAGATCATAATACAGTCTCTTTGATCATAATAGAGACCTTGTTAAGCACAGATGATCTTAGGGGAGTAGTTTTTTTCTGATGTAATAAGATTTGTTTAAGGGTTCGTTTTTACAGACATACTCAGCAACAAATAATTGAAATTAACATGAGGTCAGGTGCTCACATTTGTCTCTTTCAGGCTATCAGGCATCTGATAATGTCTTAGAAGATAAATGATGTTAAGTAAATTAATAATTTTAGCATCTTCATTAAACGTGAAATATGTCATAGCCTGGAGATTCAGTAATGGTAATTGCCTTGGCCCTGAGAAAATTTTCTAGTTAATTAGTCGCTTTTGTAATATATGTAGGTAAACATGATTTTGTAAGTTGTTAGTTATTACACGGAAACTCAAGCTAAAAATAATTAATATTGACTTGAGGTGTGGAGGCATCATTTAAGCTAAATAGAATCTGTTATTGTTTTGAAGAATGGTATTAGGTCCTAATTGTAGACTATGAAACAATTAACTTTTTAAAGGGAAGTTTTAAAGAAAAGGCTTTTCTCGCTGATATGAACTTAGTGATAGGTACTTCACTGGCATTGATATAAAAAATATTTGAGTTAAGGCTGCATTGTACTAACCCTACTGGGTCAGCTCACCTGAATGCTAGCCTACGGAGAAAATTTGTCGACTATTTACAATTAAATAAATGCTGATAATCCAATAAAAATGGTATTTTCAGATAGCCTGAACTTTTCTGCACTTTACAACAACATTCATTCTATAAATTTCGCCCACCAAAGGAATTGATAAGCGTTTAAAACACAGTGTACCATATTTTTCCCGAATAATTGAAAATTTAAAATAATATTTGCATTTTTAAAAAAAACGAAAAATGCTCCAAGGTGAACAACTTTTTCTATTACAGAGTAAAATAAAAAAAATAAAAAAAAACTTTCAATCCAAGACGTCAATCATTGGACAATTTTCTCCATAGGTAAACGTCGTGGTGAGAGAATCCAATAGGGTTAGTACGCACCAGCCTTAATACACACTGTCAAATTCATGAAATTTGAACGAGAGAAAATACAATGGGAAAAATTTCAGGATTCTTTTGAAAAATATTTATCACTGATTAAATTTCCAGAAACTAGTTATTTGAAGATTCTTGACACCTGGGGACTTCTATTTTGTATCATACTTCTTATATTTGTAATTAACGCAGAATATTATCCATAGTTTTTTTTTTCTTTTCTCCTGCACATTTTGTTTTCATTTCTTCAATGAATACATCACTTTCCTTTGATGACAAAATTACTGTTCGCCATGTAGTAAATTCTGTAACAAATATGCTGTCTGAATATAGAGGGCTCTTATTTGTTACTATTGTTTCCTCAAGAGACAATAAAAAATTTTACGACTTTGTTATTTCGCCACACGCATTGTTTCCTTTGACGTATCGATATAAACTTACAAAAGGGAAAAATCAATTTTCCCCACTGTCTGCTGTAAAGTTTCGTTCACAGGCCTCGCCTAACAGGTTCCCAATATTGGATTTTCTTTGTAGCATCGCAGAATCTTTTTCATACTTACTTTGTTTGTGTATAATACATTAGTTGATTAAGTTAAGAATCATGATGCTTTATTATTTCATTTTCACTTTCATTGCTGATGAAGCTTCTTTGTCATTAATAATCTAATACTTATTTCCTTATGTATTGGATACGGTGGGAATTATTTGTTGTATTTGTTGTATTTTCAATGGATCTTAGTCTATACTAAAGATAACCCTTCTGTCGGTAAAATTTTATATTTAGCATATACGTTTATAGTTATTTTTAGGATCAATCTACAGTTTGCCATCAAAATTTGATTGTAATTAGCACTGATTACAACCTTAAAATATACTGAAAGTTTCCTGTTTTGTAGTTAATAAAAAAAAAAAACTTCCCCATATTAATATATCCTACACTTCATTCAATAGCTTAGAGAAAGTGAGTTACTTTAAATAATTATAGTGCTTTTAATAGGAGGATTATGCAGTGGACAGTTACTGGTGTGAATTTTTTGTTGTAGTTGTTACATTTTCAATGAACCATATTAAAATTAATTCATCCGTCGGCTCACGTTTATATTCAGCATATACGTATGTAGTTATTTTTACTATCTTCAAGGCCAGTCGACAGTTTCTCACCGAAATTTGATTATAATTTGTATTGATTACACCCCATTAAAAATAAATTCAAAATTTCCCACTTTGAACTTCATAATAATTACAAGATAAAAAGATATTTTTATATACCACGTTTTTAAATTTTCTGTTGGATCATATAAACTTGACAATTCTATGTATTAATAAATACTTTTTAAAATTTTTTTGATGAATTATCCCATCAACTTGAAAGAAAATGATCAAATACGTAATAAAGAGAGCAATTATAAGAAAATTTCAAACAACAACATTAACTGAAAATAATTTCAAGAGAAAATGAACTTTTTATATACCACGTTTTTAAATTTTCTGTTGAATCATATAAACTTGACAATTCTCTCTTAATTGCACAAACCTTCACTTAATTGTTCTTTTTCACTTTCTTTTATTTAATTTAAATAATTTTTTAGTCGTTTCCACTATTCACAGACTTTATAAACTTAATTTTTAATTTTTTTTAAAATTTTTGCACAATATTTTTGTAAACAAACTAAATTCACATGTATTCTGTTTTCAAAATCGTCAAACGCTGTTACGCAAAAGTGCAATTCAATCGATACGCCATCTTGCAGATTTTTTCGGCTAAAAGTATTAAAAGAATGCATTGTCATCGTGTTTTGAGCATTCTAAAAGTTTCAAATATCTAGGTAGTCGGGTAGTTAGTTAAAAATCGATTGCGAGATTTGTACTGGACAAATACACACACACAAACAAACAAACAAGAAAGCGAGTTAATAAAAACAAGGTAAAAATGATTGTTTCCCACATTAAAATATTATGCACTTCATTCTCCAGTTCAGAGAAAGGAAGTTACTTCAAATAATTATGCTGCTTTTAACAGGAAAAAAATTTAGTAGACAGTGACTTGTACGAGTTATTTGTTGCAATTGTTACATTTTTAAAATTAACTCCTACTTCAGTCGGTGGAATTTTATATTTAGCATATACATGTATAGATACATTTTTACTATGTTTAGGGTCAGTCTTCCGTTTCCAATCTAAATTTAATTGTACTTTGTATTCATCACATCATTAAAATAAATTCAGAATTTTGTATTTGTACTTCATAAAAAAAAAGACTATTTCATATTATTAATTATCATACACTTCATTCTCCAGTTTAGAGAAAGTAAGTTACTACAAATAATTATGCTGCTTTTAACAGGATAAAAATTTTGTAGAAAGTGACTTGTATAAATTTATTGTTGCATTTGTTACAGTTTCAACGAACCTTAGTGTATATTAAGGTGACTGCCTACGTTGAAAATGCCATTTTTTGACTATTTTGGTCAATTTTATTTTTTGCAAGAATCGTGTAATTCAATCTTTTATCTTTTCAAATCCGTTTTGATTTTCATTCTACATTAATTAGAAGCAGAGTTATAGCTATTTTATAAACATCGTCTGATACAAAATTGAAGTGAGAAACTTTAAATGCGTTTTTCTCAGAATTATGTTTTTTAGCACAAATCTCTACGTTATCATGATATCTCATGTAATAATGCATATAATTTGATAAAATTTTCAGGAAATGTTTTAGATGCTATTGTTAATGAAATGACGCATAATAATTGATGTATAATAAATAGTTTTTTGTTTGGAGCTGTTTTTATAAGGAACGGAATGACGAACTGGGGAAAATTTTCATATTGGAACATAAAATTGTCTGTATTATTTTTGCATTTTAAAATTTCTCTTAGATTGAGGGTCATTTTGAAGATAACTGTCATATGTATCTTGTGTGAGAAGGAAATTAAAATAGTATCATTAGAATTTTGTGCAGAGTGATAGGCGTTTTAGCTAAATTTCATTAAAAATTACTTCAAAATGACCTATTTATAAAAAAGTATGGTATTTACAGGCAAGTTTTTTTTAATGCTATTTTACCATAAAAGACCAAAATATCCTTAAAAAAATAATTTTTTAAAAAAATTGGCTCCGAACGTAGGCAGTCACCTTAAAGTTAACGCCTGCTTCAGTCGGCGGAATTTTATATTTAGCATATACATGTATTATGTATAACTATTTTTACTATGTTTAGCGTGACTCATCTGTTTCCGAAATAAATTTAATTTTCTTTTGTATTGGTTACGTCATCAGAATAAATTCAGAATTTCGTATTTTATAAAAACGATTGTTTCATATAGTTAATAATCTTACACTTCATTCACCAGTTTTGAGAAAGCGAGTTACTTTAAATAATTTTGGCACCTTTAAGAAGGATATATATATTTTTTTAAGCGGAGGATCTTGTCATCAAACATTAGCCTATACTACACAACAGTTTACTGTCCATTTTATTATGGGGGCACCATATAGGCGGACAGCATTACCCCCTATGAAGGACAACACAAACGAAGGCATTTTTCGTGGTGCGACGCTGGGATTAGATCCGAGCACTATCAGCATCGAAAACCACCGCGCTGTACCACTGGGCAGCCACAAGCCCTTAAGAGGATAATAATTTAGTAAAAAGTGAATTGTATAAATTTTTTGTTGCTTTTGTTACACTTTCAACGAACCTTAGTGCATATTAAAATTAACTCTAGTTTCAGTCGATGGAATTTTATATTTAGCATATACATGTATAATTATTTTTACTATTATGAGCTCCAGTCCTCAGTTTCCGACCTAAATTTAATTGAACTTTGCATTGCTTACATCATTAAAATAAATTCAGGATTTCGTATTTTGTACTTCATAAAAAAAAAACACTGTTTCACATAATTAATTATCATACACTTCATTCTCCAGTGTGAGTTACTTTAAATAATTATGGTGCCTTTAAAAGGATAATTAGCTGGTGAAAATTGACTGGCTTGACGAAATACGGTCTAATGACTTGTTTATGATGCATATATATATCTTTTCACTGTGGTTTCTTCCTACAGAGAAATATGTCACAACTACAATTTCAATAAATAGGAATTTTTTGGACAATTTGAATAAATAGAAAAAACTTTTCTGGAACACTCTTGGCCAAGTAAGTGAATTAAATCTTTTTCAGCGGAATCATTAAGATACGTGTTGGGAAAAGTTCGAATCGATCAGAGTTATTTCTGTTCTAAATTTGAATTGTAAATGACTTTCACATTTTCGGCGCTTAAAAAGTATCTTTAATAATTGAAACTCTTTCAAGATTTGCATTATACGAAACTTTCAGCTCTCATTTTTTAGCGTCTTGTTATCAGTTTCCAAATGAGAAATGCTAATAAATTTAGAAATGATGCTTTAATATTTAAATATTCATATTTTCAGAAATTCTTATGATATTAATAAAAGTTGCGATTAGTTTTTTTTTTAAATAAACACAGTTTTGGGGTATATTTTGCTTGTGTTTCATATACCTTCATTCAATACTATCCTGAAACTGGGGAAAATTAAAATTTGAGCTTTTATCATAAATGTAAATTAAATTCAGCTTAGATTTTATAAAAAGGGAATTTAGATTTTACAGCCAATTAAATATTTAAATATCAGTCCCGATAGTTCCTGATCTCTTGTGATTAAAAGTTGTTTTAACACATTAAGGGTCACATTTTATAAAATGTTCTTTTAAAAAACTGATAACGTACATTAAAAATGCTTACTTCGAGACATAAATATGTATTGAGTTATTAAAGGTTATTTATTCCTTCCTACAGACCTCTGAAGTATAATGAATTCTCGTAATGGAGAAAAATTGAGCCAAAACAGGAACTCAGGAGAAAAAAAATACTTGACTGTACGTATAAATAAAAAAGGCTGTAAATTTTTTCCGATGGTGTAATGGACGTAACAGTAATCGTACTAATATTTACTGCCTTGTTTCTAAGCTGTATGAATGTACAGAAAATCTTAGCATATTTTGCCACTACTGCCGATTAAGCTGCAAGGAAAATTATAGATGAATAACAATGTAGCTTCCTCTGCTAAAGAATGACGTGTAAGAATCGTCTAAATAGTGAAAACAATAGCTTTATTGGATCTAAAAGGCAGCAATAAAGGCTTTGTACTCCGATCTCACTTCACATGTGAGTTGTTAAAATATGCTTTTATTTGAATTGAAACAGCCGTTTGTGTCAACAGAAGTCAGTAAAGAATTGGGAAGAAGTTGAAAATATTTGACCACTGAAGCGCTTCCTATTGACATCTTTTCTCGTATTTTCATTTCCGATTAATTGTGAGTGCGTAAATTTTTAATATACAAGCTTCTTTTAAAAACCAGCCTTTATATGCGTTCCAGAGCTATCTAAGTAGGGTTGCATTAATCCATTGTTTTATGAAAGATAAACACAAATTATATGTAAATAATTGTGTTATATCTACAGTCAAAATAACATAAGATTACGAATTCTCCCAATTTGACGGTTGAAAACGTAAATCACGGCCATCTGAAATTTACAACGTACATAAATTGTCGGACATCCGCATTTTCAAATCTTAAGTTCTCAAGTTTCCTTGCAAAAGTACAGTATTCTCAGTTACTTCTTAAGCCACTCTCCAACCGTAACTCTTATTAATTTCCAACATATTTAAACGTTACAAATAATAACCTTAACTGCATCAGTATGTTTCATTTCTTTTTCAAGGAACAGTATGCTAATATAGGCTTAAAGACATAATAAAAAATAACGTTTTAATCCGACACCCATACACTCTGGCTTACAATGCAAGTACAGTATTTTAATTACGTAAGCATTCAAAAACTGCATTCAACTGCAAGAGATGTAACCTAGAAGCGTAATGTGGAGAAATTTATTGATTAACTTAATAAAATTATTTTACTTAGATTACTATTGATAGAAAACATAATTTTCTAATAAGTTTGACTTTTATCCTCGGTACATTTATCCGTGCATACTGTGAATTTCATCAGTTACTTCATTATGAGAGCCCTTAGATCGTGAGTCGTTGCTTTCTACAAAAATCCATTCATTGACCATAGTTCAATCACTCTCCACGTGGTAATAGCTTCTGATGGCGACTGCTATGCATAATGGGTAGCTATGTAGATAAACAATTTTGTTGTCTAAAATATCTTTTTTTTCACCTTAAAAGGTCATGTGATAATTGATGGTCCTACTGCTCTAAAATTTAAGGGCTTTGCCATACTTAGCATGCTTCAAAGGGCTGCACGTCAACTTGTTAACAGCTTCGACAACTCTTCTCATTACTCACATTATTGAAAAAAGAGATGAAAAAAATTTTGATAAAAAATTAATTTTTAAGAGGCAAAATGTGGCAGAAACTAAACCAGGATTGATAAATAATTTGGTGAGTCTTCACCTTTGCTTAGAATGATTTACAATTGGTCTGTATGTTTTCGTTGCGGCCGAATCAGCACAAGTGACACTGAACTTTCTGGTACCCTGCTGAGAACAAACACTACGACAGAAAGTATGGAAAAAATCTATGTGGTGTAAAAATCTAAGTGGTGATGAAGGATAGCCGATGAAATGTGCGGGAGATTTTTTGAGGTTGTTAGTGACTCATTAAATCACTTAAGCACGATTTTTCCCGGAATATTTGGACATAAGAAGCTGTCGGCAAGGTGGACGCCACCGCGTTTGCTAACAGTCGGTCAGAAATGTGAATGAGGGATCATTTCGAATCAAAATTTGGAACTTTTCGAAAATCCAGATAAAGTATTGCGCCATTTAGTGTCAGTTTAGAAAACATGGATACATCGGCGTCTGCCAGAAAAGAAAATACAGTGAAATTTGGGGTCGAAGAAGGGGAACCTGCCAAAGAGAAAACGAAAATGTTCCAGCAGCAAGAAAAGGTTAAATGCAATAGAGCAGGATCTTTGAAACAGTGAAATTGCCAAAAGGCCACATTTAGCATAGAGAGGTCCCTGCATAGAAATAATAGCATTTAGCATCATAGAAAGTCATCATGGCAATGCTTAGCTTATTCATCCGTGGTTACGGTGACAAAACTGATAAGACAACGCTACGTAACGTTACGCTTAGGATTACGTTAGGTCGAGTTGTTCCCAACCCTTCATATTCTACCAATTTGACCCCTTGGGACTACTGCTTGTTCCCTCAAAGAAAAAGTAATTTTACAGGGCTGAAATGCTCATCAAAACGCAAAGCAATTACTGAAGCAAACTTTTTTTCTTGTAGATTTGGACAACTGTTAGGGCCTATTCACATAGGAGTTTGTTGCGTTGATTTAAGGAAAAGATGACGTTTAGACGAAAATAAACAAATCATAGGCCTCCAAACGATTAGCAATGAAATTTTTAACGCCTATGATTGGTTTATTTTCGTCTCAACGTCATCTTTCACTTAACGCTACGCAACGAACTCCTATGTGAACAGCCCCTTACTTTACGGAGGGATTGAGAAAGGCTTGAAAATCGTTGGACCAAAAGTATCGACCTAAAGAGAGATTATGTAAAAATATAAATATTAGCTTTTCTTTAAAAAAAAGAAAAATATCGCTTACATTATTTTTGCAGTGGCATAAAATGACCGTTGTAGTTCAGCACCATTCCAAAAAACTTACTCTAAATTACTCATAGTTGAATTTCATACAAAAGAATCTGTGAAAGATAAATCTAAATATGTCTAGAGTAGATTGTATGCAATACATTAATAATCTTTCCATAGAATACTACATTTTAAAGAGGTGTAATATAATTTTATACAATCTATTTGCTTATTGCTGAAATTTACTAAACAGTAACATCAATTATGCCGAATTATCAAATGTATTTCTTAGCTCTGTATGACATAAACTACTATTCATTGCACTATTTGTACAGACATAAATATCATAGAATATAGCTTTTTGAAAACAGTGGCATAAAAGATTTGACTTGTCTGTATAAAAATGAGCGTTTTCAGATATTAACGGGAAACATTATTCCCCATTGGATTAATTCCAGCTGTATACCATTTTGTTTTTTTTGACGATTAATTTTGCATTAAAGTTATAGTGCATAAGAAAAAAATTCTTGTAACTCCTTTTACAGATATACATTTTAATTACATCTGGAAGCGTGTAGAGTTATTGAAGTAACAAATACAACCATAAAATGATACTTTAAAAACACTTTAAACTCCTTATACAAATAATCAGATATTTATTTATATAATGTGAAAATAATACTGTGAAATTAAAATGTTGAGTCAAGAGAATTAATTTTTCAGTCATACTTTATTTTATTCATTTTCGTCAAACAAATAACTGAAATAAGCAGTTTAATAATTACGGATCTTCTGGGAAAAAGGTCTCATCTAATGTCTGAAAGATGAATAAAATCGACTACAAGACTGTACATCGTATTTTCCCCGTGAGACGTTATTATTTCAAATAATTCTACCTTTAATGCAGACGTTGCGTGTGTTTTACGAAGTATTGTTCACTTTGAATAAGTATACTTTTATTTTGTAATGTACAATTGCTCAGAAGGAAAATACATCTTCGAAGAATTTATATATTTTTAACAAAATAAAAATAATTTAATTTTTAACATTTGTTTTGTTGTAATTTAAAAAAAGGTCATTGTCTCTTGAGAGTATACTTCTGCCAGAATACTTAGGAAAGATTATTTTTTCTAAAGACTAATATTTATGCATTTCAAACTGAATTTTGGTGTTGAAGTTAGCATTTTTTTCGTATTATATTTATTGTGATAAGGACTCAGTTTCTTAAAATATTTCACTTTTCATATTTTTAAGAAGTGAAAGGAAATAATATTTATCAGCATGAGACAAAAGTATCAGAAAATAAATTTTTGAAAATATCATCTTTCAGAAGCGATTTTGAATGTACTTTATAATGATTTCCATTCAGAACCCCGATAGCTAAATGGCAAAATTTTACGGCATTACTTGTAAATACTAGCGACAACTTATCCGATGTAGATTTATATTTTACTGAATTTCGGGGGGGGGGGCGTGTCTCAGATGGAAATCTACGTTTCTAGAATGTCAAGTGTCCACTTCGCTAGATAACTTTTGACCATCACCTTCTGTCAGATTGATTAGCCTCGGAGAAACGTTATCCACTCTGTAGCAAATATGGGTCAGTGTAAGTCAGAGTCGACGTTTTGAAAGAATAAATGGTTTAAAACCACTAAAAATTACTATTACAAGTAAAAGGTTTATTAATACTAAAAGGTAAGATAAAACATGTCTATTTCATTTTGATATTTACCTACATGTTTTTTAAATTAAAATAGTAATGCTTGATGACTGCAATATCAGTATTTCCAGAACAAGCTGAAAAGTGTGAAAGAAGCTGTATTTTTTTTGCAGAAAATTGAAACAACTGTTGTTCGAAATAGAAATGATAGGATTTAACAATTGAGGTACAATATATGCACTAACAAAAATTACCACTAACGTCGCATCTAAATTTTTGGGAAATATAACCTCTTACCAAAATGAAAAGATATTTCATTTGTGCAGTGGCATGTATGATGCCGGTAGAAACAAACGGACTGTACTTGACAAAACACTAGCGTTTATTGCAGCAATACATGTGTACAAATGATGATATAAAGTAATACAACTGAGTACGTTCGTACTCTAAGCGTGCCGAATGGCAAAAAAAACCCACCGTGATCTTTCTTAGTTGGCGAAAGGCCAAAAACGAATGAATGAATACTGCGAACGAGCGTGCACCGCTTAAATGCGAATTCGCCTTTTCGCGTTTGCGGAGAACAAACAAAAAGATGCAAATAAAAATTAGAATGCTAAAGAGCGATCACGGTTATAGGGATCGAACATCATCGTTTTTCTAAAAATATTATTCATTATAAATAATGATATATTTTACCAGTTTTTTAAATGTTAATAAAATTATTTAGAACAAACTTTGTGATTATTATAAATTTTGGGTAAAATTGAAAATGACCCCTTTAAATCATCATCAGAATGCATTTCACTGACGGCTAATTTTGCACGAAACGTTATATTCCTTCTTTATGCTAGGCAGCATTAGTTGTGAAGATCCTTTTTAGGAATCATTAAAAATATATCAAATAACGTAAGCTAAATTACAACTTTTAATGAACTTCCGCCGCAGTCACCATTTCAAATTTACGTCCCCGTGAAACCGATGACAAAAAATTGAACAACTTGACCACCCCGACAATGGGAAGTTAAATAACACTGTAAATACCATTCCTCGCAATCCCCCATTCCTAACGTTGCAGGCAACATACAATGTAATGCCTTTTAACGCGTATTTTTCAATTATAATATATTTCCGATGACAAAAACATTTTCAAACGATGTCTGTTTCAAAGAACCCAGAACGTTCTAATGGAACTAGTTGTTGTCAAAGAGTCATATTTCAACGTTAAACCTGTGGATTTCGGAGACCGCGTTCTAAGCACTAGAACAGTGTTTCCTAACTTTTTCTGAGACTCCACCTCCTTCAATGGTTTCTAAGGATCCTGCCAACCACTCCTTTCCCACCCTGCATATTTTCCTTAAAAATGCCTCCTGAGACAAACGGAAAAATTATAAAATACATTTTCTGTAACTTAATTCCAACTAAATGCTAAATTTAACAAAAAGAAATGTTTAATAAATTTTGTAAGAAATGGAAAAAATAAGAAACATACGTTCCTCAGCCAACGGTGTGTAATAGCAATGATAGATCAGAGCAGAAACCCAAGAAAAAGAATGCAACTTCCTTATTGATTCAGAATTATATAACAAAAGTAAAACTCTTGCCACAGAAAATCACTTTGTTCCGTTGGGGAAACTACAAAAGACTAATAAAAAACTGAATATATCATCATAGAATAGAATTCTAAACTGACGTTTAGAATTGTTTGTACTGCATATAGTAAATAACGGATTTTCATTTACCCCCTAATAAATGCGGTAGATTTCCAACAAACTGAGTTTGCGCTTTGAATGATACTTTTTAAGACTTAAAACATCACTGACCTACACTTTTAGGGTAAATAAAATATTGTGGGGTGTAATGTAGATCGCCTCCTCGTGGTGCACCCTGGATAACGCTAAATGATCTACGGCTAAATCAGGATTTTGGGACTGTTTGCCTAAATACTTTTTCTGGTTAGGTATTCTCGAAAGCCCAAACTGTACACTTTGTTATATGGAAGTGCGGTATGGGTGCACAGCATTTGCCACTGTGCTCCGCATTATCAAGTAACTGTCTTTATGGCAGATACTGGGAGGCCAGAGAACTGATGAGGACGAATGGATATCAGCCCAATTAGACTGTTGTTTCTGCTCCAAGATTTCTATATTCCATTTTATTTTGTGCTTTGTTTCTTCTGTTTGCCTGTTGTATTTTAGTAGCATATAATAGTGTATAGATGTATGTCTAAGGGCTATTGCTTTAATAAAAAAATATTGTCCAAAATTTTTTTTTGTGAAATTCTCTAAAAAGTTAGTTTAATACAATAAAACAACGGTGACTACCCGGAAAACACTTCGCCAACCCCTTCGGGGTCGCGACCCACGGGTTGGGAATCACTGCACTATCTGAAAAGATCGACAGGAGGAAATCGCATACTATGCATTATACTTCCCACAAATATAACTAAAAATAAATAATACGACAGAGCTAGATAATTATAAGAAGAATGCAGACAAAAAACAAACAGAAATCAAGCACTCAGGGCTCCACGCACCAGAAGCAAGATTCTGTAGTAGTGCCGGAACTGAACCAGAAATTGAGGTAACCTGCTCTCGTCATCAGGGAGCCTAACCAAATCTGTTTCCCCAAGGGGAACTTTCTAAATAGGATGCAAGTATAACCAAAAAAACATCCCAAGGCCCCGATATCCCCATTGAAACAGATAGTCAAAGGAAATGAAAAGAAACTGACAACTTGCACTAAGGGCTCAACGCACCATAAATGCAAGTACACATACAATCCTAATGCAAAGACTAAGGTAAAGATGCATACGTACCCTAAAACAGTAAGTGACGGATATGGTAAAACAGCAGCCAATTTTTACCCTAGTGGATACGTCACTGTATCAAAACCACGACGCCCCACCCCATTGAAATTTAAACAAATGAAAACAGAAACCCTATCCTAAACGTCTTTAAAATATACCCGAGTCAAAATGCCATTTTTTTAGAACTTTTAAATTGCCGAAGTTTTTAGGGAAATTGTTCTTACTTAAGTTTTCCTGGAAAATGCTACATTCCTCCAAAAAATCTTCAGCGTTGTTACATATGTTTTTTTATTCTGTATAGTAGTAAGTAAAAGATATTATAATAAATTTTATGGTTCAAGTTGCTATACCTCAAAGTTAAAAGTCTAATCTTTTATCATATATCCTAATTTTTAATTCACTATTTTAAATTATAATTTTCAATCCAGATAAGTCGCAAAATGATAATTATTATCAGTCCTGTTAACCCTACTTCCCTCAAACTGGCACAGCATTTGCTATTGATCCATAGAGCTCCACTTTGAGTGATCTCAGACATATTGCACATTGAATATTCCGCAAACCACGCTCTGAAACAGCAATCGGGATTCAATAATAGAGACTTAAGGGTTTCCGAGATAAAAAATAAAATATACAATTATGTTGGTTCGCATATATTATGCTTGTTGTGATTCTACAGATTTAACGAGGCTGTCGGGTTATGTTCCCGTTTCAATATGAAATTTAATAAAATAGAGATCTTATGAACATTATTCTCAATTATATTATGGCTGTAAATGAGAGCGAAACATAGAGACATAATTACTTTTCGCGTACAATTGAAATTATTATTATATACCACCATAGGGTTCAAACCGGAAATCTACGCAATATACATTTTTCTCCAAAATTTTAAGATGTTTAACGTTCTAAACAGTGTAATAGTTTGTGAACACTATCAGGAGTATACAGAAATATTTTTACACAAAGAAAAAATGTGTAATAGATATTAATTGCCTTTTTTCTGAGACTGTCAAAAATATAACGCTGAAGGTCTTTTCAAAATTTTAAAAAATATAAAAATAAAATGAACTGACATCTGAGACCACTAATCGGTGAACAGAATTTTAGTCTTTTTTTACCCCTCATACCTGCATAAACGACTTTTATCTGTCAACAAAATAGTTCCTTGAAAGTTCCTGTAAGTGATTTTACCCTCTTCCCAATGGGACTATTAGGGACTTGTAAGTCTGAAGTTTAAAGAAGAAAATATAACCATAAACTATCGGTATTTCGATTTCCGATAATGAGGAGCAGTGGGCTTTTCGCTGAATAATTCCAAGACGTATTTTTCGAATGAAAACATTTTTTGTTCGGGGAAAGATCTTGTTGATTACACATAAAGGAGTGTAGACGTCTGACGTTCTCTTACAGTTTAATGTTGTTCCAGATATAATGAACGTTCGAGTCATTTTCCTGAAAGGAAGGAAAGACGCTTTTAAATGAGGACCGCTTTCAAGTTTTATTTGTACTCTTTTTTAACGTATCTGATTCTTTTCACTCTTTCAAAAAATTTATAATGACTCATAAAATGAATAGTAATTAATAACTTATTCTAGGTTAATTTAATTTGTAGTGGGAAATAATGATGCATTTAAGTTAATGTATTTATAATGTATATATATACAAACAAACACACACACACACATATATATATATATATATATATATATATATATATGTCGCATGTTGGTGCTTCACGCCCGATCTATTTAACGTCATATTCCAAACATCCCGAGAATCATCTTGCAGTCCGTGGTCCGGTGGCGAGGACACTCATAATTTAATAATTTCCATCAGTGCAGTCAAGTTGTTGATACGATTAGCCAGAAACCAGTCTAGTTGACTTTCCTAAATATCTTTATTAACTCATAATTAATTTCTCAGCTCCATAACTTAATAATTTCCTTCCCAATCCTTATTAAAATCTCTTGCGCCAACATCACACATGTTTACTCGTTGCTATCTCTCCATGGCTCTGAGATTTCCTTTGTCTCAACCTTAAAAAAAACGCTTAGTGACGCTCATTACTTATTCATTTCGTCATAACGTACACGCTTTTTAGCTGACCTAAACATTTCCTTTCTTAGAGCCAGCTCAAGGCTACATCTACCTAAAATTCTCCATGTGATTCTGTGGTTCATCGGTAATAGGATCAAGTCGAATCGATTAATTCTATTTTCACTGCAAAACCTGATGCCGATTATTTGAACTCCCAGACTTTTAAATTGTTAATCCTATATTTTACTAATTAAAATCCCGTTTTAAGGTCGCGTGATCGCCCCCCCCATATTTTTATTTATTTATATATATATGTGTGTGTGTGTGTGTGTGTTTGTTTGTTTGTTTGTGTGTGTGTGTGTGTGACTAGAGGTTTTGTTGATATGAAGCTAAATATTATCAATGTCCTTTCCATATAAGGCTGGAATTTCCTCTTCAAAAAATGGTTGTAAAGTATTCTGTTGATAGTAGTCCGGCGATTCCTTTAAAAAAAAAAAAATATATATATATATATATATATATATATATATATAGTATATAATATATATATATATATATATATATATATATATATATATATATATATATATATATATATATATACAGTGGTACCTCAACTTACGAGTTTATTTCGTTCCATGACTTTGACCGTAACTCGAAATACTCCTATCTCGAATCAATTTTCCGAATTGAAATGAATGGAAATGTCATTAATTCGTTCCGGGCTCCCCCCAAACACCGAAATTTTTTTGTTACAAGTTTTTAAATAAGAAAAACGTGCTTATAAATGACGAACATTGTATAAAAATTCAATACAATAGAATGTACTGCAATAAATTTGTTTTATTAAGTGTAATGTACAACATTTATCTTAGAGATCAGACATGAAGATGCTGATGGAAGAGGAGGAGAAAGGTTGAACTGAAAAATTAAATCTTATTCGTTGATTTTTGATCCTTTCGCCCCGCTTTTCTCAATTTCGCTTTTATTACCAACTACTCTCTAAAAGTGAACAAGTGAAACACGGAAGCTGAGCGATAGTTGCATCGTTCACTGTGGCTGCAGTGTCCAGATTCTTCTTTCTGAGAATCTGAAGAACGTTTTCTCAGAATCCAATCTCTCGGTTTAAGACTGGATAGTAGTCTCAGAATAATATAAAATTGTATGATAATTGTACATAAAGGTTGTAAATATTATATGCTTCTTGTGTTCTCATTTGATAAGCACGTAACATGGCATTCGCTGTTCAAACTAGCGGTGGGATATCTGAAGCTTGCTCGTATCCCGAATTTTAGCTCGTAACTCGAAGTAAAAAATCTACCGAGAGAATGCTCGTATCTCGAAAAACTCGTAAGTCGAGGTACCACTGTGTGTATGTGTATATGTGTATATATATATATATATATATTATTTTTTTGTTAAAAATAAACTACAGAGCTTTCAGAGTCAAACATTAAAAAGTGGAAGGTTTTTACAATGATTGAATCACTAGGTACAACATTTTGTGACTTTACTGTATATGCAAACCGTATCTAGTGTGTTTGAAATTTATTTATCTCGCAACGGAATTTTTCATGATCTAGTTTTTCTGAAAGGCTATATCTAATTTTCCGGGCAAAGTATCTACGCAGAACTTTCCTCCGTTCTCTTTTGCCTTAAAAGTTTTCAAGATTTTTGATCCAGAGAAAAATTGTAAAAAAACGTTTTCCCTAAAGCAAAAATTCAATGAAGAAAATAAAATGGCGATTCCTTGAAAATTAAATTGGTTTTCTTTTTAAATGTGTCAGCTTTTTTTCACTCTCCGCAAACAGTGTTTTGCGTCCTATCGGATTTTAAAATATTCAGAAACAGTTGTTTTGGAAATATCTGCATGAAAGATATAAACCAATAAATTTTACTACTGTATCTTATGGTATTTAATAACCTATAGATGTAGATGTAACAAATATATAATTTCTTAAATAATTATGTAACGGATAGAATTGAAATATATATATATATATATATATATATATATGTCGGACGTTGGTGCTTCACGCCAGATCTATTTAGCACATTATTCCAAACATCCTGAGAATTATCTTGCAGTCCGTGGTCCTGTGGCGAAGACACTCATAATTTAATAACTTCCATCAGTGCAGTCAAGGTGTTGATACGATTAGCCAGAAACCAGTCTAGTTGACTTTCCTAAATATCTTTATTAACTCATAATTAATTACTCAGCTCCATAACTTAATAATTTCCTTCCCAATGCCCACTAAAATCTGTGCTCCTACGGCACACATTTTTACTCATTGCTATCTCTCCATGGCTCTGAGGATTTCCTTTGTTTCAACCTTAAAAACAAACGCTTAGTGACGCTCATTACTTATTCGTGTCGTCATAAAGTACATGCTCTTTTTGCTGATACATCTACCTAAAATTCTCCTCGGTTCTTCGGAAATTGAATCAAGTGGAACCCATTAATCCTATTTTCACTGCAATACCTTATACCACTTATTTGAACTCCCAGACTTTTAAATTGTCAATCCTATATTTTAATAACTAAATCCCGTTTTAAGGTCGCGCGATCGCCGAAATTGGGATTTTGGGAAAGGTGGTGGCCAGGAACTCACGTACAATTATGCCCCAATATCTTGGTGCATCATCTTACTAAAAACATTTCACATGTGGCTGAGGGCGTTGCAACTGGGGAACCTCATACATCTGTAGCATTTCCTGCTATCTCACAGCATTTACTGCTTTCTCGATAAAGAAAAATGGCCGGAGAGCTTCTGTGTACGAAATATTAGCGTACCAAATATTAGCCTTAGGCCCAACTCTTTCCAGTTCTAGATATCTGTGAGGGTTCTCTGATCCCCTCTTGACTGCGAAAAACATTTCTTGGAGGCAATCAACATCTTCCTGTTCCATTTTGGTGTAGGACGCTACTCGTTTTCTAAAACTGTGTTAACCAACTCCATATAGAATTATCTGAAGTCGTATCTTCCCTGTACGTATTTCTTAAACGTTTTATAATACTGAAAGTTAAACCGCAAATGCTGGGGAATACTTGGCGGAAACTTGAGTTCTTTCTCGATGTGTCACGTGCCACGAAAGGCTGCCATGTGGAAACTATCTAACTTTGTGCTCATAATTCCTTAATTTGTGTATTCATGACTTTTCGCTATTAAAAAAAAACTTTCTGAGTTGTATAACAAAGGTTATATTTCACGACAATCTGTATTACGTAAGTTTATGTGTTTAGCAGAGGGAGTTATTAACATTGACGGAATATCATACCGAACCAGAAGTATTTTATTTGAAGACAATCCTTGATGGAACATAATTATGATACATCAGAATAGAGAAGTCATTGTACGAGAGAGCGTAGAAGAATAACATGTAAGCCACATAACACACTATTAGCGCCCTTTACACGTACGATCTTTCGCGAGTGCTTGGAGCGAACGGGATTGCGCGCGTGAAAACTTGCATTACGCTCCAAAGCAGCTTTCCCTTCCTCTCCAACACCTTCACACGTGCACTCAATAGCACGGGATTGTGGTTTCACGCGTGAAAGAGCGTACGTGTAAAGGGCGCTATTGTTTTGGCAAGAAGATAAAAAAATATGCTATAGATATTTGCATCAGTGAGGGTAATACTTGGACGCCCTCCATGAGTATACTTTAAACTGAGACATAGGCAAAGGCAGGAAGTTATAAAAATTCAGAAAAGTTAAGGTCTCCCCAAAGTCTTAAAGAAAAATTTACAGTTAATATTGTTGTAACAATGAAAAAATGCAATTCTGAAAAATTTTTGCTAATTGATAACTGGTGACGAATGATTGGAAATAAGTGATTGTTAGAAAAAATCCGTTACATTTTAGACTTAATCCCAAGCACACATATATATGTACTTGTGCTTGAAATGCTTGTGTTTCCTTGGAGATATTTCTACATACATAGTGCTTCGTCCATAGAAGCTTCGTCGATAGTGCTTCGTCCAAAGTGTTCCTTTCAATTTATTTTATGAAATAGGAAATGGAAAAACATTCATCTGTTGATATTTCGCCACAGAGTATTTTTTAGAAATAAACAAGAAGCTATACTGTAAAAAGTGACTGTTGAAGTTATGCAAATGCAGAACAGGACGATATATCTTCGTACAGCAAAAGTAGTTTATTATAATATTCCTAAAACATGGGAAATATCAATATATCGTGAAAAGGGTGTCATATTATATCGATTCAAGTATAAATTTAAGTTTTGGGTTAAAGCAAAATTCCAGAAAATGTATTTTTTTTCTTAATCAATAGTATGAATATCTCCAAAGTCTAAATTATTTGATCAGTGAATTCATTTTAATCTAAGTGATTTTAACTGAGTGGGCGTGTTTAAGACTTCCTTGTTAAAATAATAACCTTAAGGAAAAACTAAAATGATGTATACATTTTGTGATATTGAGCTTTTGGTTTTCTTTAACAAGTTTTCGCATTAGACGCTGTTTTCGCCTTAATATGTAGACCTCTAATATCCATGTGTTCAAAAAAATAATCTGCCATTCATTTGACTTTTAACCTTAGGATATAACATAGCATTTATACATACATGTTTGGATGCACAGATTTTTTTAATTTTTAATATGATTAAAATAATTTTTGTCTTTCTAAACCTTGAAGGTAAATTTTCAAATATACACAATAAGTAACTTCAAAGTTCTGGGAAATTTAATAAGTAATGGGAAATTTATTGAACTATCCGTGAAAAGTGCTTGTCAG
Organism: Dolomedes plantarius; assembly: GCA_907164885.2. Taxonomy (NCBI): domain Eukaryota; kingdom Metazoa; phylum Arthropoda; class Arachnida; order Araneae; family Dolomedidae; genus Dolomedes; species Dolomedes plantarius. The sequence continues at coordinate 193,023,959 of OU015492.1, read as the reverse complement.
TAAAATTACTTTCATATAATTGTTATAAAAAGTATAGTACATTTAACTCGTACTTTACTATTATTTTAAAAGGAATTTGAAATATCATTTTCTCTTTCAATATTCACGATTAGGTAAAGTTTTTCTATCTAGAAATGTTTTAGATTGTTCATATTTGGATCTGCAGTAAATTAACAGTTTATCAAAATTTAGAACATAAATATAACTTAAAGAACAAATTTCACACTTTGTATGGTAGAATTATGTTTTAAAAAAGCCATTAAAATGTCATGTTTATTTTACAATTATAGTTTAAATATCAATCCAAATAAATACCATAATAGAAATAAGAAACTGTAAATTTAAAACAACAGAAGTTGTAACTGATGAAGTTTGTTGGTGAAAAGACTAAACTAATATTTAATAGTTCAGCCTTGTACTTTTAAAATGTAGAAACGTACAATACCCTACAATATTAAATTAAAATATATTTAAAACTCCGAAAACTCGAGAATTTCTTTATTTTTAATAGAGATGAAATTAAAGTAATTCACAGTATCTGTTCCATATAAAATAAGAAAAAAACGAAAAAAAATATTTGTAGTAATTTACTAGTAAGGATTACAATTCAAAATATGTCAACTCGTAAATTACTTAGCGATTTTATTCACTCTGGCTGGACTCTTACTTTTCAGTGGGTTCCCAGTCATTGTGATATTGATGGCAATGAGAAGGCTGATCTTGCAAAAAACGGTTGTGATATTTATCAACCAACTTTTCTAGTGTCTTACCACTCAGAAAAAAATATTGCCAAATGCATTGCTAACAAAATTAAATATTTCCACAATATAGCAGCTAGTGGAAATATTTGGATCCAATTACTGAAGATTCCTACTCCAATGGATCTGCCTCGACATATTTTCACTGCCAATTTTCGAATCACCCCTTCACATGACTTTTTATTTTACCACCTTTACCGCATTGATTTGGTAAACTCTCCTGAATGACCTCTTTGTTCGTCTGGAGACACGGAATTTAATCATCTTATGACGTGCACATTCTTAAGGATTTACTACTGACAGCTGGAAAAATAGAGCTACTTTATATTGGGCTGCTAGAGGAACACTATGGTCTCTTGACTGTCTCTCGACGTAGGGGAAAAAATTCAAAAGGTTAGCCGATATTGGGTGAAATGGAGAAGGAAATTCAAAACATTATGCTATCACTTTGTATATATATTATGGAACCTTCCAACTTATATATCGTTGCGTAAACATTTCTACGATATATAACAATTCCTGTTTTTGGTACCTTAAACTAATTAAATATTTCACACGAATAAAATTTAAAATGCGGTACAATTTTATCATAATTTTATACCTAAATACACTTAAAGAACTTAAGATTACAAATTTTACTGAAATCAATCAACAAAACTTATCAATAATATTTATCAATAATATTTAAATCAAAAAATCATTCAATATTTATATATATGAAAAACTCTAAAATAATTAATTGTTAAAATTTAAATTTTATTGTTAATATGTAAAATTACAAAAAATACAACATTGACATTAAATTATGTATGCGACGAAAATATGTATAATTAAACTCTTATAAAAGAACTAAATGAATGTCACGTATACATAAAGTTACATAAAAGGTAGAAAAAGAAATAAATGAACTAAACTATAAAATATTTCTTTCTCAGACCTCAGGAGAGAAAGTGATATAAATTTAATTTTAAGAAAGGAAAGTTATAAAAATAGAACATGTCCTTTACACATGAGGCAAATTCTGTACATAAAGAGGAAAAAAATATAAGAACTTTTTGTACTCAGAAAGTGGTTTTTACTTAAGATTTAAAAGTTATCAACGGGTGTTTTCTTTAAAGTTTTGGAGTAGAAAATAGAAAAGGCATTTGATAAAGAAATGCAGCTGCCAAAGAAAAAGGAGTGAACCTTAAAAATTGAGGGAAAAGAAATGTCTTACGGATTTTTATCTCAAAATTTGATGTTCGGTTTTATTTTCAGGTTTTTCCTTAAATTTTTAAACACATAATAAAGGGAAAATAGGTTTCGAGGAACACAAATACTGTTTTCCTTTTGGGAGGAAAAAAAAAGAGCTGTAAAGGTAAAGTTTATTTCTCAAACAGTAACGATACATTTGGGATAAAAGAAAGTTTTTTCTTCTATTTTGAAAGAAAGATGTAGAAACATAGCAATTTAACAAATGAGAAGTTTTCGACGAATGTAATTTGAGATATTAGATCAGTTCGTATACTTCTACCATCTGAATAAACTCGTACTTCGCTACGGAGTACATTTTAGGATAATTACAATGAAAATAATAACGGGTATTTTTATAGACAAAATATTGCAGAAGAAAATATTCAAATTGAATCTAATAGAACATACTAAATAATATAGTACAGTTAATATAGTACAGTTTGAGGAACATTTTCCCCGTCAATAGCCCAAATTTCCTCAACCATTTTCTGACGGAGATCCGCACAATGAGCCGCCGAGAATAGACGCAGAGAATACAATTTTCCACACAAACGTATTGGAGTGTCCCAATTTACGCTCTCAGGGATGGAATTTTTTAAAAAATCCTTTCTTAGCCGTTATCCATGTCATTCAGGTATGCACCCTCAAAATGTCAATCCTTTAGGTCCAGCGGTTGGTCTGTGCGATATCTGTTAGTCAGTCACGGAACTGTTTTGAATATAGGCTTAATTTAATATCCATAAAACATACTGATTTGAATTCAATTCTTAAAAAACCTCCGTCTCAATTAGTCTAGTGGTTAAATTTTAACTTTTACTGTATTTTAATATATTTTTTAGAAATTTATTTCGTTGTTATGCATGTGAAGCAAAATTAATTTAAAGTATCACAAAAAGAAAAGAAATGTGATCAGCATTTAATAAATTAAATTCTAAAAATTAATCTTTAAAAATTCAGCAAAAATTAGAAAATTAAGGTAAAGATTCGAAAGTAATTTCATTTTAAATAAATTTTTTGACATTTCTTGTGATTTAAATTTGGTAACCCTGAAATTAGTATTTAAATGTAAGCTTAAACAAATGTTACAAAAACAGCTTAAAAATTTTATTTTAAAAATCTAAGAAGATTTTTTTCAAAAATCTTTCTCAGTGTACCCTACACTATAAGAAGAATCGCCATACAAGATTTCAGCCCTTTAGTTCCAGCAGTTTGGTCTGTGCGTTATCTGTCAGTCAGTCACGGAACTGTTTTATTTATATAGATAAACTGTTCATCCCCTATTTAAGAAATTATAACTATAATACCTGTCTTCAACATTAATTAAACCTGTTCATTTTTATAAGATTATCTTTGTTTTTTTGTGAAAAACGAACTACACAGGCAATTAAATAATATGTTCACCAAGCCGCACACAATATTTTTTCCCAGTTTAAAAAAATATGGAAACACTACTACCAGCCAGAAACGAAATATCATTTAAGATAGTAGGTTGAAGTAGGTGAGTCTGCACTAAGGAAAACGGAAATAGTTCCATTCGTGAGAAAGGATATGGAAACTATTTTTGGGGACGACCACGTACTGTCTTTATTGACCGCTGGGAAATAGGGAACTACAGTATTAGAGATACTACAGTATTACTATGCATACTACAGTAATACTATGCATAATATTACTATGCTATGCTACTATAGTAACTACAGTACTGTAGTAGAACTACAACTACACTACAACTAGAACTACAGTAATAGACAGTAACTACAGTAACTAGAACTACAGTATTACTATGCATAGCTACTGAATTGTTGAAATATAGAAATTAAGGTCACTTTTAGCGAAATGTGGTCTATTTACATTAATGCCATTCGATTTATCTGGTAGAACAGTAAGACCAGTATGAGTTTTTCAGATTTGACACCCTCAGACTACTACTTGTTCCCAAATATGGAAAATTCTTGAAAGGAATCCATATATATATATATATATATATATATATATATATATTACCTACATAAAGGGATTTTATTAACCACTGGAAATTTTTCAAGGCAGAATCAGATCTTAGTTGGCCATAATAAACAATGGTTGTTATTTTTCGTTTTCGGATGAGAAAAATTCTTATAGTAACTTTTAGAAACTGAAGTAATGTCTAACTTGTAAAATCAAGTTTTTGCAATTGAAAAATATTTAAAGAAATAGCGCTAAAGTAAAACCTTGTACTCTGATTGGCTTAAGTTGTTTCTGTCATGATCCCGCATAGGCGTACGCATATCTGTATATTCTGTGCTTCTAAGGCCGAACAATTTCTGCTCAAAAAGTAATGATTTTGAAGCTACATTCAAATAATTACAACATAAAAAGAACTTTTTATATACCATGTTTTTAAGTTATTTGTTGAATCATATAAACTTGACAATTCTATGTATTAATAAATACTTTTTAATTTTTTTTTGATGAATTATCCCATCAACTTTAAAGAAAATGATCAAATGCGTAATAAAGAGTTATCAAAAGGTAATGAATCGTTTAGTTCGGGAATTGGAAGTTAACTTACTTTTAACTTTTCGTTCCCGTCCCGGCTGGTAGATGGCTGCACCATTCTACAAAACAAAATTAACTGAAAATGAATTCAATACTGCTTAATGATGGCTAAAAGTATTAAAAGAATGCATTGTCACCGTGTTCTGAGCTATTCTAAAAGTTTCAAATGTCTAGCTAGTCGGGAAGTTAGTTGCAAAATCGATTGCAAGATTTTACTGGACAAACACACAAACAAACAAACAAGAAAGCAAGTTAATAAAAACATGGTAAAAATTACGATTATCCTTTGAATTTGCATTTAAAATCACTGAAAAATGTGAGACAAGATAATAAGAAAGTATATTTGCATGCAAAGTTCACCGACATAAATATTTTTACTCTAATAGGGTTACTAAGAGCTTCAAATATCTCGGATATCAACAAAGCTGGTGGGGAAAATGTCAGCACTAAGTCGTAGTTTAAAGTTAGAACCGGCATTTTTAAATTATTTAAGCACATAACTTGTATAAAGGATGTTAAGGTATAACAGCTGTAGGAATCATTATTGTCATGACTGAGTTCTTCCAATTAATTTCATTGAGTGAATATTCGACAAACTTAATGCAGTTGAATATTTATAAGTAAAAGCATTATAGTTAGCACTTCGGCACGCAGCAACAGTCACTGTCACCGTGATAGGTGTCCAACAATTTAGGTACTGATGGTCGGGTGAAGAAATATTTATTAACCAGTGTTTTTAGAAATAATTATTATTTTGTTGTAATTTTAAATTTGTTAATACCATTGGATATGTCCCCTAACGTTAATAGAAAGTATCATTCCAATAGTTCTTGGTCATAACATCTACCAATAATCTAGGTATAGTTTAGCGTTTGCAATTGAACCAAAATATATTCATGCTACAATAAGTGATCCGTAAAAGAAACTTTTAAGTCACAAACATTTAATACGCAATTTAGCACTACTGGTGGTGCAAAAATTTACATGCCTCCAGAACTAAATAGAAGAATTAATTTTACTATCTTTACATTTTGTAGTTCCCTACAGGAATTCGCGAATATGAGTTAAACACGTAAAAAAAGAAAAAAGAAAATCAGGTAGTCTCTTCTAACGAAACTACCGTGGGTTATTAACGTAGGATTACTTATCGTTGCTTGCCTCTTTTGTATGTATAGATGCATCTATATATATATATATATATATATATATATATATATATACGTATGAATATATATATACATATATGTATGTCAAAATTTTGACACATCTTGGTACTTTTCTGTTGAACTTGTCAAAGAGATAGACTGGGTTTGGTACGCTGCCAAAATTATAACTTGCGGGGACGAACAGACGGACATTTTTAGGGTCGGAAATTTTCTTTCCCGCAGGACCGTTATGGAGGAACGTAATCCTACTTTAAAATGTGGATTGGTTGCTAAATCTCTGACTAACAAAAGATTTTTAACTAGGAACTGAGAAGCACCAGCTTAAAAGAGAAGGAATTCTAACAGAAGAGTTCGCTAGGTGATTTCTTTTTGATGAGTTCTTCGTTAATACTCAAGTTTTAAATTCAAGACTAATGTCATCACGAGTATCAACAAATGTTCTCTGATTGTGTAGATATGTATTTGAAACTTTAATATTCATTTACAATTAAACGTGTCAGTTCTTTTTATCACTACTTAAACATATTATAGAGCATTGTAAAAGAATACCTAGAATTAAGAGATCTATCATAAGAAACTTTTTGATTACAAGCTGAATTTAGGGAGAGAAACTAATGCCGAAATACTCTAAAATAGGTTTGAGCTTCTTGTCCTAGGAAATTAGACAGGAACTTCCTTCCTTCCGCCTAGACAGATCGATAGCTTTCATCCTGAGCAATTTCCTCTTCCTTCTGGATAAATATGTGTGCATACACAATATCGATCAGTTTTTTCAAAGGTGTCTGAGCTAAAAACACCGCAGAATATATCAAATCACTCATCATACAACGATATTAACAAGTGATCTCAATATAATAAAACTAGATTACATATGAATTCTCTTCCATATAAATATAGATTCGATATTTATAAAGCTAAAATACATAAAATTATACTATTAGTTATTTTACATTGTAAAAATTCTATATATTTATTGTATATTTATAATCAGAATATTATGGGATTTTGGGGTATTATAATGATGACCTAAAATATGCTTTTGGTTCTGCTTTTTTGTTTGTTTGTTTGTTTGTTGACTTTTATAATGCACGAACTAATTTTAGATATAAACCAGGAACTCTATGTATTACAGTTTATACTTATTTACACTTAAATTCAAAAATTAAAAATTGCATTTTTTATGTTTAATACTAGGTTTATTTATTGCTAAAAAGAAATTAATTGTTGGGAAACTTAATCCTTAACAACAAAACTTAGCGCTATAATTTCTGAGTTTCTGTTTACTGTCATTCATTTCTTGCTCGCTTCTCGCTCACCTATATGTCACTTACTTGTGACATAAAAGTGACATAAATATATCACCTATATGTTACAAATAAAGAATGACAAAGACCCCTTAAAACACTCTTCAAGTTCTACTGGCATTTAACTTAGTTTAAAAGGCACGGTAAGTCAAGTATCCTGATTTTTTCTAGGCCTTATTTCCCTTTTAATCTAATGACCCCAGAGTTTGGCGCGATGCAAACATTTGTTACAACTCTTGAAATGCATATGCCTGTGAGTATAGTCAATTTAAAAGCACGAAATAGAATCAAAAGAATCTGAAATAATTCATTCTTCACTTCCTCTGGTGCGAATAGCATTATTCATGATCTATTCCTATATCCAGAATTAAAGTTCTTTTCATCACTTATTAATCAAAACTACGGAAAGATATCACGCATTTGCGAAATTTGCAACAAAAAGCGTCCTGGTACATAAAGTACTTTTTTTTTCTTTTATCATTTCTCTCTTTACATTTAAGTTATAACCGAATGATATAAATTTCAAGTTTGATTCAGTGGCAGAGTGAAAAAAAATTTTTTTTTCATCATCTATTTCTTGCTGGCATATAAAACCAGCTTGCATCCCATTAATGATCTGAAGCGGTTGAAAAGATTTCCTTTTTAAAATGTAGATTAAGATGAAACAAAATTACGCTAAAGAAACGTACACCGAGGAAAGTCACGTTCATATTATTCATTAAAAACTGTCAGATTCTTTCACTACTTGAATAAAGTTTGATGAAATATTTTATTTCTGTAAATACTGTTTCAGAAAGTAATAAATTTTTCAGAAAGAGAAGCAGTAATGAGCATCTGAAATAGACTGTTATAATTTGTACAGAATTTCGGTGATCAATTGTAGGTTTTAACTCGAGACACTTTTTAATTCTTATTCAATGAAAAACCATTTGTTAGATTGCACTTCTATTAGCACTAAGCCGCTATTGTTGTCACTTTGAAAGATCTGCGTTTCAGCTGTTATCACGTTAGTTGAAATTTCGAATCAAACAAGTAATATAGAAAAGCCTAGGGTTGTATTACATGGGGGAAAATAATGAATTTAATCATCTCCATCTTGGAGCGAATTTAAAACCTAGGATCCAGGTTTCTATTTTATTATTTTATATTAACTTCAATTTCCTCAGATACGCAGATTGTAGATATGGGTTTCAGCTGTTATCACGTTAGTTGAAATTTCGAATCAAACAAGTAATATAGAAAAGTCTAGGGTTGTATTACATGGGGAAAATAATGAATTTAATCATCTCCATCTTGGAGCGTATTTAAAACCTAGAATCCAGGTTTCTATTTCATTATTTTATATTAACTGCAATTTCCTCAGATACGCAGATTGTAGATATTGCTCACACGTAGTTGAGTTTTTTTCTCTTAACTGTGTACATTAAAAGCTTTAAATACCATCTTTTTTGAAATATTTCAAAATTACTAAAATAGTAATTCTGAAACTAATGAAAAATAACACTGGTATGAGGGGTGTTCAAATGAAAAGGTGCGAAACGACACTGTGGATCAGTTGAAATATTTATTCAAAAGTAATCACCAGAGGCCTGAACACAACTATCCCACTGTTCCCTGTTCCCAGAGTTCCTGAGGCAATGACAAGAGCCAGTCCTCCACTGTGTTCTTCAGTTCGTCGTCCAAGTTGAAGCGTTTCCCTTTGAGTTGTTTTTACCATGTTTTTATTAAATCGCTTTCTTGTTTGTTTGTTAGTGTGTGTGTGTGTGTGTGTGTGTGTGTGTGCGTGTTTGTTTGTTTGTTTGTCCGGTACAAATCTTGCAATCGATTTTTAACTAACTTCCCGACTAGCTAGACATTTTAAACTTTTAGAATAGCTCAGAACACGAGGAAAATGCACTATTTTAATACTTTTTGCCATCTTTAAGTAGTATTGAATTATTTTTCAGTAAATTTTGTTTTGTACACTGGTCCAGTCATCTATCGGCCTTGATGGGAACGAAAAGTTAAACGCAAGTTAACTTCCAGTTAACTTCATTTTCTTTCAAGTTGATGGGATAATTCATCAAAAAATTTTAAAAAAGTATTTTTTAATACATAGAATTGTCAAGTTTATATGATTCAACAGAAAATTTAAAAACTTGGTATATAAAAAGTTTTTTTTATCTTGTAATTCTTTTGATTATTTTTGAAAACTTGTCGATTAGTCCGGCCGTGATTACCGTGATTGCCTGACCTGGTCTCGGGTCATCACTCTAACACTCCCGGCCTTTAGGAAATCGGACACTCCCTTTTCTCACAGACTTGTCGGACACATATTCTTCCCCGTATACGGCCACCATCCGGCGATGAATATCGGCCGGTTTAACTCCTTCCGCAGTCAGAAATCTGATAGCACCTCGCTGCTCCTCAACCGTTGAATTTTCCAATGTGAACGCCATGATGTTCTCACACGCACTTTGAACTCAATATATATACATATATATATATCGTCCTCACAAGTCAATTGGAAGGAACACACAACTGCCTGCATCTCTTCAGTGTCAAGTGCGGGCGCCCGCGCATGCGTACAACCCCACCGGACACTGCATTCGCGTCCCTACGTTATCCCAATAATTCCGTAGATTCTAAGAATAGAGGAGAATGATGGAGATTTTCTTTATATAAATAGTGAACATACCAAAATGTTTGTCGTCAAAATGATGATTCAAGCTTTGTTTAAAATCATAAGAGATAACTAATTGGTAGTCTTAGACTACCAATATATGGACTGAATAATATGGACTGAAATATCTAATCCCATTATATCAAAATAAAACTTTATTGCGGAAAGGCTGAGAAGCTTGAATTTTTCCTAACCTTAATTATGGGTGACCCAAGCGTCTCCTGTTATTAACATACAGTGCTGTAGTACGTAATATTACTGAATATCAATAACGAAAAAATATATCTTTTCGGTAGTCATTATAGTAATTCAAAATGTATGAGAAGTTAAACACTATTTTTCTAAAATTTAACACTAGAACTCCCTATAAATAAGATATACCTATACCTACCAATGTTAAAACAAGTCAGTATGGGTTGGTAAATAAAGTGTTAGGGATATTCTTTTCAAAAGAATGTACACTCTACTTCCAAGTACTTTTCCTTCCATTTACATACTTCTACAGATGCAATAAAACATAAAATTTATTATTACTTTTTTTACATACAATTAAAATTATTTTATTAAGTATCATATATATATATATATATATATATATATATATATATATATATATATATATATATATATATATCTTAAATAAATCTTAGCAAATCATTCTTACGTTAGTTTCCAACAGAGAATACATAATTTATTTATTCAAATATATATATGTAAGGAATGCAAATTATATTTTAATTTTCCCTCTACATTCATATCTAGATCTGGAAAAGTGATACTATATTTCATTACGTGATAGTATATTTCATTAACGATATTTGCTTCTAAAGTTTTTAAAAATTCTCAACTTTTTTATAACCAAATTTAATATCTGAAGGCAAAAAAAAGGACAGGTACTTTGCATTTTCTCCTTAAGCTACTTTAGTGCACCTGTAAAGGAATTTGAAAGAAATGTTTTTCCGAGATGAATATGAAGAAAAAATAAATTCAGTATATAAATATTTTATTACTTGTTCGTAAATAATCAAACAAGAAAAAGAAGGGATATTTTTATTTTCCAAATTTGTATTACTTTATGCTAGAACAAAACTGGAAAGAAGAAATATCGATTTACTGAGCCACAGATAAAGGACAAATTTGGAATCTCTGAAAAGAGTATTCATGAATTGATGATATCATGAAACAAGTATCACGACAGATTGCAAAGATCTTCAGATAGATGAAAATTAGATCCTTCAGTTCTTTTTTATCCCAGTCTTTTCTCATTACGTTCTAAAAAGGGAACAGTGTGCAGAGTTGTCAAAGAGACAAAGAACACAATCAGTATTGGGTATTTCTTTTTTCAGTATATTGAAGGACATTTTTAACAATTGAGTTATTTTTAATACTCTGACGACTTTTTACATACATTCAATTTTTAATTTAAAAGCATGATTAAATATATATATATATATATATATATATATATATATATATATATATATATAGGGTATGGCAGAAATGACGTTCTGATTTGGAATGTCAATAACAACAATACAAAGCAAGATAGAGAAAGAAATATTTTAGACCTGAGAAGTACACAATAAGCCATTGCCATCCATTAAATTTTAAAGATTACAACAGTTAAAAGGCGATTTTCGATGCAGTTTTGAAGTCTCTTTCGGAAATTACACATGAATCTGCGGTCCATGTCCCGCGGAATCACCGTGATTTTTTGCGTAATAGCAATTACGCAGGAAATCACGGTGATTGCATGGCACATGGTCCGCAGATCCATGCAAAATTTCCGAAATTTCCGAAAGAGACTTGAAAACTGCATCGAAAATGACGGTCGCTATTAATCTGATGAAATCTTTAAAACTTAATGGATAACAATGGCATACTGTGTTCTTCTCAGGTATAAAAATATTTCTTTCTCTATCTTGCTTTTTATTTTTGTTATTGGCGTTCCAAATCAGAACATTCTTTCTGCCACACCCTGTGTATATATATATATATATATATATATATATATATATATATATATATATATATATATACACATATATACATATATATATATATATATATATATATATATATATACATATATATACATATATATATATATACATATATATACATATATATATATATATACATATATATACATATATATATATATACATATATATACATATATATACATACACATACATATATACACATATATATACATACATATACATACACATATATATACATACATATACATACACATATATATATACATACATACACACATATATATATACATACATATACACACATATATATACATACATACATATACATATATATATATATATATATATATATATATATATATATATATATGTATATATATATATATATATATATATATATATATATTGTTAGTGTATATAACGTCTCTATACCCAGATGAAGACATGTTGGTATTGTAGTTCTCTCCTGGGCGATCGGCTGTCTCAGGGAGTTCGGTCAAGTTGATAGAGGAATAATAATAACTTTATTTTCTTGGCATACTATGGACAAGAATGTGATAATAACTTTGCAAAAATATTTATAATAGAAAATGTATAGATTATAAGGTGTTTCTAATAAAGAGAGGAGAGGGTCGGTGAATGCCTCTGCAAGTACTCCACCCAATATATATTACTCAAAAAAGATAAAAACTATTCAAGATAGAAATGTTTTATTACTTGTTCTTAAATAATCGAACAAGAATTGGAAGAAACATTTTTATTTTCCAAAATTATGTTTCTTTATGCTAGAACAAAACTGCAAAGGAGAAATATCGATTTACTGAGCTACAGAGGAAAGACAAACTTGGAAACTCTGAAAAGAGTATTCATGAATAGATGATATCATGAAACAAGTATCACGACAGATTGCAAACATCTTCAAATAGAGGAAAATTATGCACTTCAGTTATTTTTTTAAACCAGTCTTTACTTATTACGATCAAAAAATGGAAGAGTGTGCTGATTTGTCAAAGACACAATCATGTTTGAGATATTTCTTTTTTCAATATGTTGCAGGACATATTTTTACTTTTTAAAATGCTGCATTATTTCTTAAATCTCTCATGATTTTGTGTACAAATCCAATTTCTGTATTATGAACGCCTAATTAAATGAACTATATATATATATATATATATACATATATATATATATATAAAAGTGTAAAAATTCGAGATTGCATAGTATGGTAAAATAATCATGTACAGAGGTTGTTCACACATTTTTAGACGATGTATATTGTATTCACAAAACTAAATTACATAAAATTCTTGTGTTTTAAATGTTCTAGTTGATATTCCTTATTCTGAACTATCTTTCGACACCGCAATTTCCAGGATAATAATGCCTTTTGAAATGTTAGAAGAGGTATTCTATCCCATTCCTCCTGAACAGCTTTCTAGAGTCCTGTAAGGGTTTTCAGACGACGTTTGGATAATGCAGATTTTAAAAGTCCGAAAGCACAACAATCCATATGTGATACATCGGGAGATTTAGTAGGGATATCAGTGAAGGGTATGTCCTTGATACCAGTTTTTCGTTCCATTTCTTTTAGGAAATTTACAGTGGATTTTGATGTGTGACTGCCAGCTTTGTCCTGATGGAGTCTCACAGATTGATGACACTGTGGGTAAAGCGATGGTATTTCATTCAGAAAACTTGGCGATAAAATATGTTCCTGATAGTATTTGGAGTTAATCTTGACATATTTTTTCACTCTCTTTATTTTTAACTTGCCATTATAAGAAAAACCAGCAACAATCATGAATCCCTTAGAAAAACTTTCTTTCGATTCTTTGAACCATGTACTTAAATTTTTTTCTCCCCTTTTATGATAATAAATGGCTCATTTTTTGTTGCAATCATTTAAATAAACCCATGATTCATCTATTGTGACAATTGTTTTCCATTTTTCTTTGGATAAGTGTTCCTCATATAAAATTCTGCAGCGTGTCCTGCGTTCAGCGATATGATTTGGAAGAAGACGATGCACATTCCGTTTTTTCGCTTTCTTAAGATTTAAATCAACGTTTATCCTTTTGTTTACAGTGGACACCGAACATTTTAATGATTTTGCAACTGTCCTTTGACTAGGGGGATTCTCTTTTAATATTAAACAACGTACCTTTGCAATAGTCGAAGATGTACGTTTTTTCCTGGGATACTTGTTTGGAATTTTTGTCCCACTTGAGGCTCCAATTTGACGTTTTTTTCCTTTCTTGTTGACGATATTACCTATCGACGCTTTAGATATCGCAAAACCACGACTCTCACATCGTTTTTGGATAACGGAGTATGCATATTTCTCTTCGGAAAGAGCATAAATGTAGCCATCGAACCACTGCTTTGTTAAAAACGCCATTTTGAATAAAAACAAAATTTTCAAGCCGCAGAAGATAATTTTGACTTTTAAAAACATAGTACAATTGCAATTATTTCTTTTGAAGCACACGATTTTTCATTACCGCTTATCAAAATCGTCTAAAAAATGTGCGAACAGCCTCTGTAAATAATTATGCAAATTATGTAAGACTAAAAACATACGTTTTTTCTTATTGTATTTAAGACATTTAATTTTTTTTTAAAATCTTACCTTTTCGGTTTAATTTAAAATCACTTTTTTGTTACTTATTTTCAATTTTAAGATAAATTGTAGCTTGAATTTATAAATTAATTATTTTCACACTTTTTGCAGAATAATTGAATGAATAATTAAATAAAAACATAACAAAATAAAAACTATATTTTATATCTTAAATTGATTTCTTTATTTCTTTTTTTTTGCATTCTGTAAAGAAAATAAATAATTATATACAATATGGTTTTATGGTATAAATAAATATATACAGTATAGGTAAAATGCTAAATTGTTGGCATGTATGAAACATCATTTTTTGTAGATCTCATTTCTGAAGCTGAGGAAAAACGTTTTTGTAAACTCGTCTTGCTAGATCTCTCCACAAGTTCTCGATAGGGTTTAGATCTGGACATCTGGGTGGCGATTGCAAAACTTCAATATTTATCTTCTGGATCCAGAGTTTTGTCCTACGGCGTCTTTGGATAGGCGCATTATCTTGCTGATAAATCCATTTTTCCCGTGCCAAAAGTGTTACAACAGGGGAAAGATAGTCAGAAATAGTTTTTAAATATGCCTTTGAATTAAAGAGGTAGGGTCACGATTTTCAACAAAAAATTCCTTTTTCCAATTTTTGCATTTTTGAAAAGTATGTAATCTTGTGCTTCCGATGATATTTACATATTTCTTCTAACTGTACTAGAAGTATTTTTAATTTTTTTAAAAGAACCAATTATCAAAACGCCTGGAATCACACCTTCACCAACCAAAACGAACTGCTCGCTGCATTTATAGGTGCATTTTTTTAAATTTCCTGTGCTCCAACCAAAACAACCATTTTACCAATAGTGGTACTGGATTACATTAAAAATATTTACAGAGATTTAGCAGATCCTGATCTACTTGCCAAATGTCTGCACGGAAAACACAAAACAGCAATGAGAGTGTCAATAGTATAATCTGGTCACGGATCCTAAAGAATGTTTTTGTGCAGTTAGAAACTTTGAAAACAAGTGTATTTGAAGCAATTGCATCCTATAAGGACGTAAGCTCTCTACCTCTGCCAGTGATTTATGTGTCTCTGTACTCTGTTCCCTGCGCCGGATCGCCTCGTCTGGCGGTCCTTCAACGAAAGAGAGTGGGGTCAGCGGGTCAAATTGTGTCGAGCGGGGTCGGGGGAGACACCAAGAGCGGGGGAGATCAAGAGCGGGAAGGGGGGTGGTTCTAAATACCGTGTCTAATGTTACCGTGACTAAGTGATGACAGGGGAGTCGGGGAGAGAACTCTGTCCAATGTGAATGCACCATCCAGGTTTTTATACTTCTAGAGTAATGCAAAAAGCTGACCGGACGAGATTAATAAAAGCTCAATATGATGTTTCACATCAAACCAAGGAAGCCAGAATAAATAGAAAACAGAAAAATGTAAATTTGAAGACAGTCTTGATGATGACCCAGATGATCCAAGTTATGGAGCTGGCATGCACTAAGCACAAGTGAATGTTTCACTAAATGTTGATTTTCTCAAAACAGTGTTTTTTGCCAGTTAAGGAACATTTTTTCCAACACTATTGCTGCGATTCTTTTCAAACTTTGTATATTTAATAAATGTATAGTATTACATATTTTAACGAAGGGATTTTTAGAAAAATTAATTTAGAGTAATTTAGTAACATAAAACTTGATGCAATTTTGGTGTTTATGAAAAAAAAACATATAGTAGAAGTGATATATTTAAAAAAAAATAATAAGTTATTTAAATTATAAAATCTCTGGTTAAAGTATTTAACATATGTCAGGCAATATACAGTAAAAAAATTAGAAACTTATATTCAGTAGAATTTTTTTAAATGTTCCTTAAAAATGAGTAATTTTAACATTACTGACATAAGGGGGTAGGGTCACGATCCAGATTCCCTAACTTTTTCTGAAAGAAATGCAAGTGACTCCATGTCGTTAAATGAAAAGCAGACCCATGTCATAATTAATCCGACACCTAATTGATGTTTTGAGAAAATTTCTTTTTCCCTCAAATCACGCCAATAATACTTCCAGCCATCAGGACCATCTAAGTTCCATTTTTAGTCATCGGAGAAAATAACCTGTGGTCATTTGTCGTCCGAAGTCCTCACTTGTCTTGCAAACTGTAAACGCTGGGTTTTGTGTCTAGTTTGAAAAGAGGGTATACACAATTTTGCTGTCTATTGGAAATTTCCATATCGAGTAATTGTATAGCAGATTGTTTTCTTGCACACATTGAACCCAGTCGTTCATAAAATTTGTTTACTTTAGTATTTTTCAGTTAATGCTATCTTTTAAACTCTCCTTTCAACTCTGGGTGACAAGACTTTTGGTTTACCTCCAGCGTTCTTTTTTCAATACTCGTCTTTTAACCTTAAAAAAATAATGATGACAATTTAAGAGCTTCCTATATTTTTGCAATAGACCGACAAATTATTCTTTACATTGCCAAAGATTAAAAAGCACCTTTTTCATATTCAATCAGTTTACTTGCTTTAGGCATTTTATAAAATTAACAAAACTCTCAATTGAAAAGTCAGAAAAATCACTAAACGGAAGAGTTTTTAACGTGCAAATCAATAATAGTTATAGTATGTAACATTTCTATAAAAAAAAATACTGTCCTTAATGTTTTTACACATAGCGTTTGTTTGCATAATTATTTTTTTGCAATAAAAATCGCACAGATACAATTTGTTTTACTTTTATATTAGTATTTCAACTTTATGATCAATATTAAAATTCCATTTCAATGATATAATTTTAAATTTATCAAAATTTTTAGAACTATTTGCTGTCCTTGAAGTTTTTACACGTACTGTATATATATATATATATATATATATATACCCAACAAACACAGAGGCATCGGGCCGGGGTCGGAAGATTCCGGCCAGCCGATTTCACCACTGCCGGGCCGGCGCATTAGGTCAGTATCGTTTCCGTCACGGCTGTGTCCTCTCGCCCGCGACTACCCCGTCGACTTCTGGGCCGCTTCCGGTAGGAATCGAGCCATCGTTCATCCGACTACGAACCGTTAGGCAGCCGCGATTAAGCCATCGATGCGGACAGATAGCCGGAGCGTAACCGGAGGTTGACGGGCCGGTTACGGGAGCAATAATTGGTGTCGACATACCGTCATCTACCCATCCCGTAAACAGCAATGTGCCGTAGGTCCGGGCATCATGCCAGCATTCTACCAGAATCGGACCGCCGGCATTTTTTTAAAGTTTTGCGTAGGACCCTTTCGTTTATATGCTTATTTTTATTTAATACATTGACGAATAACCTCTGATATCAACCCTTTCACTTTTATTATTTTTTTTGCCTTCATATTTCTAGTATTCTTGCCAGTTTGCCTTATGTATTTTTAGGTATTACCAAATACTGATCTTTGTTATTACCTAAAAATTTTCATTTGAATCACAAGTTTACTTGTTAGAACAAAACCTCCTTTTGTATTAAGATACATTTACCCAAATTTGAAAGTTAAGATAACATTAATACCAACCATTAAAGCTAAATCATTTTTCCATTCGATCTAAGGTTCCCGTTTTTTTTTTTTTTTTAACTTAGAATGAGATTATAGTATGTAAAACAGTACTACTTTAATAATTAACCCAAAAAATTTGTACTTCCCCAGTATAAAATTTATTAACATAATTTGATAAATTTATAAACAAATTTGATACATTCAATTTCAAAACTTGACTAATGTGTAGTGTGTATGATGAAACCCATCTTTGTGAGCTCATGAAAACTTGCTCAGAATTTATTTAAATTATTTTTTGGTGTAGAGTTAATAAATGCTCTACAGATAAGAAAATTATTTTTTGCATAGTTTTGTGAATTAAAGAGTAATTCATTAAATTCTTATAAGTCATTTTTAAAAAATATTTTCTTTTATATTATATTGGACATTCAATATCCAACACTTGATAGTACTATTTTTGAGAAATAGTTCTATGATAGTAATATTTCTACAGAGTAATAGTTTCTACAGAGTTGATAGTAATATTTCTATTATACAAAATAGTACTATGATAGTAATATTTCTCAAAAATAGTACTATCAAGTGTTGGATATTGAATGTCCAATATAATATAAAAGAAAATATTTTTTAAAAATGACTTATAAGAATTTAATGAATTACTCTTTAATTCATAAAACTATGCAAAACAAAAGATAATTATAGAAACACATGTTTTTAAATACAGAAAAGAGCTGGTTTAAAGTAAAAAATAGTTTATTTAGAAAGTACATAGCACATTTACACAATTTGTTCTACGAAACAGGATCCTTTCGCTGTGCCTCTGGCTCCATCTTTACAGCATCTAGGGAAAAAAAAGAAAGAGAAAATCAGTTCATAAATTTATGTGAAAGGAAAATGACTCCCATCCCCTGATATAATTTATGAAACAAAAGAAGAATTTATTTAAATTATTTTTTGATGTAGAGTTAGTAAATGCTCTGCAGATAAGAAAATTATTTTTTGCATAGTTTTGTACATTAAAGGGTAATTTATTGTTGTAAAAATAGTTGATTGTTGAAAGTAGTTGAAAAAATTCATTGTTGATAAAGTAGAATTAAATAAATCCAATTAGGAAATATAAATTCTGAGACAGGGGTTTAAAAAAACTTGATATAAAACAGCACCCAACACATGAGTGCAGTTTTAAATCTGTTGTCATTTTATTGATAACTACTTCCAAGAAGTAAATTCCTACCACATTTTTTTGTAAAACCAATTACATACTGTGAAAACTACATCATGTAATAAATATTTACTTGATTAAATAAATATACTAATAGAAAATAGTTATAAAATATTTTTTAAAGAGAATTCCCCTTTTCACTAAATTTCTCTCTGTACAGTAGAAAATCCAACCATGTCGATTAATTTGTTATTATAGATATAAATAAAATAGAGTAGATTGCCTTGATAAGAGTACAATAATAAGTTTTTAATGTTGAGCATAATTTCAGCTCAACACTGAAAGCTGAATCAGAGACTTGTCTAGAATGACACCAAAATTTCCTCTTCACTATTGACAATAATGCTGTTGAAAGTAGAGAAACACAAGAATAAAGATTGAATGCTAAGTAAAACATTAGCATACAAAATCTTAAATTTCTAAATTTGATTACAACATGCCATAGAGAGCATTAATACAGATGCTGGGTCAGATTTAGAAATTTAAGATGCTAACATTTTATTTAGTATTCAATCTTCATTCTTGTGTTTCTTTACTTTCAATGTGAGAGTGATTCTTGATAGTGAAGAGAAAATTTTGTTGTCATTCTAAACAAGTCAGCTTTCAATTATTGTACTCTATCAAGGCATTCCAATCTATTTTATTTATATCTGTAATAACTAATCATTTAATTGACAGGATTGAATGTCTTACTGTACTCAGAAATTTAGTGAAAAGGGTGAACTCTTTAACAACTAATCTATTACTATAATAATGAATAAAGTAAACATTTATTATATGATGTAGCTTTCACAGTAATTGGTTTTACAAAAAATGTGGTAGAAAGTAATTTGGGATACTAACTTCTGCATAGTATTTTAATAGAGCATATCTTTTGTTACTTAATTGTCAAATTATGGTGGAGATCTGTGTATAAAATATTTTTTTATTTGCGAGCAGCTGTTATTAGGGATAACCACAGTAAGAAATTATTAAAAATATACTATTTAGATTCAGTAATTACTAAACAATTGTTATGATATATTGTTTGATTAGTCTAGGTTAATTTGAAAAATGAGGTGGGTAATATTGACTAGCTGTCAATGTTGAGTGAAATGGCATAGATTATATTATAAAGCGTGAAGAAACACTTAGACTTTTTGAACCAAGCTTCTAACCCAAATTTAAATTTTTTTAAAAATATTTTGCTAATGAGAGTATTTTCACAGATCTTAACAATGGAATAGAAAACCCGTATAGTCAACAAATTCATGGATAAACGATTCAGTTCTAAAAGCAAAAAGCCTGGTTTCTGTATACTGTTGTAACATGATTATTATAAAAGTATACAGAAACCAGGCCTTTTGCTTTTAGGGCTGCATCTTTTATCCATGACTTAGTTGAACATACAGGTGTTATGTTCCATTCTTTAGATCCATGAAAATATTTTCAATTTTAAAAGTTTTATTAATTTTTTTTTAAAATTCTGGTTAGAAGTTCGGTTTGAAAAGTTAAAAGTATTTTATTGCACTTTGTAAAATAATCTATGCCACTGCATTCAACTAGAGAATAAAATTAAGTTTTAGCAGTAAATTTACTTGAAGTAACATTACATTAACCAAAAGGTTTTAAATACCTCATCAAGTATTAGAATAATATCCTCCATAATTCCAGCTTTAATAACTGATTGAATCTTGTGTATTACTAGCAGTAATATTACACACTGTCCAACAGACTTCCTGAAATGAATAAAAATAAATATATCATAACACAAGGCAAGCTGTTAAATTATAATCAGAAAAATTTCTCCTCACATGAATTTTCAAATCAGATTGAGTGAAAATTACACATAATGGAATATGCACTGAGCATATAATTTAATACCAAAAATTGCCTGGTGATTAAAAGTTGAGAAGAAATCAGACTTTCAATGTGCTGAATATGTTTAGCACAATATTTAAATAAGACTTTAATATACATGAACTAGATTACTACCTCACAAAACTTCCAAGAAACAATTTCAACTAACTATTGTATAACTTTCCATATAATTTGGCTTTCCATAAAACTCCAACTGATGTTCAGAATCAGTTGAGTTATTTTTCAGGCACAACTTTATCAACATATTTAATTATGAAACTTTGAGAAAGTAAAGGCAATTTACAATGCATTTCCCCCCATTTTTTAAACAGCTAAACAAGATGCTCAGTGGAATTTTAAAAAATTTAGTACAATCCAATATTTGACAAGGCAATAAAAGAAATTCTAAGCATAATGCAACAATTTAAAGAACAACATAAAACAGATGCTGTCTATGATTTTTTTCATTAACCCAAAGCTCATGCTTAACTTGAAGAGTTCAGAATCAATGAGGAGAAAAAAAAGTACTAATCAGAATTTTTGAAAAAATTCCAGTTCACATACCATATACGAGATTTTTACCATACCATATATGAGATTCATACCATATACGAGAAGTTTGTCACAGGCACTAGTTCCCAGACATACACTTAACTAAAGTTTAGATTTATTGAGTTTCTAACGCTTAATTTTAAGATAGTAAAACATAGTTATGTCTTAACTGGCTAATGTGTGCATGTAAGAAAGCACATAATAGATATATTTAAGATAAAATACTAAAGATATTTTTCTTTACTGCCTTCATCTCTAATAACACAGATAAAAGTGATTTCAAACACGATACAAATTATAAAATTAAGGGGCTAGGGTTTGAAGTCTAAGCTTCGATTCATTTTCGAAAACCTGTGTCAACGAGAAGTTGTATTGTGACCCAGACAATTGGCGAAACTTTCCAAACCTATTTTCAATAATGTCGGTTTGGATTTTTCCTGTTAAGAAATATGCCATCCCCAATTCATTGCAACAATATGTTCACATTTCAAGTACCATGCTCCTCCATAGCATGTGTAGTGTGATAAAGTGTGGTATATGTTTTAGTTAAAAAGCCAGAAGTATATTTAAGAAAATTCCAAGTATCAAGCCAAACTAAGAATTTTTGTAGGTACATAACCTTTTCATTGGATGCATTAGATGACAAAGGCTCACAATACACATCTCGTTTATGACCCCCTTTTAACTTACTTTACACATTCATTATCTTCAACCATTTAATAATGATTGCAATATATTCAGATGTTTCTAAACAAAAAGGTTCATCAGTATGTGTAGAAAGCACTTTCAACCCTTCAACAAAATGGTCATTGAAAATTTGAAGACATAGTTTTACATTTTGTCTCTCCATAGAAGATGGAGTAAGTACTTTTGAAGAATCCAAACACATATTTAACTATCTGTCCATCCTCTAAAGAATGGATACTTTTAAATGGTTCTAAAAGAGGCAGGTTTAGTTAAGTTATGATCATTAAAATCAATAAAATACATACACTAACCATAATTCTTCTGATTCAGCCAATTATTTCTGACACACTTCAGAATGTGTACAGGATCAAAAATATAAAATAATGGTCTATTAGGATTTGAAGGATGATTATATAATATACTTAAACAAGGGGGGGGGGTAGCAAAATAGGATATTGTTTAATAATAAAGTCAGTTGTTCAGTCAAGAAGTCAATTATTGTATTTTGATGATCAGAAATTTTATGTCTTAGAACATCAAGCAATTCAATTACCACATTTAATACATTTTCACCATCACTCATTACTGTTTTCATTTAATCCAAATTCTTTATATAAGTATTAAGACTTAAAATGGAATAAACATGTTTAACAGAGAGAAAAATTTATGGCATGCATAAAATTAAATTTTTCCAAAATTTAAAATTACTTAGCCCATTAACTAATGATCTAATACATCTAAAAGCAATTTCCTTTTTACTACTTCTGTAATGAATTATCAACGAACTTCTAACAACTTATCAGGAAATTCTAAAAATATTTTTAAAATTTTAATGTTAACCATTAAGAATAAATAAAGCTTGGCACTTCACATTTTCATAATATAAATATCATTTTTCTGTTATTATAAAAGACTCTGTAAACCAGGCGTTTTGCTTTTTGGAACTGTATCTTGTATCCGTGAATTCATTGATTATACAGGAGTTCTATTCCATTATTAAGAAAGGGTTATTTCATTCACTTATCAAACACACATTTTGATATAATAAACCACAACTCACAATGAATGTCTTAGCTACAGTTTTATAAACAAACTTTGTCCATGAACAGATTTTATATTTTTTAAATAAACCTTGGCATTTTATACTTTTATAATATAAATCTCTTTTTTTGGCAAGAGTTAAAGACTTTCTCAAGAGTCATGTTAACTGAAATCCCTGGACTGCACTTTCTCACTCACCTAAAACCTTAACAACAAGCTTCACAGTTAAAAAAGAATAAATAAAGAAAATCAATATTCTATCCACAAATTATTGAGACCAAAGTTTATGAGAAAGTTCAGATTAGCGTCTAAGTTAAAAAACTAATTTGAAATTTTTAGTTGTTTAATAAATATTTTTATAGTTTTTTCATAGAAAAATTTAAATTAGTTAAAAATAAATCTAAAAAAATATTAAAGACAGTGATTTTGGCTACAAGTCCACTGCTGAAAATAAAAGTATATCTCAAGAATAAAAAAAGGTATGCTCAGTGAAGTTAATCAAAAACTTACACAGGTAATGAGATCCAAGTGGTATTTGTCTTTCAAGCCCGAAGCTCTGAATAGATTCCAGTTTCAAAATTCTGTAAAAAAAAACAATATTTTCTTATAATGCCATAATAAAAATTTAATGTTTTATCAAACCAAGAAGTATTGAAAAGTAGAGTTCTTTATAAACTTGCTTATCACTAATATAAAAAGGGGAAAAGAAACTAATTTTACCCTTTATATATATACTTTAAGCCAATAAGTTCACATTTATTTTGCACAGCATGACAACAAAATAATTTCCAAAAGACCATTAGAGATGAACAGCTTATAGATAGTTATTGAGAACATTCTCAGATTTATAAAAACTCTTATCGTACAATATCTATTACAATAAAGCAATTTTTTGTATGTACACATTCTTATAATCTACAAATCTATATACTTATAAATATATAATTTAAAAACATGGAATGCAAATTAATAATTTAAGAAACAATTTATGTATCTAAATAGTCTATTTTGGAATAATTTTCACTGCCCTCATCTCTAATAACACTGATAAAAGTGATTTCAAACACGATACAAATTAGAAAATTAAATGCACGTGGCATCTATATTGACACAAATTTAAAACTCTAAAACGATCTAAATTTCCAAAATTTTGAAATAAATCTGAAATATAAACCTGTAGTTCGAAGACCATATTTGAATGAATTCAGGAATACAATGGAGTTTACATACCTACAAAAATTAATAATTCTTCAAAATATATATACACTCAATTGCAAGAATATATACACTCAGTTGCAAAAAGTATGCACCATTATGTTATTCCTAAAGAGTGAAATTGAATTTATTTTATATCTTCAGAGAGAGTAGAAATATAATCTAAATATCAAAGCCAGTTCAAAATATTGATTAATAGCAATTGAAATTCAAAATGTTCCTTAAATAAGCTTTTTATTTAATGAGATATTCGAAATAAAAAAATGCTCCAATATTTGCTATTGTTTCAATATTTACTTGACATGTGGATACTGATTAAACAATATTTTGATCTGGTTTTGAAATTTTGAATATATCTTTTCTCTCGATAGACATAAAATAAAGGAATTTCACCCAGTAGGAATAACATATACATATATAGCAATTGAGTGTACACATAGAACATTATTAATAGAATTTTAAAAAATTATATTTTAAGGCTATTAAGATTATACATGAAAAATACCCATTAGTGTTTAGTATTTAAATTAAAATATATAATTATTAAATTATGAACACAAAAATTTTAAGAATATTTGTTCTTAATTTCTTTATAATGTATAAAATGCACAGTATTTTATAAAGATTACTCAAAAAGCAATTTGATAAGGAATTCAATAGATCCTTTTGTATGATTTACAAGTTCATTTTTAGAATCTTTTATAATGTGGAATGTTCTTGAATCCATCTTTTAACATTTAGACATTGATAATTTGTTGCCTATTGATACCTGGCAATGAGAACATAGTCCATTTTCCTATTAAATATATTTTACAATTTTTCACCATTGAATACTATGCATTGAATACTATGCATTAATTTACTATGGAGGAATCATGTGTAACTGATTTATCAATCCAGTAGTAAAAAAAATGTTTAATTTGGATTAACATATTAAAAAAAAATCCATTATAATTTTCTTTCAAATTTCTTTAAAGAAGTAAAATGGAAAATATTATACTGGAAATGAAAATACATTTTTATTTTTCACCTATGTAGATTTGGAATTGATATTTGTGTCATGTATTTTATACTTTCTAAAGGATATAAAAATCTAAATAGTGCGTACAAATTACAATTCTAAATATTAATTTAATTAGCAAATACTTATATAAATAAATATAAAAGTTCAACTTACCCTGAAAATTTTCTCTGGGTATATTATATATCCAGTTTTGTCCTTTACCACGTGCAATCTAAAATTTTAGGGTTATGAAAATAGCGCCAGTCACGCATTTTAAGCTCATACGAGAGGCAGATTTCAGCTGAGAGTATTATCTGTTGCCCATTGGTCGAGGGAGCTGCCATTCAAACTATACGACACGCCTTTCCTCTCCGAAAAAAAATCATGGCGCCGAGCGATCAGTTTGAATTCAAAGTTAGTTAAAACCATGAAGCTACAGTACTCTGTAACTTCATGGTTAAAACAAAGGGGTGTTCCGCAAAAAATAATCAAACGATTAGAAAATTATGTGAAAAGATTAGGAATGACACTTAATGAATACAGAGTAAGTTTTTAAGTGAATTGAAGAGAAATTACAAAGATATTACAATTATTAGGTCAACTTAGAAAATACTTATGAAGTGATAACATATTTTGGTAGCTGAGAATTTTCTTTTCTGTTTTCATAAGCTTCTGGGGAGCTAAAAACACAGACGACGACTTCCTCCCCCTCTTTTTTAAGTGAAGAGTAAGTTTTTAAGTGAATTGAAGAGAAATTACAAAGATATTACAATTATTAGGTCAACTTAGAAAATACTTATGAAGTGAAAAAAGTTAGAAATCATCATGACAGGATCTCTGGTTCCCTCTCCGAAGTTTTAGGGAATTTTTAATTTTTAACGTAAATTTCAAGCTAAAACTTTACTACATTATTTATATTAATCATAGTAATTTAATAAATTAAACTCTAGGAAGTTCTAAAAAATTAACTAATTCATGCCTTGAATTTTAAAATACAATCTTTTAAAATTTATCTTAACCTTATTCTTTAATCTTAATTCCTACACAATCAATTTCAAATTTGCTATGTCTCATCTTTTTTTCCCCTTTTTTATTATTTATCATACTTGTTGAATCAATCTCAAAATGAATAGAGTGCCCCGTAATTTTCTTACCGAGCCTATAGCTCTCTCAGGTACTTCATGAGCTTAGACGGTCTATTGTCTATATCACAACACAGCCATAGTGTATAGCATCGCGTTTAAAAATCAAAATCAAACCCG
This sequence comes from Dolomedes plantarius, assembly GCA_907164885.2. NCBI lineage: Eukaryota > Metazoa > Arthropoda > Arachnida > Araneae > Dolomedidae > Dolomedes > Dolomedes plantarius. The sequence goes on along the minus strand of OU015492.1, from coordinate 192,997,344 downwards.
TTTGAAATAAATGCTTGAAAATTAAGCAATTGCAAATATGTTTACGACCAACACTTAACATTACTGCAATTGGATGTGATGGAACTGCGGTGAACACTGGATTGAATAATGGCGTGATTCCTTTATTTACATTACATTAATGTTTTTCTAAATATGTGTGATTTGTTTATTTTAACTGTTAATTTAAAATTCCTTTTCTTTCATTCAAATGTGTATTATAAGAATATGTTACTGTAAAATTAATACAATGAAATTCGAGAAAAAGTTCTACAAAATTAGTTGTTTTATAATGGCATCTAACAATTAGAAATTCTTAGAATATGTAAGTTTCCTGAAAAATATATTTTGAATATTTTATCTACAAAAATATATATTATTATTTTAATATACTATAAAAGAAATTTTAAAAAAATACAAATTTTATCACTATTTCCTCTGTTATAAATAAAGAGTGGTGCAACAAGGACCCATTTTTAAGTAGATATTTAATTTCTACAGTAATATATAAAAATAAACAATGAAACTAATTTTTATCTGTTTTTATAAGCTTCTAGGGAGTTAAAAACATACACACAGAATACAATCTTTACATATAATTGTATAATTGTATTATGCGAATTTTCACATAATACAATCTTTACATACAAGGAAAATTATGGGAATTTTCCGCGTAAAAGAAGTTTCACAACAATGAAATAAATATTTTTGAAAAGTCTGTTTAATTTAATCTTTGCCTTCCCTTTCAAATCCATAATTCTGATGCAGATTTCTGCTACTTCTGGTTACGAATCGGAGCACCAATTCCGGGACGGTTTTGGAAAAGCGATTTCGGGTCGATTACCATCCAACCGTCACCGGCCCTCAAAAGGGTACACAATACGGGATCCCCCGTCGGAGATTCGTAAGTCACCCGGCAACGGTACGGATCATTTCCCCCGAGCCTATCGTTCTGCCGGCGCCTCCAGCACCGGCCCGTCAAGTTGCCGTCAGTCTTGTGTTTGTTGGGTATATATATATATATATATATATATATATATATATATATATATATATATATATATATATATATATATATATATATATATATATATAAATAAAATGGGTGTCCATAATTAAAGTCCACTTTCAAAAGGCTGCAAAAAAAGAACCACTGGTCAGAATGACTTCAAATTTGAACTGAATATACTGGAAGAAGGGTGAAACAATTTGGCATAATAAAAAAAGTTCCAAAATGTATCAATAGATGGCGCTGTAACATTTGGCATAATAAAAAAAGTTCCAAAATGTATCAATAGATGGCGCTGTAACATTTGGCATAATTAAAAAAAAGTTCCAAAATGTATCAATAGATGGCTCTGTAACATTTTGAAACTTTTTTTTATTATGCCAAATCGTTTCCCCCTTCTTCCAGTATATTCAGTTCAAATTTGAATTCATTCTGACCAGTGGTTCTTTTTTTTTTTGCAGCCTTTAAAAAATTGGGACTTTAATTATGGACACCCTGTATATGTATATATTTACAAGGTGATCGTAAACTACAATAAGAGGGTTGATAGTACCCATCAATACAAACACTATTTTAAATAGAACCTAGGGTCGTATTCCTCTCAGTCTGTCGGAAAAGCGCAATGTTCAGTGTCACGCGTAATGTTCACACTGAACTTTTGTTACTGGAGAAAAATGAGAATAAACCAAATTATAAGTTGCACAATCCTATTCAGATCTGAGAAAGAACTCAATACTACCCCCATAAATACCAGAAGAGATTTTTATGTGAACATCTGGGCACTTATCGATGATTGGCTGTGAGAGCGTATCTCTTGCCAAAACGTCTAAAAGGAGCAGCGTACCTTGTCATCAGGGAGAAAGTGCTTCCTGGTACCTTGCAAGCTAGCCCAATCACCACGCAGAGGGAAGAGGTTTATGCGTTATGTAGCCCCACTACACTTTATCTCCACGGCCCGCCACTACCTGAATGCCACATATCCTGAACGGTGGATTGGACGTGATTGACCTGTGGCTTGGCATCCACTCTCACCAGACCTAAATGTCTTACACTACTTTGGGAGACACATGAAATCATTGGTGTACACGAGACTCCTATGGACTCAGTGTTAGATCGCGTCGCAAGAATCGTTGCTGCAGCCAGTAAGATTAACACGAAACGGGGAGTGTATGTGATGATGGCAGAGTCTTTCAATCGTAGGTGCAAACTGCGCAGCGACACCTTTGGACGCCCTTTTGAGCATTTTTTTTTTAATTCTTTCTGTGATCTAAATGGGATTATGCAACTTATAATTTGATTTATTCTCATTTTTTTTCCAGTGACGAAAGTTCGACTTGGACACTGAACTTTACGCTTTTCTGACAGACTGGGGGATATACGGCCTTAGGTTCCATTGGAAATATCGTTCGTCTTGATGAGTACTATCATCCCTCTTCTTTTGTCGACATTGTTTAGAATCACCCTGCATATTCATGTAAGTATATAAGGAATGAACGCAGGAAATTCATCTCACAGGGGGAATGAACATCCTTACTTATCTACAGAATACTTGTGTATAATTATAATTGACTATAAGAACATTAAGTAGGAAAAAAAAAGCATTTAAAGTGATTTAAAAATATGAAATCCGCACGAGGGATCCTTTTAATTCAAAAAAAAATTATCTATCCCCCTTGATGCAAAGCTCTGCGTAGCAAAAGTATTAATCAAACTATTATATTTAAATTTAAGTTTAAAAATTCTTGGAATCAAATTATAGCAAATGTATAAATCTCCAGAGTACAGGTAGCGTATGACCCAGGAGTCCGACATGTTATGTGCTCCTAAGCAAGGCATAAACAATAGAGAGAGAAAATAATTCCTTATTCGGAGTTACTCTAATATTTTACTGGTGACTGACAATGTGCAATCAACGGCCCCACTTCGGAAAGAGCCATCGTCTATAACAAATTGTGATACAAACTTTAGAGAGCATGGTGGTGATAAAAGGCATAAATCTTACCTGAGGGGAGGTTTAAATCAGAATTTTACTTCGACAGGTACCCTTGGATGTGGGTTTCTTACTAGCTACGTGCTCCTTAAGGTGAATTTACCTATGCACTAATGAGTGCGGTAGAGAGAGATTAATTCCTAATGCGGAATTTTTCTTCTATTCAAACTAAAGGTTTACTCGCATCAGATACATAAAAGGACCATGTTTGCCGTATTTCTAAATATACAAGTACGTTATATTTATTTTAACTAATCAGTTTTTAAAGGATTTTCAACATTAATATATATATATATATATATATATATATATATACACACAGTGATTTCCGCTTTTAAGAATCAAACTTGTTATTGTTTTAGATTCTTATAAGCGGTTGATTCTTATAGCCGAAATTTATGTTTTTGGTACACACACATTTATATATACATATATTAGATATTTTACCATAAACTACGCTTTAATTTACGTTAATTATCTTTTATTAAAATTATTGTTTATAATTTTAAAAATACAACTTCATTTCTTGACCTATAATTAGATACACATGATTATAATAAGAGAAGAAAAAAATCCAATATTTGTTACAACATACCTTCTTAACATATTAACATTTCAACTACAGGAAGGGTGCAAGAAAATGTTTTCTATGGTAGTTTGACGTGATGAAGTTTTCAGGAGTCTGTTTATACCTCTTTCAATACCAATAGTCTCAGACGAAGATTCACCTTCTAGCTTACCTTTCACGGTTTGATAACGTGCTGAATCTTCTAATGTCGCGTTTGCCTAAGTGATAGTGGACACTTCGCCGAAGATTTATGTGTTTCCAGGGTCCAGGAAGCCGCAACCAGGATGTGGGAGGTTGGAAATAAAGAGTCCCTGTCTTTGTTTGTCAGTAGAGAAAAGTGAAATCCGACCTGGACGGGTAGAGATGAACCTGGGTCAAGCTAATAGGACAGTTTTGTGCTAAAGCGTTTAAGTAGAAACTATTATGTTATGTCTAACAAAGAAAGGGATGCATTTTAAGACTGTATTCCATCCCATCTTATCACTCTTTCTTTAAAAAAATAAAGAAAGAAATTCATGCCTTTTGAGTGTTTAAGTGGCTTTTTTAGAAAAATGAATGGAAAGCGAAGAGTATAAGCTGATTCTTAAAACCGGTGGATTGATTCTTTAAAGCGAAAACTTTAACATGGAAATAATACATTTGTTTTTGTTTTTGCGATATTGATTCTTATAAACGGTTGATTCTTATAACCACTGATCACTATAAGCGGTGTTTACTGTATATTGTGAATTTCCATTACGGACCTCTCAATAAATCGGCTCACCAGACGAAGCAATAACGCACCTCGCCAGGTGAACCGGTCAATTTCTATGATCCGACGCCATCTAGTCTACGAAATGACATTAAAAGAGAAAGAAGTTACGCCCAGGCAACGCCCTTGGCGGACGTTAACTAATGGGTGGTTCAGTCAGCTGTCCGAAGAGCCGCCATCATCTAACCATCGACGAAACCAATCAGGGGAGAGAAAAAATCAGGAGATTTTAGACTTGGATGATATCACATTCAGAGAAGTCCATTTGTCAGAAGTCCTTGAGCCGCCAATCACTACACTCCATCCCGGAGGTGTTTTATCTTCAGAGCAAAATGCTGTAGAGGCTTCGTGCCGACCCTTCTAATTCCTCGGGCTGATAACTTATAGGAACCAGGATATTTCCTGTAGTTAAGAGATTATCTTGCATCTTTTGAGACCAGCACGGTCTATTATATTCTCATCCCGCGAAAGCACTATACAAACCTGAGAAAAATCTGACTAACCGTGTTTCGTTGCTGACCTCTGGTTAGAAAATCACTGGCTACAGCGAAGATCAGCTCCCTTTATGTCTAGAGGCTGTTTAACGACCATTGTAAATAGTTTGTACAACTCATCTATTCAAGACTAAATAAAGGTGTTATTAATTCAGTAGACTGGACTCTGTATATGTTCTATTATTCACTATCCTGAATCCAACATATTACAGTGTGCGTGCGTGCGTCCCTTTTTGTTTACCTGATCGAACAGACAAAGATTCATTGAATCAATATAGAACCGGAAGTTATAATAAATAGTATTCTGTGGAAATAGTTATACAATGATCAGCAGTTTTAACATAAAAAAAATATAATCTTTATTTTTTTTAGAAAAAAATTAGTTTATTACTCTAACACATTTTGATATGACAAAATATAGTTTTTTCCTTTGTTTAGACCTTAATTACCTGTTTATATAATTAGTTTACTTTAGTTATTAGAGAAAGACGAAAGTGATTTTTAATGCAGTATAGTTTTTTTTTTAATAAATAAACCATTATTTTATGCTGAACTTTTTTCTTTACAACTTTTTTTTTTCCTTTTGGGGAGGAATTTAAATTTCTGAATGAAATTCAGTTTGTTATTTGCAGCAAACTGTAAGAATTTTAGAAAAAAAATGAACTGAAACTTTTTTAGTTAGAGAAAATTAATTGAGCAAATTTTGTTTCTTCTTATTTTTTAAGAATATCCTTATTTTTTAAGAATATGAAATTAATGTATGAAATGACAATAAATTAGCAGAAAAAATGCTTATTTTTACAAATTGCACAAAACATGAAAAAAAATATGCATACTTAACCCATATTGACCTGAATTAATTTTATGTAAAAATTTAAAATTTTAATGCATTTAATTTATGAGTTAGGATCATAGAGTAATTATTGATAAGAAATTTTTTCAAAATAATTTGTATTTTAGAAATTAGAGCCAAATTTGTAGCGTGACGTATTTGTCACGCTAGGTTAATATGCGTACAAAAAATATGAAATTTTAAGTTTATGTCGAAGACTGATATTTAACTGGTTTCAAAGGATACTTTGAACTAATATAATAAAAATTACTTTATTTTAAAAGCATCTACAAATATATTAGTTAATGACACAAAAATCTTAAAAATATCAAAACAACAGACCGAATATAACTTATTTTTGAGTTACTAGCATTCTTCTTGAATAAGAAATAGAAATATTTTTTAACGTGAAAAAACACATAAACAAAGGCAAATAAAAAAATTGTATCATTTATAACACAAAGAAAAGCTTAAAAAATTTATTTTTTGTGTTGAACAAATAATCTAATGTTTTGAAGTGTGAAAAGGTTTAAAACAATCAACACAAAGTCCTACTTGGCACTTTGAACAAATTGTTTTGACAGCTCGAGTGCAGAAAGAACCAGCACATATACGTGTCTTATTGTTAACAGTGTTTGCAATAAAATGATCAATTCTGTCCAGACGTACTAGTCCAAGACTCGGCCACAAGCTGGACAGTCACTGGAAGAACAAGGTCTTCCAGAGCCACGAGGAGGACATTTATTTTGAAGCAACAAAACCTTAACAATTTCCCTTCTGAAGTTCAGTTGGGAAGTACTTTTACCACTCATTTTATGTAAGCACCATGCATTTGTAAGTGCTGCATCAACAAGCCAGCTAAAAATTGACCAAAACCACTTTTTCCCTCGTATGCGGTACCGGTTTATATTTTCATCCATGAGGTCAGTTATCCCCAAGAATTTGTTGTAGTCACCAATTAAACATGGTCTTTTATAATACTATTAACATGTTTCCGTATCTATTTTGAAAACCTTTTCACAAGTGATGTAGGATATACTGGATGACAAGTTGATGCAACACTCACAACTGCATTGTCATACCATCTAGCGACTAAAATCCCATCATCTGATTTTGAATACACAAAACTACCCCTTGATTTTTGTTCCAACATTTTTTTTGTAACTGTTTTACATTCTTTTGGTAGTCTGTTTTCTCGCACAGTTCCCGTACCTTCGTACCCATTTGTTTTTAAAAAATCTGACAAAGTTATGCTCGAAAATAAATTATCAAAATAAAATCGAAAATTTAAACTTTTTATATTTGGATCAAACTTATCAATCATATTTAGCAATGGTGCAGCAGATTTTCCAATTTTTTTTTCATACTCTGTATTATGGCACATTTTTCCCTGTTAAACTTCAAAGTTTACCAGATAGCCCTCGGGGATATTCAAGCACCACATTTCAAAGCCAAATCGAATAGGCTTTCCATGAATAAATTCTTTGCACCCGTGATGTCCAAAGTACGCAAAAATTGATTCATATTAACACAACTCTTGACAAGGAACAAATGCTTTAAAAAATTTGTCTTTAGCAATGACATTAATGGACGCAGTTTCCACATTTTATCTGAGGAAACCGGTTTTGAACTATCGGTAAAATGTAGAAATCGCATAATAACACAAAAACGATCTCTCCGCATACAATCAGAAACTACACTGCTGGCCACTGTAAATGCAACACCCCGAAGGAAACATGCAAATAACATGAAATTTACAACACGCATTAGCGGAAGTGAGATATGCGAATCATTAGAATTTCAGCGCAGACGCACATCACGCGCGCCTGTGGCGCCACTTCAAAGCGCTATTAAAGGCTAGGAGATTTCGACGATTTCAAGTTCGGCAATTGTGTTTTTCTTGTGGTTTTTTCAAAAAAAACGATCAATTATGCCTCGACGAAAACAGCGATCATCTTTTGATCAAGTATCCGAGTTCGACAGAGGAAGGATAGTGGCCTACCGAGATTGTGGATTATCTTTCAGGGAAATCGGTAGTCGTGTTGGACGAAACCAAACAACTGTAATGCGGATATGTGATCGTTGGATGCAGGAGGATACGACGGACCGGCGTGTTCGATCGCATCCACCTCAGCGCTCCACTTCAGGTGATGACAGGCAAATATTGCGCATGGCAGTGACGGATCGCTGAGTCACATCACGAACCATAGCACAGCACATGCAGTCTGTAACGCATCATCCAGTGTCTGCGCGTACCATTCGACGCCGTTTACAGCAAAGTGGTCTGTCCGCAAGACGTCCATTGCTTTGTCTACCCTTGACGCAGAACCACAGACGTCTCCGCCGCCAATGGTGCGATGACAGAAGGATGTGGACGGCAGAATGGAATGAAATTGTCTTTACTGACGAGTCACACTTCTGTCTGCAACACCACGACGGTCGCATTCGAGTCTGGAGACACCTTGAAGAGAGGATGCTCAATAGCTGCGTTATGCACCGCCACACTGGTCCTGCACCGGGTATTATGGTATGGGACGGTATTGGATATCACTCTGGCACACCGCTAGTACGCATTGCCGGTACTTTAAACAACCAGCGCTACATCTCCGAGGTGTTGGAGCCAGTTGTCCTTCCTTACCTTCAAGGCTTGCCCACAGCCATATTTCAACAGGATAATGCGCGATCACACGTGGCAAGCATTGTCCAACGGATCTTTGTCAATCGCCAGATTGAATTGCTTCCCTGACCGCCTCGCTCTCCAGATCTTTCGCCGATAGAAAACATGTGGTCCATGGTTGCTCTACGATTGACCCAGATTCCATCCCCAGCTGCCACAGGAGATCAACTTTGGCAACGTGTGGAAGCTGCTTGGTCTGCTGTACCCCAAGAACTCATCCAAAGTCTCTTTGAATCAATGCCGAGACGTATGACAGCGGTGATCTCCAACAATGGCGGCTATTCTGGCTACTGATTTTGGCAGGAACCACACTTCACAGAAGTCTATAAATTTAATCATTTGATACTTGGTCAACATGTTATCTACAAAATAAATCTTGTTGTGATATCTCTTGTCTTTCTTGGTGTTGCAATTTGGGTGGCCAGCAGTGTATATAATTTTTCATATCATCATTAGAATCTCAGTAATTTTTTCTACTAGGAAGATAATTGTAACCAGATAAGATCAAAATACCAATAAAACATTTCAATTGTCCAATTGTTATGGAAGGATCAGGGCAGTTTAAATAAACAGAATAGATAAAGTCTTGTTATAATATGAGGTTGTACACAGTGTCATCAAAAAACAATTCAAATAATTCTAAAGGGGATAAATCAGAAAAGTGTGCAGAATTTGATTCGGGAAAAATTACACTGTTTTTTCTATGGTCACTTTTAGTCCAAGACCTATCGACTTATCCTAAATTTTTGATGGGACACTTGTTTTTGCTTCTATTTGAGGTTCTTGTAAAGAGCATGATGGGTAATCTGCCCTATTATCATCATTCTGGAACTCATCACTCATATCATCATCTTCACATGTTTGATCAGATTTATAAACAGCTTCTACTTCACCTAATAACAAATTTCTAGGCAAATTATTAATTTGTCCAGCATTATCTTCTTCCCCAGAATCTTTATCTGTCAAATTTCCTGTCTGATCAAGAGAAGTAATGAAAAATTCATCAACTTCATAATCACTATCTAGCTGATTAAAAAGATCTAAAGCTTCTGTCAAAGTAAGGTAACTGCAAAATTTACAAAATAAATAAAATAAGTAAAATTTTTTCAAATAAGTATAACTTATATCATCCTAAAACGTAATATCATCCAAACCAAAAGTATATCATATTTATATAATATCCTCCTAAACTATTTAATATCGTATAATTTGAAGAAAATTCCCAACTAATCAAATGAAATCTTTTCATATTGCCATAAATAAATTTTGAATAAAAAATGTAGTTGTATTCACCTAGCGTACCATATACGTCACACAATTAAATTATGTTCATTATCGCTAAAATATCAAAATATTTTGCTTGATTAATAGTTTAAATTTATCAAATATTCATTAAATAAACATATGCAATTAATAATTTTATTTCAAATTACTTATAAACTTAAAAATATTGATTCTTACCTTCGACACCGAGCCATTCCGCCGTTGTAAACAAGCAGCTACTTATAACTCGTTGCCAGATTCAAACATCGAAACCAAAGATAAAAATTATTGCTGAACTAGATCAACTGAATCGTATGGCAACTCGCAGAACAAGAATTAAAATGATTGGGATTTTTTTTTAAATTTATCGTAGCAATTTGAATCGAGGTCGATTAGCGTGACGTATATATCACTCTAGGTGAAAATGGGATAAGATAGGTATACTAGCTGAATACCCGTTCTCCGCTACGTAGTAGATTCAAATTGACCTTTACCTTACGGGATGGGATAGCATGTATCCCAAGAATACAAGCCCAAGAATTTATATATATATATATATATATATATATATATATATATATATATATATATATATATATATATATACGTACAGTAAAACCTCGATATATCGAACACTAGGGGAAGGAGAAACTCCGAATTATCGATGATTTCGATATACCGAGGTTCGATTTAATAATAACATGGGTCTGTTAGGCAAGTTCAAGGGGAATTGAAAAACTGTATGTATATATATATATATATATATATATATATATAACCCCCTTAATGGCCGTTCTTAAAAACTGGGTATGAAATTTTCCGTTCTAAAGAGGGAATTGGCCCCATAAGCAAAAGGTTAAATATAAAGGTCAATGTATGGAGTCAATGCCAAAAAAAACCTCTAAAAAATATATTTATAATAAATGCAACGGTTAATGTATGCAATTAATGCCAAAGAAAACAAAAATGTATATTTATAAAAAATCGTAGCGGATATTAATATAGAGAAAATAATGCAGAAAAAAATATTGAAATTAAATCTAATAGAACATATAGTACAAGTAGTTAATAAGTACAGTCGGAGGAACATTTCTTTTACTGTATTTTAATATATTTTTGGATAATGTCCAATCTTCTGCCGCATTAGAAAGAAAAAAAAGTTGTCAATTTATTTCGTTGTTATGCACGTGGCGCAAAATTAATTTAAAGTATCACAAAAAGAAAAGAAACCACATGATGAATATTTTATAAATTAAATTCTAAAAATTAATATTTAAAAATTCGCCAAAAGTCAGAACATGGGGGCAAAGATTCGAAAAAGATTTAATTTTAAAGGAATTTTTATGATCTTTCTCGTGATATAAATTTTATAGACCTCAGTTTCTTATTTTAAATGTAAAGTTTAACGAATGCTACAAAAACAGCTTAAAAATTTAATTTAAACAAATTTAAGAAGAAATTTTCAAAAATCTGTCTTAGTGCACCCCTACACTATCAGAAGAATCTCCATATTTCAGCCCTTTAGGTCCAGCGATTTGGTATGTGCGTTATCCGTCAGTCATTCAGTTACGGAACTGTTTTACATACTGTATATATAACGATATAATTATTATTTTATTCGAAAGTCCCTTGAGCCTTTTTTCTTTTTTTTAAACTTTAATAAGATGAATAATTTGTAAATATACAAAGAGTGTTCTTGGAGTTCAACCTCCCCCCCCCCCGAAAAAAACCCGACTATTCTCACTTGAAAAAAATTACAAAATTATGGAATTTCAAAATTGTATTTTGCGATGGAATAAAATAGTCTTTGTCTTTATTTATATTTGGACAGCGCGCTGTTCAGTATATTATCCCTACGCGATAATAGCATATTTATTTTTTTTTTACTAACTATTACAAACTTTTTAAAAATTCAAATCTTTTGTTTGCAGTACTGGGCATGGGATGGCCCTGCGGTACAGCGCGCTGGCTTTTGGTGCTGAGGGTGCTCAGATTGAATCCCGGCGTCGTGCCACTAAAATACCTCCGTTTGTGTCGCCCCTCCAGGGGCTAATACTGGTCAGCGTGTATATTGTGCCCCCATAATAAAATGACGAGTAAAATGTGGTGAATTATAGGTGAATTCTACATGACAAGTGTCTTAGCTTAAAAAAAAATTATGTTTGTAGAAAATGTATGCCATTTAGTTTTATTACTGCTTTAACTGATATATTTTCTGGTTTCACCTAAATTCTAAATAATGGACAAAATGATTTACGTTTGGCCATGTTTCAAATATTCATTTTGTGAAGAAAGCTTCACGATCTTATTCAGTTATGCAAGTGTTGATTTCTAATCAGTTACTGTATTTAAAAATTTTATTTTAATTTTCATCAAGTAAATTTCTATGATATTTACTGGTAATACGGGAGTATAGAACCTTTTAAACATTTAAAGTATACCTTTATTTGTTTTGGTATAGACGAGGATTTCATCGACAGAAAAGAAAAATCAGTTGTTACTCTACTATGATTATTACATGCACAAATTACTTTATCACACAAAATCATATTAAATCCAAACATACGAAATTTCTCATTAATTCATTAATATCTATAATAATCGATTGTAATGCATTTGAAGATAGAGAGAAAGATATCACACTATTCTTGTAAGGATTGTTCAAAAAGTTATCCGATTTACTTGCGTTAAAAATTTAAATTATTAAACACAAATCACTTACTGCAATTTCTTGCAGTGATAGACTACTTAGTTTGAACACTTCTTTCTTTTTAAGCCTTGTGGTATTTAATGACACCAATTTTTTATCGAACATGATGGAAAACTTGAATTTGTTTGGATATATTATATTCAGAATTTAGAGCAATTAACAAGATTTCCCATGTGAAAAAGAAATCGAAATTTTCTGAGAGGAATACATTTTTGCGGCAAGAATATTATGGCAGAATAAAAATATCTTAGAAATATAATAGAAAAAACTTCTGGACTGTAGAAATAGCGCAGTGTATGTGAAAAGCAAAATTATCTCCAAAATCCGTAAATCGCACACAGTAGATACGTTTTTCACATGTAGGGAAAACTCTTGTACATAGGGCCATCGTGTACCTAGGGCCACCATGCTTTATTTAAAGAATTATTATTTTACAGCATTTTTACCCATTAGAGTGAGTGACAACACTGTTTCAAATCATAACAGCCCTTTTTAATGAAAGCAAGAAGTTGCTGTAGTTCAATAGAAAAGAAAGTCTTGATTTGATGATCAGAACTAAATTTTTTCACTTCAATTTGAAGTAGTATTTTGTGAAAGTAAGTGCAAACTTATGATTTAATGTATAGCAGATAATTTTTGTATTAATTACAGGAAAAAATGATATAAAATCAAAGTTTCTTTTCTGCAGGTATTTGGCTCTGGAAGCCATTTTGCTAAAAACAACAACATCTTGTACCTAGGGCCATAATCTTGACTTGTACCTAGGGCCATGACTTCTGGTAGAAAAGAGGTGGACGAAATCTTGGCAAGTGTAGAATTCTCACTGATATCCCTGAGAAAAATGAAATTCAAGCACTAATACTGAAAAAAGTAATTGTTAAAAAATGGTTAAAAAATCTATGTTTGAAACAGAAAATTTATGTGGGATCATTAAGAAGACAATGGAGAAAAAACATTCATTAGAAAGTGATGAAATAATAAACATTTCTTCCTTTAAGACATTGCCTACAATTAACATTTCGTCCTTACGAAGATTTTAGAAGTTGTGCATGAAGGAAATAATGCATACAAATTGATTTTTTATTGTAAACAACAATTTCAGTTTTTGGAAATAACTGGCCCTAGGTACAATAGGGTTATTGTACCTAGGGCCATTTGTAATTCTTTTTAAATTTTCAATATCATTTACAATTTTTTTTTTACACTTGATGTGATTTTTATTTAAAGAGAATAAAGCACGTAGTGTATACAAACTATTTTTATTATTGTAAGTTATAAGTAAAGATACTACCATTTGAAAATAGCCGGCCCTAGGTACAAGAGTTTCCCCTAACTCAAAATATAAAGAGGATTAGCTCCTTAAGACCGTGAATTGCATGCATAAGAGACAACCAGTAGACAGCAGTTGGACGGAGGTACAAATTTCCGTTAGTGTTTAGTGTTACGGTGGGACATCAGACAGAGGACAAAATTCACACGTATATATAAGAGGCGGAAAACAAGATATTTCCTCACTGTTTCAAATTACATAAGAATTCAATAATGATTACAGGTATAGATATTGAGCATTTTATACATGATGATTGAAGAACATTTCCTGATATCAATTAAATCATTTTAGTGTTTAGACATGTGTTCTTTTACGCTGTGAAAATCCATAAAATTAGCTATAAAGTACAGGCAATTTGGGTTCCACATTTTATAGTAAATATTACGACAAATACATTTAAAAAATGATTCATTTTCTAAAATCAGCCGAATTCAGAGTAGATTTAAGATTAAAATATAATGTACACATATTTTTAATATGGCGGCAGTGCATATGATTTTAAAATTTAGGCAAGACCTTGAAGTTTCTTGAAATAGAATAATGCAGTCATAAGAAAAGTAATTAGATTTGTATCCTGTTTTCTAACAAAGAAAAAGAAGGTATGAGTAGGTAATCCGATCGTTAGAACATTGGATTTAATTCGAAAATTCTGATATTTTCGATGTTCCCTTGTTCTATTTTTTTATCTAGTGATATATAGATGTACTTAGTATCACGGTGGAAAAATGTATTTTAAAATATAGTTTTAACCTACAGGACTTACGGAAAATGTCAATAAATATAACTTCTTATCACAAAGTAAATGAATGCTGTTACAATTAAATATTCTGGAAAGTTTAATGTTCAAACGGTCTATCACAGAAACAATGTATTTCTTATGTATCTTGAAATAAATGACAAAAGTAGAAATTCAACAAAAACGCATATACTGTTTTCCTTTTTTGTACACACTCACACACTTAATTTGACAGAAAAATAAACTACATGTATACACGATATGTTTAAAGGTTTATTGACAAAGTTGCTAACATATTTAATCATTGCAGTTTATATAAACGTTACGATCACAAAGTAGAAATCATTACGTATGTGTAGAACAGTCTAGGGTGGAATTCGTTTCTAATATAAAGATCAATGAACCTCGTGAATAAACAGCTTATATTGCTTTTCGGGGAAACTCGAATCGAATTTACTTACTTTCGCAAGTATTCCTTCTTCTCGGCTGACCATTTGACAGAATGGTGATAAAAGATTCGATTCCAGGAAAGTGGATTTTTGTTCACCTTTATTTATCTCTTTTAGTTTCTAATTGATCCGAAACTTTATACCGAGAGTATAAATTGTTCATGTATTAGTGGAAATAATTCATTCAACCACTCCATTACTATAACTAAAAGCTAGCTGAAGTTGCTGTTATCGAATGGTAATGTCTGATTATTCGTCTCAATTAACACAATCAGTTGTAAGATTCTGTGTTATTGAATTAAAGAACGTGTAACTACACCTTTTATTTTTTTGAAAAATAAATACAGTTTTGTCATCTGTAAGTAGTCAAAATATAAATGTTTTTCCCTGTTAAGAGACATTCTTATAACGCCAGAGTGAACCAAGATAAATTGCTTCTCTAGAATTGAAATCAATAATTTTACCTTTCTGGTTGCTTCGGTTGTGAATTCGATGTTTATGTGACCGAGATCAACAAAAACGTATAAATGAAGATCGTGAAAATAAAATCCATGCATTTATGCTGACACTAATATCTAGTACAAAAAATTTTTAACGTCTCAAATATTGGTCTTACTGCAAGTTGGATATTTTTTAAATAAAACACAAAGAAAAAAAGTTTTTTAGGTCTGCAGAGTGATAACGAAGGGGATTTATAATTATACAACACAAACAGGTTCAAAATCCAATAAATGTGGATATCAGGAACAAAGAACTCATTACTATATTCAAATATCATACATCGGAATCGCAAGTAATATATCAGAGGATAGAGGAAGTGATAATGCAATGATCTATTAACAAATAAGCTTTGCATTTTTATTCCTATCAACAAGGAAATATCCTGCATAATATCCGATATAGTATCAGGGAATGGAAAAATTCTTTTATTTACTAACGTCGCCAATCAATGATTTGAATTGAGGAAATTAATAAAACAAATCCCTACAAAAATCCACCAGCTCTTCCGTACTGGGATGCTTGATATACAAGGGTGACTCTGAAACCAAAGTTGCAAACAGTGTATTCTCTAAAAAATGAATTATGAAGTGTCGAATATATAATACCATTGTCATTTAGGTCTGGTTAAAGTTGTGATGTTATTCGAAAAGAGGTGTTGACGAGAGTTTTAAAATGGGAAAAATCTTGTATAGATATACAGTGGTACCTCGGTACTCGTCGTTAATTGGTTCCAGAGGGCGCGACGAATACCTTAAAATTTTTCCTATAAGAAGTTACGTAAATTGAATTAATTCGTCCCTAAAAATCAGAAATTTCACACTTTACTGGGCAATTTATAAATCGATGGAGTTGTTTTTTATACAAAATCTTAAAACTAGACGGACATAATTTGAAACAATAATTAGATACAGTAAAATAAAATTTATCTTCACTCAACATGTTGTGAAAGAAGTTGATGGCCAAAAGAAAGGTCTAGTGGCGAAATAACAGAGGAGAGGGGATATTGCTTTGAAGAGGAGTCTCCTTTTCCAGTGAAACATGAGGTGCTTGCACAGGGGTTCTTTCTCTTTTATGTCTCTCAACACCGCCGACCCCTGTTGTAGACTCAGAATTTGGGAGTTTCACTACAAACCTATCAAGAGAAACTTGCTTCTGCCTAAGTTTCAAAATGTATCTGAAGTGTGACATTGTTTGACCATTTAAACAAGTCCACATTTTGGTTTGCTACAGCTTTGTCAGGGTGATACGTTTGAAAATAAATTTGCAATTCTACCCACTTAGATCACATTTCAGCATGTGCGACGAGTACCGAAACAATTTTTCCACTTGACGAGTACCGAGGTATGACTGTACCTGTAAAATTACAGTGAGAGCCATTAATCATCGTAGCAACAATAACTGATTATTTGTCATGAATATTAAAATGAGCATTTTTTACAAGCTTAGTAACCTATTTTATTACATACCAAAATCCTCATAAAATAGATCATTCTAAGTATCTACGTTGTATATCATTTAACCTTTTTGTTAGGCTCCTTTTGCACAGTGCAAACGCCTAAATCTAGTTTTTTTTTGTCACTTGCATTCAACGTGTTCCTGTTAAATGAGCAGAAAAATGGTTAGTACTGCCATCTGTTATCAGTTTAAAGAAGTAAAAACATTTTTTAACTTTTAATTGGAAAATTTTTCAAGATTCTTTAAGTTAAAAAAATCGGGGGAAAATCTGCACCGTGCAAACAGTGAAGGTTGTTGCCCCTGCAAGGGTTAACAACCATAAAAGTGTTGGTAGTGGTTTGTCAGGCTATATTTATTCGTTTGTGAGACAATGAGTAGGTCAAAGGAGCTTAGTGACTTTGATCGCGGTATTATAGTGGGATGCCACCTGTGTGGGAAATCAATTCGGGAAATTTCGGACATTCTACAGATGCCGAACGTTAGCCTTCCAACGTTATTGCTAAGCAAAATCAATACATGTACTGAATCACATATTGCTCCTGAGCTATATATGCCCTCTCATTGTGAGTGCGTATAAGTATGCGTGTTACCCAACGTTGCGGTTACTGTATGTAAATGTATAGAACTTGTTATGTGATTGACTGATTTACTATTATATTGACTGATTTACTATATATTAAAAATGGTAAAAAATTTTGTATTAAAATTTCGGAAGAGGAATAGAGTGAAATAAAAATCACAAAATAAAGAGATTCATAAATTTTTAGCCAAATTTATACGATAGTTTTGACAATGAGAGTAATATTTATGAATGAAAAACATTTTTTTTGCATTAATCCCATAGTTTTCACTCTTAAATGGCTTAAATACGGTCCAAGAGGTCAAAATATTGCTATAAAATAACCTGATATTACTTCAGACCATTTTTTGTAAAGCAGTGATAAATTATTCCGTTTACGTAAGGTAACAGATTTCAGGATTCTGAAAAGCTATAAGAACTTTCGTTCATTAAGGAATTTTTTCTCCTTTCAGCGTCACTTGCAATTTGGAGCTACAAAAAATGCCTAGTTTGTTTTAAGTCGAAAACTTGAAAAAAAAACTCTTAATGTATCTTTAGGACAATAGTGGCGAAAATGGAAGCAATTTCCTTTATACGCCTTGGCTGTATGGCGGCGTGAGATTTCTTTCCTGGACGCAGGTCGTTAGTATTGTATGAACAGAAGTTAATGAGCAACAACGTTTGCTCTTTGATTGAAGCATTTCCCTCGAATTTTGTTTGTAAATAAGAAAAAAAAGTTAATACTCCTCTCATTTTATGGTTTCCTTTCATTTCAGTACAAATTCAATAGAAGTTGTATTTTTTAGTAAAATATAGTACTCGCCAGTGTTCTAAAAAAAGGGAAGTTTTAAAAATGGCTCTAAAATAGGGTTTAACCACTTTTTGTTTCTTTTCTTCTCTTTCGGAATGCTATTCTCTTATTTTTTTATGTATCGGATATGTTCGGATAAGTTCTAGTTCTCCACATTCATAATTTTTTAATAAAGTAAGACATTTCTAAAAAGTCCCATTTAAGGGAATTTGAGTTCTATAGTTACCTATTATTTAATTTTTAAAGTTCGACAATAATTAATATATATATATATATATATATATAACTATAACTGAATGTTTGTCTGTTCGTATTTTATGCGCTGCCGTCCCGTTCATCCTATTGCGATGAAACTTGGCAAACTTATTACTTGAACTTAAACGAAAGTTATAGACAATTTGCATCCCGCTACGACGTTTCATTCCCGAATAATGTTAGAACAAGTTTGCACGGTATCAACTGATATTTTTGTTCAAAGCCATTGTAACATTTCATTGTTGCCAATTAAATTATAACATTTTCGTAAAAATAAATAGACATGAATTAAAAACGTGATTTATTCATATATTGGCGCATTCAAGAATGAATTTGATATATTATTTTCATATACGTGGCAACGCCGGAATATTTCTTTTTAAAAATGAAAATATAAGGATGGAAAGTCATTCATTTTCAATGAATGTGTTATCTATCCATTTCATGAATTGAAACTATCCCAAGCTACCTGTTCACACTCAAATATACTGAAGGACACGTTCACGTAGCTAGAAACACTTGCGTTTAGCCTTGACGCGATGATTTATATAACTGAAGTGACATTGAAACGTAGCAGACGATTTAGTTTTGAGAAAGAATTCCGAGCATGAAATACGTGTATATACTTTTTCTATAATAATTATCAGATTTGCTGTGTTTTAATATTGAATGTGATCTCAATCCATTCAAACATTATTGATTATTTGTCTATAATAATAAAACCATTCAACAGTTATTGACTAGCTGTAAATTATTGCTTTAAAATTCGCATAAAGAGGAGAGAAACTTTTAATCCTGCAGAAGTAAGGGCAAAATGTCAAAGATTGTTGAGAAATGAGCAATGTGAAAAAAAACAGAAGAACACGAAGCCAACAGAATTCGAAATGCAGTTAGACAAACACAAGAATCTGAAGAAAAACATTCGCAAGCGCGTGAAGCCAACAGAATTCAAAATGCAGTTAGATGCATACAAGAATCTGAAGAAAAACCATTCCCAAGAGCTCGAAGGCAACAGAATTCGAATTGTAGTGATCCGAAGCAGTGAGACTGATGAAAAAACTTTTAACGCATCGAACATACGATCGTCTTCGAACTTCATCATCGAAAGGAGAGAAAAGCGATGAACAACGACAGCACCGACAACAAACTAATGCAATTTGCTACCGCAAAAGAATTTTAGCGAAAACTTTAGAACATCATATCATAAGGATAATCATTGAAAAAATAATAACAGAAACTGATGTCGTCTTACAATTGATCCCGGGACATTGCGGAGTCTTTGGCAACGATTCTACTGATCTCCTGGCCCAAGAAAAGTGCATCCAGTTTGCAGATTTCCAATGTTGATGACCCTGTTAGTACCAAACGCTTTATCCTTAAGTCATTCAATGAAGCCACCCGACAACAGCTCTTTGAAAAAAACTATCAAAAGCTTTAGTTGATTAAAATCATCCATAACTAGCCCAGACGTAGATCTCTTGCTGAATTTCTTATAGCGACCGGCCACGACTGTTCATCCAATGTTTTGTATCGATTCAAAATCATCGATAATCTTTTCTGAGATCCCTGCGATCGGCGAAAGATGATGGTAGAGACTCATCTGCTTCGATGTCCTGCTCTTCAAACGATTTCCCGTTTTGAGCGTTATTGGGAAGCAAGGGATTTACTGTGTTTATAGACTATTACTGTAGCCGACTTTTTCTGTGGTGTCAGGTTTTTGTTATATTTTTTCTATGTTTTTAGGCTCAGTTGTTTTTTAATCTTGCCATTAGAATTTTTTTTTAAATTATAGAAAGGAGAATAAGTGTTACTTTAAGCAAATACTCAGTGATTTGTTCCAAAACTTTAAACCAGTACATAGATATGTATCTAAGATACTTTTGACTGCTAACAGATAGGTGAAAAATCACTTATATTTTCACGAAAAAGAACAAAAAATAAAAAAATAATAAATAAAGATAAGCGTCTAGGACTTTTTTCGTTGTGAAAGGGAAAATTCTTACTATAAATTATTGTACTTACAGCATTTATATAGAAAAGTTACAGTTGAAATCACGATGTTTAAAAGCGTTGCTGCACATGTTGTGTCATGTTCAAATAATTTTAAAACCTAGATAGATATTTCGAGAAATTTAAAAGCCTTTAAATAACGAATTGCGATAGATCTAAGCCGAATTATTCAAATCTAACGTAATAAATATAACTAATTAAAATTGACTTAAATCCAGAAAATAGAACATATAAAATGAACTTGAAAAAGCGCATACTGCAGCCTCTCTACGAAATCACGTCTGAATCATTGTCCTTCCTTCAAATAAGTATAAACAATATACGCAATATTCGTCGAAGACTTTCTACTAGTATTAGTCTCATAGGCTATCACATGAGACATATATGGCATAGAGAATAGTAAAACATTTTATAAGGTATCCTTAAGGGAACAGTGGACTTTCAAAATTGTGAAATTTGTCAAAAAATTCGATGTTTTTTTATTTTATTGAATAGTGAAACTACGGACGAGTAGGAATGTGTTACCAGAATAATTTTTAATTTCTGTGATTACTTTCCTAGTTATAGGCATTTGTATTTAATTTAGATATTATGTGATTACTACTAGCAATAACTTTAAATGTGTTTTTCTCAAAATAAAAAAAATCATGTCATACGAATATTCAAACTGCTCCAGGCGCATTTCTAATTATCGTATTGCTTTGAAATTTAAGTTTTATATACTCAACTGTATATCAAATAAATCTTATTGAAAAAAATTATGCATCATAGCTCAGAATTTCTAAATTTTGTACTTGGAAAGATGATTTATAGGTATTTTGCTTAATAAAAAGGGTGTTTTCACTATTATTATTTTTTCTCTTTGTATTTTTAGTGAAAGCTTAAAATAAGCAATAAGATTCATTGTTAGTTCTATAAGGTATCCTGTAAATAAAAATTACCATATTATATGCAAAAGAAATGCTCATGGAGCATTTTTAATTAGGCCAATTTTTTATATAGTTAATAATTCATAAATTATTAATATTTCATCTTTAAATTTTAACCAATTTTACATATCTATGGTACTAATCACATATTCAAATTTCAAGCAAATCCATTAAAAACAAAAAAAAAGTTAGGTTTGAAGATCGATTGTCCCCTTAATGTTACTAGACACTTCATTTAATATTATATTAAACTCAAATTATAATATAACTTTTTTTTATAAAATAATTTTTATATTAATCAACTATGAGCAATATTCGAATATACCTACCCAGTTTATTGCAGATTTATTAGTTGGCACTTGTTTCAAACACAAACACCTTGGACCCAATTATATCGTAAAAGACAATTTACTCTTCTTCGTATAATAGAACTTAGCGAACTGTGGGTAAAATAATCAATACTCCACTTTCTGGAAACCGTAAACTGAATTTTCTTCCACAGCATCCGATTTTCCTCCCAGTTGACCATTTGATGAGACAGAAAGAACAATTGAAATTTCTAAGAGACGTCCTGCGGGGGATGAAGTTTCTCTTTTTTTCGGTGCTTAGTATTTAGTAACTTTTTACTGCAGAGCTTTCCTGGAAACTTTTGAGAAATAGATCTGCGGGAGTGAACTTTAATTCAGGATTTGAGAGGTTAATGAAAAGTGAATGGCTGATCCAGATTTACTTGCATATATCTTTATAATGAAAGATAGAAGCATGTTCTAAATAAAAATGTAAATTTAGAAATTAATGTTGCATCTATCCTTTTCATAACCTTGTGTACCTTATCAGCGACACATTCATCCTTTGATGGAGGTTTTGCAGTACACATTTTACTTTTCTTCGTACTTTTGCTTGTATCGGTATTAGATTTTAATGCAGATTCTATTTTTTCAAACTTATATGCCGCACCATCTTACAATTACAACTTTCATTAATTGCTACATAATTAATCAAATTTTACACAATCATAAAAAAACTGAAGGTGAAAATCTTACATTAATGTTATTTCTAAATATAGCATTTTAAATTTAAGTCTTTTGCTCGTAACCGAGAAGTTAAGAGATTTTAGAGAACTTTTAGGTAGCAAGACTTAAAGCAAATAAAAATCCTTAATAATATAATTTAGAAAAGAAAAGTTTTTAGGGTGTTTTCGAATTCAAATCTTGCTAATAAAAACATACCATAACCACCAATAACCTAAATTAACGCTAAATAAATAAAACCTGGAATGTTTAGTTAAATTCCCATCTTTATAAACTATAAATAATGTAGGAACATTGCGATTATATTTCTGTGTTTACTGTGTAAAGGGTGTCAAGTCCAAAATCGTAGTTTTGAGAGAAATGGGATTGAAAACTAACATGTTTGTCGTTTTGTTTCATATATCCGAAATTTTCCCTGATGAATAAAAATATTTAGAAATTGAATTGGACTTAGCTTTCTGTACCCTGTAGTTGCCCTTGATTTTTCAAATATGCCTGGTTTAATAACTCATTTTAACCCACTTTGGACTTAACACCCTTTACATAGCAAACACAGATTACAAGATAAAAAGAGCTTTATATATAGCATGTTTTTAAATTTTCTGTTGAATCATACAAACTTGACGATTCTATGTATTAATAAATACTTTAAAATTTTTTTTTGATGAATTATCCCATCAACTTGAAAGAAAATCAAGTTAATTGGAAGTTAAATTGCGTTTAACTTTTTTTCCCGTCCCGGCCGATAGATGGCTGCACCAGTTCACAAAACAAAATTAACTGAAAATGAATTCAAATCTGGTTAAAGATGGCTAAAAGTATTAAAATAATGCATTGCCATCGTGTTCTGAGCTATTCTAAAAGTTTCGAATGTCTAGCTAGTCGGAAAGTTAGTTAAAAATCGATTGCAAGATTTGTACTGGGCAAACACACACACAAACAGGAAAGCGAGTAAATAAAAAGTACATTGTAACAAGTTAGAATGGTACATGTGATCGGTGTTGTCAAGATAACAGAACACTGAAGTGTTGTGAAGAGCGGAAGAAAGTTCATCACAATGTTATACTATTATAGCAGGGTAATTTGGATCAATCAGGGAAAGGCACCCCCCACATTTCCCCGCTTTGGCTAGAAAAATTAATCTTAAACATTATTTCCATTTATTCATCAATTTTCGAAAAACGAATATATCAGTAACTAATAAAGTACTCACGTACGTATATCATAAAAGTAAAATAGCGTAAACCGTTTGTTATTTTAAACGCTTTTGAAAAACCCATTTCGTAATACAATTTTTTTAAACATAAATTTATAGAGTGTCCAAGCAAAGCTTTTACTCATGTGACAACTCACAAAGTAGGTACATTTCGCAGATGAATATTATTGTAATATCTAGAACGAATTTCTTTATGCTGTGTCACTTAATACCCCTCAGGAAACCTATCAAGGTGATTATTTCTGCTCGTTCCGAGACATTTAACCCGGTTTCGTATTTTTTCCGGATTTCTGAGAAACTATGCAGAGGGAGAATAACTATTTGTTGCACCTGGAACTAACAATATAGAATATTTAAGTCATTTCTAAAAAGCTTTCACATTAAAAATATGAAAAGAAGCTTATGGAAAAACATGCTGTCGAGATTGGATACAGTCTGAATATTTCACAATTTTGGTTCACTATCAATCCAGGCAACCAAAGATTCGTTCTTGTATCTTGAAGAGGCGGCTGTATTGACACTTTATTAAGCTCATTTCAATTAGAAGCAGTTTATCTGTAACCTAAGTAACAAGGTTTATCTCTATAAGTTTATCGAAGCTGTCTTATTCCAACGACTCAATATTTACTGAAACTCGGGTCAGTTTTTCAAAGTTCCGTATGGTATAATTGATTCATAAATGCTTGTAAATAAAGTTTTTGTTCCATAGGTTTATAGCTTTGAGATTTTTTGTGGCTGAAGGGGTGTATTAAGAGTGTTATATAAATACTTTTGGGAATACTTTAAATTAGCATAACATGTTGGTTCATGTCACTTCTCTACAGCAAGAAATTTATTTTATTATCATTAAGGGGTGTATTAAGAGTGTTAAATGAATACTGTGGGGAATACTTTAAATTAGCATAACATGTTGGTTCATGTCACTTCTCTACAGCAAGAAATTTATTTCATTATCAATAAAAAGTTAATAATTTTGCGATGGAATCTAACGTGGTTGTAAGTCGAGAAAATAGATTCCGAATGAGTTATAAAAAGGAAAATATACAAAATTTTTCCCAATAGAGACCTTTGTGGAGCACAATGAAATTAGTTTTCAAAAGAATGAGAAGTAATTAAAACCGATTCTGTAGTTACGAATAAAATTTGTTGGCTATAACGTTTATCAAATTAACATTTCCCATTTTAAAGGGCAATATTTGAATTGAAGATTTACACAATTCTGTAAAAGTAGTGGGTTGTAATACGATTCAGATGTATTCTAGTATAACATGTTATTTAATTCCTTTTTTTTTCAGGATAATTCAATATTTTATGTAATGATTATTTGCTAGTTCACAATTTATTATACTGAAATTGTAAGGCATAAACTGCAATTTATAGATTATATGTAATGGGATATTTTAAGTATTTGCTATCAATAAATAAATATTTAAACTAATTATACTTACTAATATTGTATAGGTTTGAGCATAGATGGAATAAATATCGTTGAATAACTCTGGTAATCTAATAGTTTATAGGAGTTATTCAAAATGTTTCTGAAAGCAATTTCCAACCAACATATTTTCCATCTCCATTTTCATCACACTTGGACTACAAACAACAAAGAAGCATCAGATGTTCAGAAAAGTATTTTTACCAAAGGGGAAATCTAATAACACTGTTCCGTACAAGAAATAAAGTTCCTAAAATAGGGTTTTTTCTGTGTTTTCAGTTTTAGGGGAATTTATCTTTTTCGGAATATTTAGACCCATTTAAATTGCATAGACGTTAAAACATGGTCTTTATGATTTTACCATTTTCAAAACATGAGATAAACAAAAAAAATATTATTCTTTTTTTTGATCCATTCTATCAAGCGCAGAAAAATGGTGTGCATGGAAGTGAGGATGTCTTGCAGTATTATATTATGTTTATGTAATGATATTTTAAAAATAAAGTAACATAAAGCACAAAATACAATGCGTAGTACAATAAATTGAAAGGAAAGCATATGAATTATATAGAAAGTCCTTGAAAAATTATATTTTTAATACCAACACTCTCTCTCTTTCTACGAATTTTGCGAGTATAGGGTAACTCGCCAAATACGAGAGTTATCGCCAAATTGACGATGGATTTGGTGACTTATTTTGGTCGCCAAATGGTCGCCAACCCTCTAGACATTTCTAGAAACCACTGGAAATTTCTAGCTGTCCGGCCGATAGGGTGAGCTCTGGAAGTCTATAAATATACCTGAAATTGCCATTTGAAGTCAGTGTTCCCTTCTGATGCGTGATGAATGTATTGAAAGTGCGTTAGGCGTATATTGTATTAAAGACTTATCCTGACTTATGTTTTTAGACTTTTCTGTTGTAAAGAAGACAGTTGTTACGTGTTTCCTGTTAGTAATTGTGTATGAGCCTAAAGAATTTACAGGATAATAAATTTTACTTTATGTGCACTTTCTGAAGAGAATTTATTCAATTCCATCGAACCCAGAAAACGGAATATATATATATATATATATATATATATATATATATATATATATATATATATATATATATATATATATATATAGATATATATATATATATATATATATATATATATATATATATATATCGGACGTTGATGCTTCACGCCCGATCGAAATATCTCTTAATCTTAAACTTGAGAACCATGATGCAGTCTGTGAACCGGTGGTGACGCTTATCCTCTAAATATTTCCAAAAAGCAATAATCCAAGCCTGAACAACATAAAGATAAGTCAGTACTCTTTCCTAAACATCTTTATTAATTTCTAATTAATTTCTCAGCTCCATTAAACCAATTCTTAAAAACCCCACCCAATTTTAAAACCGTTCGCCTACGGCACACGTCCTTTCCATTCCCTAGTTATCCATGACTCTGAAGATCTTTGTCCGTAAGTTTTATTAACGCGCTACCGACGCTCATTACTTATGCGTAATGTCAAATCGAATGTTCTGTGCTGACCTAAGCACTTTCTTAGCGCCAATTCCAAGGCTACGTCTACCTAAAATTCTCCCATGTCGTTCTGTGGTTCTTCGAAGATTGAATCAAGTCGAACCTTACGCGCTATTTTCACTGCAATACATTACTCCGATTATTTGAAAACTCCCAGACTTTAATTGAAAAATCATATATTTTGATAACTAATATCCCGTTTTAAGGTCGCGCGATCGCCCCCCCCCCTATTTAAAAGCCTTACAACTCCCCCCCCCCATCACTCTGAAGGCATGCACACAAAGAGGATGCAACTCTCTGCAGCAAGTATCCAGAAGAGAAAACTAAAATTAAATTTAAAACCTAACCGACAAAATGCTGAATAGGGCTGCAGTACCTATTAATCCTAACTACTGACAACTCACCATTATTATCTTGTTAACCCATTTAAACTAACTAAAATTAAATTAACATTTACTATTAGAATAAGGCGATCGTTCTCCTGAAGGTGTGCATACAAAGAATGACCAGTTCCCTGCAACACCCCTCCAGAATAGAAAAACAACTAAAATTAACCTAGTTAATCATCAACTGAAAAATTGATGTGCAGGGCGGATCCTTCCCCACACAACAAACTTAGAGAAACCCAACTTATTTATTCTTTATTACGACTTGATTCAACCACATCAAAATTAACTAAATTTCCCCTAAATATTTGACATCTAATTTAAAAAAAAACTAAAATTATTATTCTTGTTACTAAAGTCGTGCACCTAACCCCATGGAGCTGAGAAAAATACAAGTTACACGATTGTCTCCATTCGAGACAGAAGTTACATTGAATCACTTAAAATATTATGACAACAATAACACAGTAGTAATTATTAAAATATCAAAATTAATTGTAAAAGAATATTATACAACATTGTTAATAGAACACTAAAATTAAATTTAATAAACACAAAATATAACTTGAACAGAAAATGGTAATCAAAATTTCTGTGAACACCCACACTATTCTTCTTAGCTCAAGAAAAACACTTTGTGCCGAATCACCTTGAGTCCATTACCTAGAAATGCTGAGTCCTGACTTTTAAATGCAATAAAAGTTCGAGTCTTTGAAACACATAAAAGTTCTTGTAGAAAATTGGGGTGTCACAAAATTTCAAACAACATAATTTTTTTATTACACTTTTACTAAAAATTATAAAACCCTTCCTCGGATGTCTGTTATGGTGGACATACTCCACAGCAGCACTGGGAAATTTACTAATAGCTTTCAGCGTATCAGCGGGGATACCTGATTCCTACAAATCTTCAAATTTGACACAAACAAATCAATAGTGAAAAATAATCTTATTACATTCTAAACTTTTTCGTTTTCACCATGATGTACAAAATATTATATCTCTGAGTTTTACAGATCAAGGAAGCATGTTTTTACACTCATGCTTGTCTGAAAATTTTACAGGAATACCTCCAAAATAGCTAGCAAACCAAGTGGCAACGAAAAACACACAAGAAAATAAACATCAAATTATTAATACTAAAACACAATAAACAAATTAAAAAGATCAAATTTATATGCCTTATACTCAAAAATACACAATATTTATCAATATGAAAAATACAATTAAATCATTGAGGTATGAAGTTAACTTTCATTAAAACAGTTTCCTATAGATTTTAATACCATAAACTTTTCATTTCATTCAAAACTAATTTTAATACCCTACTCAAGTTTGAAGAAGACATGGTTGACCTCATGTTTTGTTCTGCTTCTAGACACAAATTGATAAAATATGTTAACATACTTACATTTTGATCAAAACTCATAATTCTAACAATTTCAAAATTAAAAAATTTATACCTTACATCTCAACTAATGCAAACCAAATTCCCTACCTCACAAAATATCATATAACAAATAAATTTATATCAATATGAAAAAAATACACTCATGAAATTATATCCAAAATTTATCAATTATTATACAGTCTTGAGTACCAATATTCAATATTATATCAAAAATCAAACACATTATTAAATCAATAAACTTCAAAAATATTTTTTTACAAATTTTAACGCGACTGCCACCAGCAACAAAATCAAAAAGCACATTTTAACTCGACCATGTTCTAAAATTTTCCAAAATATGATGAAATTACAATTTTCAAGATTTTACCAATATTTGTTACTAATACTCTGCTATCTAGTTCCCCCCCCCCCGAAAACAAAACAGGATTGACTGGAGTGATCAATCCCCAGAAAACAATTTTCAAATTGTACTTAATTTTTACAATACTTAAATTTTAATTTTTTTTTACCAATAGTTTCAAATTGTGTCAGAACATTTTTTACTCAATTTAAACTTGTCACCACAATTTCCAAAATTTACACAGAATTCACATTGTTCATTTAATAGTTACTTTTTAAAATTTTTCATCAATATCATTTCAATTTCAAATTTCAAAATTTAATTACAAAAATAATTCAATCTTCACTTTTTGATTGCAAATTTAATAATTTAATTTAATTATCATCTTTATGATTTTAACATTTTTTTCAACATAACTTTTCCCACAACATTTCTTTTTTACAAAATATCACCATCTGCATATTGACAATTTGTATAAAAATTTCTTACCTTAAATTAGTTAATCCTCCCCCCCCCCAAAAAAAATCTTTATATCACCTATTGAATTTTCCAGAGTTAATTTTCATGTTGTTAAAATCACCAGGCAGTCCCGGAGAGCCATGGAACACTGTTGTCGTTCACATCCTAACGCTGGGAAAACATTTTCGAAGAAAGAAAAAAAATCCGCTGAATTTTCACACACAAAAATTTTCGATGAGAGAAGATGACACAACACCACTGACACAGCACATAACAGCCATGTCGTTGTTTAAACTAAACTCGATCCAAATTTTTACTTTGATGAACACCAATATATTTTTAAAACTTTTTTCTCGAATCACAGATTTCACTTTCGTTAATTTTGAAGAGTTGCAATCATTTTAATCTAGATGATATCATTCACCGAATTTTGAAGCACAACTTAGAACACTCTTGTGAACATTTTTTACGATGAGCAGCCGAAGATTTTGTTTTACTGATGAATTTTCTTAGAGAAATCCGCACGCCGAAAAAATTTTTACCAATCGAATAATTTTCACAAACGAAGATTCACAATTTGATGATTTTTTTTTATTCTTGAATTTTTAAAGACTGGGTTCACACAGCGAGAGGTTGCAGAATCGCTGCCGTCTTATGTCAGACGTTGATGCTTCACGCCCGATCGAAATATCTCTTAATCTTAAACTTGAGAACCATGATGCAGTCTGTGAACCGATGGTGACGCTTATCCTCTAAATATTTCCAAAAAGCAATAATCCAAGCCTGAACAACATAAAGATAAGTCAGTACTCTTTCCTAAACATCTTTATTAATTTCTAATTAATTTCTCAGCTCCATTAAACCAATTCTTAAAAACCCCACCCAATTTTAAAACCGTTCGCCTACGGCACACGTCCTTTCCATTCCCTAGTTATCCATGACTCTGAAGATCTTTGTCCGTAAGTTTTATTAACGCGCTACCGACGCTCATTACTTATGCGTAATGTCAAATCGAATGTTCTGTGCTGACCTAAGCACTTTCTTAGCGCCAACTCCAAGGCTACGTCTACCTAAAATTCTCGCATGTGGTTCTGCGGTTCATCGGAGATTGAATGAAGTCGAACCTTACGCGCTATTTTCACTGCAATACATTACTCCGATTATTTGAAAACTCCCAGACTTTAATTGATAAATCCTATATTTTGATAACTAATATCCCGTTTTAAGGTCGCGCGATCGCCCCCCATATTTAATAGCCATATGAATATATTAAATATACATTTTTTTTGTATTTCCAATGTTTGTTGCATATTAGTGTTTTAGTTAGCTTAGTTTATCCTATCATAGTTTAGTTTACCTTAAAATTACTTTTTATATGTATCTTGTTGGAATATTGCTGTTATGTAGTCTGTGTTATTGCTCCATGTTTCATTTACACAAAGGATAACCCTAATTTCGAACTACAGTGTTGTGCTTGTTGTCAGTTTCAAACCATGAGACGATAAAACTTCTAGGCCTGAGGTTTTTACTGTATTTCTTTTGAAATAATACTCAGTATCAACGCACGTTTCTCTTTAAGAGACACATACTCTATGATTATAAATCAGAAACAACGCAATATTTAAAGATTGTGTCAGCACTGCTGACAAAGGCATGTCATTCTTAAACTTTATTTCCTTCAATTTTCTGAAATTGAAGTTCCCTTTCGTTTTAGATATAAGTTTAAATTTGTTTTTTCGAAATCCATCTTGCATAGGGAGGTAGAGTGTTTATGTCTTACTCTGGAAGCATTTATGTTAAATTCCTCATTTTACAGAATTTGTTTTAAAATATTTTTGACTGTTGTTTGTATAAACATTTATGTTTGTCCGTGTGAATTAATACGTTCATTCGTGGTATGGTTCGTTCTGTTTGAATAAAGTTGACTGTTTTCTGAAAAACTCGTAAACTACGAACCAACTTTTATTGAGGAGAGCTTTGTCACTAAATATACTGAAAGAGGAATGTAATAGTTTTAGTATAATGTTATCCGCAGGAAAAATGAGCGTGAAATACCTCCCAAATTGTGTATATACTATTCGAAATTTAATACCTTAGGGTACTACAATAAATGCAAAATTCGTAGCAAAAAATTTTATACAATAAAAAATAATGCTGCGCTTATGATTTACTGTATGATTCATGTTAACTATCACACGAATTTTATGCAATACAAACTTCATACCTTTAACATTCTAGGGTAGCAAAACTTTTCGATGATTTTTATTTATTCCATTGTAAGTTACCTCATGAATTACTAGATTGTTTTTATAGGTCAGTATTTTTAATGAAAACAACGAATTTATAGCAGTTTAATTATATAAATTGAAAAATTGCGAAATTAGTGATGAATTTAAAATAATATTAAGCGGGGTTTTATTACCAGGAGAAATTAAACGAATCTTTTGAAGAAAAAAATAAGACTGTTTTATTAACTGGACAGTTTTGAAATGCATTCTTTCAAATAAAACTTCACTATTTTTTTTTCTAAAGACAAGCTGGAAGATTAGACACTGAATATCTTAAGTCTCCATTCTGAAAAAATAATTTAGGATATTAAATTACAGATATAGACTTGAATTTTTTCATGAATGTAAGAAAATTACCCTTTAGTTAAGTATCATAACTGTGAATATGAATACATACATTTTATCTTTTAATATTTCAATTTTTTCACTTTAATTTTGGAAAACTTTCAAAAATTTGTTTAGAAAAGCAAAGGAGAACTCTTGAGGATTAGACAGTTGAGAACGAAAGTTCAATCCTGCTCCACAACAGGTGGTTATGCCAAACTCTTGATACCATTTTTACCTGTTTGGAATTTAGTAAAAAATGTCTATCCTGACATTTGCGTATTTTTTCTTACTCCGATATGTACATTTTTTTGCTTTCGAAATAAATACAAATGTAATTGAAGTTACATTTTAAAAGAATATCTATTTAGCCATTCAAATATTTTATGAAAATATCACTTAAAATCTGAAAAGTTTATTATTACAATGAATCTTAAACGGATTTAGGATTCTACATGTTCATTAATTGTGTCTCATTAATTGTGTTTTAGGATAATTCCTAGTGAAAATCTAAGAAATACATATTAATCGACTTGGTAGAAAAACGCATGATTTTCGATATTGATGTCAGTGCATTGAAAAGTTAATTGAAATTGGTGGAGCAGACCTTAAAAATGAATTACTTTTTTGCTTATTTATTTTTAATATTATTTATTTACCGAAATGGCAAAAGAAAAAACTTCAATGGTTCTTCAATGGTTCACTTCAATGGTTCACAAAGCTAACAATGGTTCAATTGCATCAAATTTCGCGAGTGAATTAAATGCAAATAAGGAAGCACTTTTTCTTTATTTGTCCAACCCTACTGTATCCTGAACGTGAGGTATCTTTACCTTTTCTGACTCAGGATCAGCCTTTAAAGCTGTAAGAAATAGGAAAACATCCTAAACCTACAACAAAAGTGACCTTCTTTGTCGACTTCATTTTAAGAAAAAGTGTTAAGGCGACATTACTCTTCATTGCGACTCTACTCAACATTCTACTCAACATTGCGATGTGTTCAGCGGGAAAGAAAATCTGCTCTGCAAAGGATTGCGGAACAAGAAAATACACTTGGATGTAATTTGAAAGAAAACTTTATTCGTCGTATCAGTACATCGCACATACTTCCTTAGCCTGTGAAAATCGGTCAGACAACTCCAAAGTTCGGCTGGGGTCAGTCGTTATAAAGTAAGGTTTGACAGAAAAACACCAACAAAATAAAAAATTGCCAAATATTGGAAGACATCACCTCATACTCCTAGTAATCTATATATATAAAACAGTTCAGTGACTGACTGACTGACTGATTGATTGATTGACAGATAACGCACAGACAAAACAGCTGGACAGAAAGGACTGAACCACTTGACTAATTGAGATGGCATTTTTTAAAGAATTTAAAACTAAATATTATGTTTTATAGATATTAAACTTACAAATTTATTGCCTACACTGACCGTTGTATTTAATTTGAATATTTTCTTCTACATTATTTTGTCTATAAAAAGTCCGTTAAGATGTTTTTATAAATATATAATTTTTTTTGCAGTAATTTGCATACATTGTCTGTTGTATTTAATTTCAATATACTCCTTATCCAAGCATGGATATTCATCTAGTTCAAACATAAGGGCCAGAAGTTCTAGCCTCGTCAAGATAGCAGCAAGTCCCCCAAAGCTCCCCCCCCCTAGTGGGGTCCGTCAAGAACAAATAATGATGGTCAGGAGCCCCCAAGGTGGCAGCAAATGTCCGAGGCCGAAGGACGAGGCAATTGCCTCCCTGCCACCACACACACTGAGACAAAGGCTCCTGAACAACCGTTCCAGGAATTGGGAGCTATGAACTGGAAGTGGGACTGCAAGGCATTTACAAATATATATATATATAAAGCAAACTGATTTTTTAGGGAGCGAGAAGGAAGGGATTAACGCAGTGGCCAGGTGCAGATTATCCAACCATCCCTAACGAAACCACTTATTTCGGGTTTTAACTGTCCCAGAACAATTGCTTCCTCGCTAGCTAGACAAAGAACTAATCGCTTTAAGGCTATGAAAATGCACGTGACGACACAAGATCCTTTATCAACTGTAGAAATTGTTCAGACACCCAGCTTTCTCCAGACATACATATCTTTGACTGTCCAGCCATTGTGGCTGTCCTTTTGAAGCTTGTTTTATAGCCGAAAGAACTCCTCTACAGCCCACAGGCACCATATCTTGTAGTTGCTGTTATCCAGGCTTTTGGATCAATTTAAGACTTTTATCCTTTGCACTATTCGTAGAAGCGAAACAACAATATTTAATATGAAGTCTGCTCCTGTGTACATCTTGTATAATTGTCTAACACAAAGATGTATATATATTCAGTTTTCATTTTTTGATAATATAATTAATAATTCTGAAAATATAATAAATAATTTTTAAATTCTTATAACTAATGTAACTGATATTTTAAATTTAATTAATATTTTTAAAAAAGAATGTTTGAAACAAGTTGGTTTGTCAATTTAAAGTATAATATTCAAATTTCTAAATACTTAATTTGTGGTGAATTATAATTAAAGAAAACGAAATTAATTTTATTATTTCATAAAGTTTGAAATGTTGAGTTCATACTTTGAAATAATATTATTAAATGTTGATAACATCATTTGGTCAGATAGAATGAAATGCTAGTCCATTAAATTTATGAATACAAAAAACATTTTTAGTAATCAATACAACCAGCAAGAATCAATCGTTATATATTACTTCATATCTTTCAAAACTTTCATAAATTTAATCATTTTGTTGTATTTTATTGAATTAATTTAATGATTTATAAAACTCTTAGTATATTGAAATTTATATAAATTCCTTTAAGACGCTGCAGGAAAATAAAAATATATCAGTAATATCACACCTATATTTAGTAATTACCTGCTATTCCCTTACATTCCTCAAAATTTCGTAATTCTTCACTGTGAAGTGGCTAATTATTAAATAGTTAAACATTTTCAGTTCTTCTCTGTGAAGTTAAGATGTTCTTGGAAGAAAATAATTTTGGATTACACTGAATATATGAAACATATTTAAATTCAACATACTTGCTTTACTGTCATTTACATTGTTTCCATATATTTTACTTTTTTCACAGAGGAGTTACATAAAACTGTTATATCCTTCAAGAATATTCTTTAACACGGTAGCTTTTAATATGCGTTTAGAATTCTTTCAATGTGATTTAAATTCCTTACTTCTGTGAAATGCTTCAGACGTGAATGATACTCGACAAAGCTTTTTTCATTTCTTTATGGGAGTAAGCAACTTTTATGAGACATATTTGCAGACCCGGGCAAAAAATAATCTCACAAAATATGCATTTTACTCCTATTTCTTTTCATACAATCTCTCAGCATTCGAGAGAAATGCAAACATAACTTTCCATTTTGGTCCAATAAATGGCACCCATCTTTGCTTTTATTTTAAGTTGCATTGCTATATTTCCATTTTAAATAATGTCTGTTTGCCTCAACAATAAAATGAAATGGCTTTATTAACTTTTCTCTTTCACATTTATCGCTCGATACATAGACTATTCAAACCTTCTCTCCACTCAGAGCAGTTCGCAGTATTTTCCACTTACAAAATATGGAATGTATATGACTGTTGGATGTATTTTATAACTTTTCCTTAGATTATTACATTTTCAAAGGTTTTCTGCAATTTCACCACATTAAAAGCAACAGGAATGATAAACTTAAAAATAAATAGTCATATGCAAGTGACTAAAACGTTTAATGTCATACCATCCATCTGGTATATTTCTAAATATAAAGATTATTCAAGTCTTTCTTATGGTCAAATCAGAATCACATAGAATAATATCA
Organism: Dolomedes plantarius; assembly: GCA_907164885.2. Taxonomy (NCBI): domain Eukaryota; kingdom Metazoa; phylum Arthropoda; class Arachnida; order Araneae; family Dolomedidae; genus Dolomedes; species Dolomedes plantarius. The sequence continues at coordinate 192,961,743 of OU015492.1, read as the reverse complement.
GGCTATCGAAATAAGATTATGAAGTTGATAATCATTGCCAAAGAGTTTCATGTTCACAAATATAATTGATGTACCTAAATCTCTGCCAAAATAAATGGAAAAAAATATTAAAATTTGTTACTTAACTTTATGCTTTTGTTATATATAACTTTTACTTAAATTATTACATTTTCAAAGATTATCTGCAATTTCACCACATTAAAAGCAACAGGAATGATAAACTTAAAAATAAATAGTCATATGCAAGTGACTAAAACGTTTAATGGCATACCATCCATCTGGTATATTTCTAAATATAAAGATTATTCAAGTCTTTCATATGGTCAAATCAGAATCACACAGAATAATATCAGTTTATCGGAATAAGATTATGAAGTTGATAATCATTGCCAAAGAGTTTCATGTTCACAAATATAATTGATGTACCTAAATCTCTGCCAAAATAAATGGAAAAAATATTAAAATTTGTTTCTTAACTTTATGCTTTTGTTATATATGTTACAACTTTTACTTAAATTATTACGTTTTCAAAGATTTTCTGTATTTTCCCCATTATAAACGCAATCGGAATGGTAAATTAAAAAATAAATAGTTATATGCATGTAACTAAAACGTTTAATATCACACCTTTTAACTGGTAGATTTCTAAATATAAAGATATTCCAAGTCGTTTCTAAGAACAAATGAGAATCAGACAGAATAATATCAGTCTGTTGAAATAAGATTATGAAAGTCATAATCATTTTCAAAGAGTTTCATGTTTACAAACTTAAATTATATACCTAAATCTCTGTCAAAGAAATTAATAGAAAATTAACGTGTTTTTGAAAGTAAGATTTTTACATATGAATGTGAAAATATGTACACTTTAAGTTCTTGAAAGTCTAATCTTGCTTAGTGTAAATGAGATGTGTTAAAACCCAACCAAATTATCAAACATAAGAAAGTGTTCATTCCTCAAATCGTTTGTTAAGTTATGAGATAAAAATTATTTTTAGCTTACTTTTCTTATAAGACAAAAGTTACTGGTGGACTCTATTTTCCTTCCTTCTGGTAAATGAAGATCATGACTGTTGTAGATAATCCTCTCTTATTTTCACCTAGTTCCGATAGAATATTGTGTGGAGGCTGTTAGTATATAAGCTCAGCTTTTCATTTGGCATTCCCCAATATTTTCTGTCACCTGATCTCGTAGGTTCTTTCGAGACCGCCTCTTAAGAACCGAAGTATATTTTGTCCATGATATACACATACCATAGACACTTTTTACAGTTTAAGCAGACTTTTCGAAAACTGAAAGACTGGATTATTTACTGTCTTTACTCTTTACCCAAGATGAAATATATTTCAATAAGACTGGCTGTTGTCATAAGACAATAGATAATATCTCTAAAAGAATTTTTACCACGCTCTTTTCAGATTCAGCTCTTCATCTTAACTCTGCGTGATTCTAAAGTTATCTGATAGATATGAGATAGCTTTGCAAATGAGAGTTTTAAGGTCTTTCTTTTTAAGGCTTTCAGTCGGTTTGGAAAACTGCACTACTTTATAAGCGTCGCCCATTAGCTACATTTTATAACGTTGTAAGTCGATATCCCGCATTACCTGTGTTCCGATCAAATTTTAGAGACTGGAACTCAATTTTGAAAATTATGAACAGGTTGTGAAGATGTCAGTAGTATTTTACTATTGCCTTTTCAGTAGGGACAACAAAGGGTACTTTCTACTATCTATTCAACTCTATTCAGATTTTATTTTTCCCCATTGACGCTTAAACGTATCACTTCTTATCGTAAAAGGTTAACTAACTTGAAACCCAAACTGGTGTAAATTTCTTGGTCTGTTTAATAACACAAGATTTGAAGCGTTCTTTAGACAAATACACTACAGACATGTTTGGAAGAGTATGAAGCGTGATTCATTATACCTATCCGATTTTTCATTTGTTCACGAACCTCTTCAGGTGTTTAGGAGTGGTAAGTTTGAACTTATGAAAGGGAAAATATTCAAAGAATGAAGTACTTCACATACCTAGGACAATACCTTCGTTTTCTTGTCTTCGCATCAGTTGAATTACATAAGACTTGTGTCCAGCCAAACTTCCAAGTAATGCGATGTCACGTAGCTTACGAGGAATTTTAAAGGGATCTAATAGAAGTTGCTGCGGCTTAGAATAAATAGAAAGTCAAGTTCTTTGCAGCTGATATACTGCATTTCTCGAGCATTTCACTAAGCAACTTTCTTTAGGATGATTCCCATTACGAGGACTGCCAGATCAAGGCTTTACTTTGATGCCATCATCATTTATCTGTCTTTTAAGGAAGACTACTATATGGTTGACAAATCTCACGAAGGTCTCAGTGGCGGAGAAAAATTGGCCACTCAGATATCATAACTGGAATATTCCCCTATCAAAAATCCTTGTCATTAGTTTTTAATGAATTATACAGGTCTTCTAGGCCATCGTGCTTATACCTAATACACAAGCTTAGTTAACGTGAAAATGCATTGAAGTACGTGAACCTTATATAGTCTTTATTTTTATGTTAGATTTCCTTCTTTTAACGATAGTATAGCGTATATAAACTTAAGTCCATGCATGCATTCTAATCTCCCGTTGGGAACTGCACAAACTGAAAAATATAAGAACTAAAAAAAATTCTTGTTGGAGCAGTTAGTTTCTTCTTATTTATTACAATAATTTAAAGTGAACTTCCCTTTAGAACCACGATAGAAAGTGTTTCTCGTAAGCTTTAAGAAGTTTCATAACTTATACAACATGCATTTTAGTAATTAAAATATATACAGAAGAAAATGCAAATTTCAAACTAAATAAATGTTATGCTTCTTCCGTTCTAAAATAAACTGAGAGAAAATTCAATCTTTTATCTCGTTAAAATTTAGCTAAACGTTACATAACATGATTATGTTTGCACTGTGAAAATATTAAATTAGATTTGTTAGAATATATTTTGAATGCATTCCTTTGCGTAAACAACATAGCTCAAACTTATTCCCAGACAAAGATATTTAAGGGAATACTGAGCTTGAGCACGTAACGTTTTTATTTCACATATTACTTACTCTCTTAGAAAAGCAAAGTTATTACGAGATTTTGCGAATGAATCCCATGAGCGATATCATACAATAACTGGCACCAGTTGGGGATACTTGCGATTTCTCTTGTCTCTAGAGTGATATAAAAGAAATGACAATACATCATAAAAGAAAAGAGAAAAATACTACTAGCAGTAAAGAACTGACCTTCTGAAATCCGACTCGGTGCATTTAGATGCAGCAAGAATAAATGTTAGCGGAAGACATAAATTTCCGCATAAAGATGTTTACGATTTTAGTACCATGCATATTCATAAAAATCGTATATAATGTACATAACATAAAGTTACGTGCAACAGCAATTTGAAATGGTTAGAAGTAGAGTATTTATACATTACAGATTGGATGTCTTGCATAAATATTTTTGCTTAATGAAATGTGGGATGTTCAATGTGCAATTTACGCAGAAAACAAAGGTGTATTAAAGGAAATTTGTCACATTGTCTGAATTTTAAGCAATACATATTTAAAAGATACGTTAATATATGAGGCGGTGAAAGGCAAAGTGGTGTAAGCCAGTAAGTCAAGTGGTGTAAGTCTAAAGAGTTTAACTGCCAAAACTACAAAAAATTCCACCATAAATTGAACAAATTATAATTCATAACAATTACTACAATATTGCAAATAATAACTATTTACAATTACACCATAAATTGAACATGGAGTTTACATATTTGACCCCAAATGAAAAAAGTTGAAAATGTGACTTACACCACTTTGCGTTTCAACGCCTCCTATATAAAAGATTTCTAAAATCGGTCCGTTATTTACTCATGAAATGTATGAAATCTCATGTTATGAAATCTCATACATGCCATATTTTCTTAATGCAGCTAGAAAAATATCATGTGTAGATCGCTTGGATATCTTATAGACATAAACAATGATTTCAGGTGTTTTTTATACGAGTATCAGTGCATATATTCACAACTACAAACGTTTTAAAAACATGTGTATGGGATATCTGCAAGGTATTACTTTATTATTTCTTTGTTTATAACCGGTTTGAATTGAGTTTGTTTCCTTGTTCTAAAACCTTTGGCCATTTGGAACGACTCGGTTCAAGATGTTGTCCATTGTCATTAAAATTGGAAAGTATGATGTTGTTGCTGATCCCTGTCACCCAGCAGAGCTAAATTAGGTCCATGATACAACACACTCTCAAGAAGTCAATGACCAACAATGGCCGCTCCAGAAGATCGTCCTTTTCAAATCCTAACCACACTAGGATATGATCCGGAGTGGCTTGGCCTTTGAAATATTTGGTACAAGTTGAAAACACTTTCTCGTTGTTAGTATAAGTCAATGTTCTGAGATGGCCTCTACGAAAGCGGGTTATTGTAGTTTGCTCATGTCTGCTGTACCGCAGGGTCAGAGAACCACAGGGGCGATTACCCTGGTACCAATGGTTAACGGGGGGAATAGCGAATGCAGACCTTACAAGACAGTTATGTTTAGAATACAGTTCAGTAGAAAGTACGATGTAGGCTATGTATAGGAGAACGCTCTGAGTAGGTTTTTCCCTCCAGTAGTACAAACAAAATCAAGGTTAATGAAACTGATTATGCCTCATCAATTTTTATGAATAGCACTCAAGCCAGCGCGTCGTTGTGAGGCTGGTTTAAAAGGAGAGGGATTTAAGATAAACTAATTTAACGGATAGTCATTACTAAATGTGATTGCAAGGAGAGGTGGATAAGATATCCTTTTTTAAAGTTAGATCGTTTGATGTTGTGAGTTACTAATAGGAAACCTGATGGATTTAAAAAAATGTAATTATAAATTTATTGAAGGAAACTCAAGTCTAAAAGCTGGTTTGTTAAAATTAAAGTTCATTTCTCAGTCATTTAAAAAAAATAGCACAATTCAGATCTTTGGGTTCTAGTAAATGTTATTTATTTACTGCGTATATTTGCAATTGCGAACAGAAAACATGGTAGTAAATTCTTTCCTTTAAATTGAGGTTATGACGTATCCGTTTCTTGTCCGAAAGTGAATTTAAACGAATTATCGAAAACTTATGGGCCCACCCCACGCTGAAAGTTAAAAGATTATTGGCTATTATTGTGATATTAGTGAAATTATTTAGCCGGTATTGGGCATTGAGGATTTTGTGCTTTTATTTGTTTAGAGTATTCTAAATTTGCCTCCGACACCACGTTGTGGGCCCTGGGGTACTACCTTAGGGTAGTTCGCTAACGTCGGAGGAGCGTGGGTTAGAAGCGTTTTGAGTTCAAGTTCGCAGCTGAACAGTGGGAGCGAAGAAGGTCGTTATGGAGGATCTGAGAATCCTGACTGAAGATATGGTGAAACTTAAAGTTAGGCAGATAACAGGTGTTATCAGCACGTCTAAGTTGACTGTAGATATTAAGCGAAATATAAATAAGGACTTGATGGATCTGGTGGACTCCATTAATGATCAACAAAAGTTGATACATTATTATAAGGGACAATTAGATTTACCTAAAAATCAGGGAGCAAAAAGCTTCGCTGAGATGACGAAAATGAAGGATTTTGGTAGGAAGAAGTTTTTTAAGAAGGTGAAGGAGGAAGTTGTTTATGAAGTTAAGATTATCCCGAATAGGGAGCAAGAATCAGAAGTGACTAAGAAAGTGGTAAAGGATAAGATAAAGCCTGAGAAATTAGGGATTGGAGTTGAAGGATGTAGGAATATTGGCAAACGAGGGTTATTAATAAGGACAGAAATGAAAGAAGATGTTGATAAGATAATAGAGGAGTTTGGTAAAATAGATGAACTTAAAACGGCTTATAAGATACAAACTCCAAGTAAAAGAGACCCTAGAATAATTGTTTATGATGTGCAAGAGGAGCTAACAAAGCACAAGGTGCAAGAGATGATCTTGCAGCAGAATGAGGAGTTCAAGAAGGTGGAGGCTATCACGTCTTTCAAGTCAAAGAGGGGCTGGAATTGGATATTACGAATCAAGGGAGAGACATACCAGAAGATAAAACAGCTAAAAAGAATAAAATTAGGCTGGATGTGTCACAGCTGGAAGCTGTACAATAAACCTACAATTTGTTTTAACTGTTGGAGATTTGGTCATCTTGGTAGAGACTGTCACAACATAAAAATATGTAAGTAATGTGCAGAAAAAGAGCATGGCCAAGAGTCATGCAAAGAGGGCAGGTTTGCACTAATTATGAAAATCACCAGAAAAGAACGGGGAAGAAAGTCGACGTGGCGCATCTACCAACGGATAGACAGTGTGGTAGACTTATATTGGAACAAGAACGATTGATGGAGAGGACCGACTTTGAGTCGAAAGAGAAAAATGCGGCTTCGAGCGACACGGGTGATGAGTTTTATGGACTATTGGAAAGGATGAGGACGAAAAGCCCCGGCTGTTCAACATTAAAGGACCGATCTTCGAGCTGATGTCGGCATTTGCACTAGGGGTGCTTTGTTTAATTGTTTGTTGTTTTACTTGATTTTTAAGCTTGTAAACGTTTTTTGTGCTCGTGTGGAGCAAGTTTACGTTATTGTTTTTTTTCAAACTAATTTGTTTGGTTGGCTGCACGGGTGGTGCTTGCCTTTGTATTTTATTTTAAAAATAATAAAATTAGGTTGAATGATATATTTGGCAGAGTGGTGGCTGCGTGCTTAAAAAGGAAAATTAATTATAATTTGGATGGCTCTAACTGCTGGATGATCTGCTTGTAAAACGACATGGATGTGATCGGTGTTCTGTGGCACTGACTGGAAGTTTGGGGAGTGAAATGCTCGGTGCTACTGCCCGGGACTAGGGCCTGTGAAAGGACTTATGGAGCCTAGGTCGAGCGGGTTGCCGTCATGGCGACTTGTGTCAGGAATTAAATTTTTTGGCTGATACGCGTTAGAACGCGTGGGGGGCCGTGAAGGCTCAAGATACTTATCGAAAACTTATTTGGCCAGTACCAGGCCAAATTCTTCGGGAAGTCGGACAACTGCAGTTGTGGCGAGATTCAGACAGTCGAGCACTGTCTATTCGACTGCAGAAACTTTGATGACCTGCGGGCCGACCTGCCAGGGAATGCAAGACAGTGGAGCAAGTATAAACTATTTAACGATTACTACTGTTGCAAAGTAGTAAGCAAAATCGTTAAAAGGCTCATGGACGGACACGTCCAGCTGACATAGACTAAGTATTTCGATGTATTTTGCTGTTTGTAACCTTTTTAATAAAGTATGTGTTTTAGCGAAAAAGTCGTTTTGCAGGCGGTTGGCCGAAGTGGAGTGACTCGGTAAAGTTGCTTATGTAGATAAGTGTTGGAGCTAGGGATGTGCTCCTTCGCGACGACCGGTCTTAAAAACTGAGTTGGATGCCTTCAAGGTGGGACGACGATAAGCTTAAGCTTATCGAAAACTTAATTAAAATTCATGAAGGGGCTAAATATTAAATGCTAAATTGTAAACTATGTGAATCTTTAAAAGTAATACTTAAAAATGGGCATTTATTTAAAATAAATATTACAAAGTTGTGAGTTCGGATATGCAAAAACTATTTTGTAGATGTTTTTAAGGTATTACAATTTTTAGTTAAAACTGTATTGTAATAATTTTTTCTATGGAATGTAGCACAGGGAAGCCAAGTAGTCAATTATTTTGTGTTGTTTTAACGGACATTAAAAAATACTTATACAAAAAAACTCAAGAATATAATATTATTTATGACAAAAATCAATTCGGACTTTAAAACAGAAAGGTAAATGAACGCTGAAAATATTTAAGCCATTGTATCGATTTCTGCTGGCATAGCATAGGATAAATTGTTTTTCCTTCGAGGAAAATTGATAATTTTTATTGTACAATTTTTAAATGATCATTCATATAATACCTTTCTAGTTTTTTTAATTTCATATGTCATATTTAAGTTAGGGTTACAGCATTATGACATGAAATGGAGGATATTGTTAGTGCAAAGTCGTGTTCACCCTGAATAATGTCCATATGAATCGACGCGTAGAAGTATTTATCGCCAAGAAAGTATTACACTTTTCATGCTATAGGCATTTCCCAATCTTGAAGTTTAAGGGCACAGGGCCTAAGGGAAAAACAAATTTCCATGAATACCTTAGGCCTCAGACTTTAGCTCTTAAAAATGTAGAACATATTTAACAAGCTTAAAAAAGGAAATATATATGTTGTTTCCCATATTAAAGCTGCAGTAAAATTATCGTTTTTAGTTCAAAACATCAGCGTTAAAAAGAATGTAGCAACCTTTCATACTTCTAGCAGAAAAAAAGGCTTAAAAAGGTATTAAACTGCTTATTAATATCCGTAATATAATTGAAAGGATGGCTACATGTTTTGCACTAATTCCTAGTTCATCACAAAAGCTATAGATGTTTTTTTTTCAAAAATATTACACTGCTAGAAAACAATCTCGCAAATTATAAAATTTAACGAAATAAATCCAGGGAAATTCAAGCATTGAAGTCGCTAATAAAATAAAATAAAATTAAATAATTAGAATGATTTGCTATGTACATCAATTCAGTATATGTGTGTGTGTGTGTGAGTGATAATTTTACGTTCATCTAAATATTAATATTGTTTGAAAAGCTTATAGGTTTATATTATTCACATGCTTTCCAGGTCACATTCATTAAATGATTAAGAAATAAAACTTCTTGGTTCGATTGTAGCTTTTTGGGATACAGAATAAAGGAATTCTATATGCCGTTCCATTTGCATTAAAATGCATTTTTTGAGGCTTCTAGTTCCGTCGATTAGAGAGTGTGTCATTTATTAGACATTATTGGACTTTTTTACCGAAGTGAATGCTTAAAGTATCTGTCTAAAAATATATCATGATAACGTCACATTTCTCCTCGTTCTGTCTCGAATCGCATGTCTAGGCAATTTAATGCACGAGGGTTGTTTCTGCAGATTACCTCTTCTGGGATCAAACAACTCTTATTTGTATCACGCAATCAGGGTCCTCGAGGACATGAAAACATTAAGACATATAGGTTGCACCGCGAAGTAAACAGGTCGCTAACGGATCATTTTGAAAGAAAGAAAATACGTTTTCACGGTCTGAATCGATTTCAAATCCTCGCGTGACGAGGAACTCTTTTAAGTAACATCCTAGGGAAGCACATTTTCATGAAATAAGACGAAAACATTTTTTTTTTCTGGAGCAATGG